>UFQX01000682.1:7923-79212 GCA_900497675.1 Arapaima gigas
GGGGGGGGGGGAAAGAGTTTTTGTTTCCCCCCCCCCCCCCCTACTTTTTCAACTTTCAGCAATGATGGGTTTTAGTAGTACTTTTACCCTGTTTACTCCCCAGTTCTCGGTGTTCATCAAAAGCCTGGTTGCAGAGGGCAAAGGTCGCCTAAAGCCAGGCCAGCACCCTGACGTCGTCATCCAGGACATGTTCAGCAACCAGGACCGCAACAAGGACGGCAAGATCACGGCCGACGAGTTGAAGCTGAAGGCAGAGGAGGATACGGAGAGAGCCAGACACGAGGAGCTCTGAGGTGGGAGGAAGGAACTCAGGACTTGAGATGGTTGTCAGATCTGAACCATGTCAGAATCCTGAGAACCTACAGCTGACGTCTGAAAACTGGTCCTGAGGAAAGTGGCTGAAGCTGCACAGTGGGTCGTGGTCCTGGGATGAGCGAGTCCTTTGTTTCATCACTTCTCCTCTGCAAAGGTGGCTGTACAGTAACTCCCAGGATTAAAGTGTTTTTTGTATTAAAAAAAGAACCTTTTATTTGGGGAAAAAATATCTTGTACAGTGTTCATACCGTGTGTTTGTAATAACATCAAGCCGTAGTTGTGATCACAGTGAAATACTGTAGTACTCAGAGGTGCTGCGAGGTTGTTGCAGAAAATGTCACAAAAGCTAATATCCACCAGCTGTTTAATAAATGGAGAGCCTTGCAGAAGAGACCGTGAGTCTGGTTTGCACTTATTGGCTACACAACCCATCACACTGGGTCCCCCCCAGCGTGAGCTTCTGTGTCGCACTTTGAAACCAGGCCTCCTCCGGTGCTACAAACTGACCACGTGGGAGGACTTACTTAACGCCCAGATATGTCAAACACAGATAGGTTCTCAGCTGAGATGAATAAGAGAAAACCCTCACGTAGTGTGTGTTGGAGCCCGAAGGTGAACAGGTGAGTCGTGCAAACGCTGTGGAGCGCGATCAATATGTGGCCAGCAAGGTTTGATAGTGAAGCTGTTAAAATGTCGAGTGGATTTAAGCTGGAACATGAAGACAAACCAGCACCCAAGTAAAGTGCTTCTGAAGTCTGTCTTGCTCAGGTGATGAAGGTCAGGAGCGTTTCTGGAGGATTTTATACAGGAGGCTATGAATGGCGAAAAACAAGCAGTGATCTGCAGTCTGTGGGGGGGGGCAGGCAGAGCTGTGGTGGAGATGTGGGTGTGAGGAGTTACCACTAGGAGGTCTGAAGCTGAAAACCTCTTTTACATTCAGCAATATTAAAAAGCAACAAGTACTTGGGCCACTAGCGTTCCGAGTTAATGTAGTTTAAAATCAGTAATTTTGACATTTATTTAGCTATTTTTCTTACAGCTTTAAGCTTCAGGGAAGATTAAAACTGGGGGCCTCAAGTGTTAGCTGGGACCTGTAACAACCCTGCCCCCTGCTGGAGCACATCCCCCATTACTACTCACACACACACACACACACACACACACACACACACACACACACACACACACCTCTCCCTATTCCAGATTTGTCCCAGCAAGTTCCTCCTTCCTAGGAGCTGTGTGTGTGTGTGTGTGTGTGTGTGTGTGTGTGTGTGTGTGTGTGTGTGTGTGTCTTTCTTTCCTGCAGAACAAGTGAGGTATAGGAAGATGCGGTGAAGGCAGAGAGAAAAGTGGGAGCCCTGCCAACCGTGTTTTCGGTGCTGTAGCAGGTAAACTACAAGTCCAAGCATGCTCTCTGCAGGAGGCAGCAGGAGATTTTCTCAGCCAATGAGGTTGAACCCGGTGACATATGGCCTGTGGGCACACAGCGGCGGTTGTCAATGGCAACAGATATTTTGGTTCAGGTATGAGCCCGGCAGCTGTCAGAGAATCCAACAGACCAATGGCACGGAGGTCACGTGGTCTCCCGACAGCCCCTGTCTCCTCCCTCTTACACACCCTCTCTGAATCTAATTGTGTGTATGCGGGGGGGGAGGGGCAGGCAGCAGGAGGGAGAGAGAGAGGGAAAGGAGTGAGCTGGGGAGGCAGTGCACGGCGAGAGAGCGACAGGGAGAGTGTGACACAGGAGTGAGACGGAATTCTGCTTCGTTCTTCCGGCCGCCGTGACGACTCCTCTCACCTCTGTCTGTTCACCGGTACCCGGCACCCAGCCCCAGGGGCGTCACCGAGAGGGGCGGGGTGGGGTCACGGGGCACGGCATGCCGGCAGCTGCGAGGCCCAGCCCAGGCTGCTGCTGAGGCTGTGGAGACGAACCTGCCATGCCAGGGGGCGGGAGGCTGCAGGAGCTGCGCTGAAGACATGGCCCAGGTGAGTGGGGAGGGGGGCACATTACCCCCAGCGTTCACCTCTTTAGCCCTTTTTAGCCATCCCTCAGGCTCAGCAGAAGCCCAAACGGCCGCGATGCGCGCCTGCACCCCGGGGTGTGAATATGCAAGACCGGCAGCGCTCTGGCATTAGAGATTTACCACTGTTTCTGGGACAACCGCGGTACTACAGAGTGTGTGTGCAGACCCTTAGCGTGTCCGTGTGTTTCCTGCGATGGGGTTCAGGAGGAGTCTTGTTATCCAGCTCACAGCCTTGCAGATTTGCAGGGCAGTTTCCCCAGAGCGGTCAGGCCACGCCCCTGTCTCAAAATATCTCGACTGGCACAGGACTCGGTTCTGAGTTGGCGCTGGGCTCTGATCAGCCAGGGCACTGAGGCGCCAAGCCCTCTGAGACACACAGGGGGGATCCAGGGGCGTCCGTGTCCGCCCAGGTGCCCCCCCCCACTCCCTCACTGCAGCCCTCCAACCTGTAGCCACGGGGGGGGTCAGTGAATGAGCGGTAGCTTCCCGTGCACCAGGGGATCTGCCTGTTATTTATTCATATGCCGCCGTAGTAGTAGTAGTAGAGGTGGTGAGTCATAATCTCACATACGCGCGCGCACACACACACGCACACACGGCTTTATCTCCCCCTCAGCCGACCTGATGCTGTCTGTGGATGGATCTCCGTGGAAACGCGGCTGTAGGTGTGTGTGTGTGAGTGTTGGAGATGCCCTCCTGTTGCACCGCCCCGTCTGAGCATCTCCTGCTTCCCGATTACCTCATCCTCCGTCCTCCCTGAGCGTTTTCCGTCTGCCTCCTTTCTTCCTCACGTTCAGTCGCCTTTTTTTTTGTTTGTCGTTATTCTTCATAAATTAATTATTGTGAAGTGGATGATTTTTTGTTACATGTCGCGAGAGCGGGTGATGTCATCTTTACCAGCAGTAGGGGGTGTAATGTGTGCACGTGTGTGTCTGCCTGCTCCACAATTGCTCTTGGGCGTTTTTATTTGCCTTTGGGGAGACATTTTCACTGCCGTGGTACGTTGAAAATCATTTCAGAATTCATAATTCAAAATACCTGAAAAATAATTCTCCATCTTTGATATAATTTATTCTATAATATCACCTCATACAGGGTCACACATCACATCGGGATTTTTGAGTGAAATGGTATTAAAAAAAAAATTCATTCATAGACCCAGGATCTGGAGCACCGCCACCCTGTTGCACATAATGGATGGATGGTTTGTTGTACACGGCGAAAAATAATTCTGAGATTATGTCCGAGTCGTCGTGCTTTGCGGCGTGTTTTGTTTTGACTTCAGTAGGAACACAGATGAGTTGCTGAGCGCCACAGAGGAAACATCAGCTTATGTTTTACACCCATCTCTTAAAAGTCAGGAGCTGTAAGGTTTGTCTCTTCTGAGGACTGGGAAACGGAATGAAATTGAATTATAAACTATAAAATGATAACATGGAAGGATGGAATTGCTCTCATTGCTGGGAGTTTATGGGATAATTGTGGTGTGTTTGGGAATCAGGTCACTGACGTGCTTCACTGTGCTTTTGTGTGTGTGTGTGTGTGTGTGTGTGTGTGTGTGTCCGCGTGCTTCTGGTGAGCATTTTTCCGCGTGGACAACCCTGCGCTGCCCTGGGACATGAGAGGAGGCTGTTGTGGGTGGAGATGCTGCAGACAGAAAGAGGAACCCCGGCGAGATGCTGGCGTTCAGCTTCCCTGGACATGTCTGCGCAAAAACTGGACTCCAGGTCGGGATGACGAGGAGGAGACGACGGAAGCCGGAATGCGGTGGTGCAGCGGTTCGCTCTGCGCTCTGGGATTGGGGGCGATTTCCATCCCGTTGGCAGTTAATAGGCCAAATGCAGATGTCTTCCCGGTTGAATTGGGCGTGTTTATTTCAACGGTTCGGGTGACGTCGTCTTTGCTCTGCCTCGAGTTGAGCCACTTTAAACGTTGATCCAAGATTTACGTATCCTGACATCTCTGAAATGGCCCTCAGACCCGTACAATTATGTAAATAATGGTGTCTGTTCTCCCCAAGGTGTGGCACAGATGGGATCAATAAATGAGGCGTCACTGGCTGCACATCTGATCATGTTGCCGGGAGGGACAGGGGTCACAGACAAGCCCTCCCTTTGTCCCCCACTGTCCAGCTCCCGAATCATACGTCTGTCTTGAACGTCATCAGCGGAGACCTGCCTTTGACGGGCGGCGGGGTCTGTCAGCAAGGTGTCAGTGTAAAGATCCCTGGGAGGCGCTCTTGTGACGTGACCCCTGACTGACTGACCGACCGGCGAGGTCAACGGTCGCCAATGGAGCGCAGAGCCTGAAGCGTCATCGCTCTCCTTTGCAGGGAGACACGTGACTGTAATGTCTCTCCTGTCCTCTGCAGTTTGCTCACCGTATTCAGTAAACAGCTCGTCTAGATAAATTAAAATAAACTAAACTGATGCAAATTTTTTAAAAAAGGCCCATATCTGTCATCCATGGGTCTGCGTTGGGTGTTTTTGGGCAATTACTAAAAAATTGCACAAATGGAACCTTCAGAGCGGCTAAAAGAGATGAAAACGAATTTTAAAAAATCCAAAAAGGATCCGAGCTGTGTTTTGCCTCCGGCGGCTGTGAGCTTTTCCTCTCTGTCTGACCGCTCGCCTCAGCCCTGTAAAATATCTCACTTTGACTTGTATCTTATTCTCAGATATCTTCTTCTTGACTGGCAAGCAGCTGAGTGTAAACAGAAGCTCATTTCACAAGCGACTAAGAGGTTCAGACACGGACCTCGAGTCCACCGTTCACGGTTGGTTCATCGCGTGAGTAACAGCCTACAAAAATACCATTGTCTGTTAGATATTTAATCAGAAAAGCTGTGAGGTCTGGGACAGGTGGGGTAAAATCGCATGGAGGTGTGAAGGGAAAGTGTCATTTGTGAGTTTGACTGTGTGAGTTGGTGGGACCTGCCTGGTGCTGCGTGACCACCTGGGCCCTTCTGCTGCAGCCACGTTTTGGCCCGGGTTTCTATGCTCTTCCTCCTGTCTAAATATCTCAAAATCCTAAAGATTATTGCTCCACCAGTGAACCACTGTGCGACATTCTTTAAAGTCGTGCCCTAAAATCCAGACTTAGTCCTCACTGGCAGCTCTTTAGGGATCAGTGCCTGCGGTAAAGATATCAGTGAAAGCATCGGCGCTGTGCATGTGGGTTGAAGGCACAGGATTTTCACTGTAGGGGTGTGTGTGTGTGTGTGTTTGTGTGTGTGTGTGTGTGTGTGTGTGTGTGTGTGTGTGTGTGTGTGTGTGTGTGTTGAGCTTTACTCCCCCTCTCTATCCATCTCTCTCACCCCCTATCTCTCAGTCTCAACTTTGCTGTGGATGGATAATCTCACTCTGGGTGATGGAACTCCATCTGTTCCCTGGCATCTACAAGACCAGATGTTCTCCTAGGTTCTGGGTTCATGTGTCTGAGGTTGTGCCTCCCAGCAAGTGTGACACAGTCCGGGCGGCACCATTGGTACTGAGATGCTGGTTCCTTGTTGTGTAGGTCTTCGATCTGCTTTTGATCTTCTTTCAGCTCCTGCCAACTCAGGCCTGCATGGTGGATTATGTGGGACAGGGCTCTTCAGCTCATGGCCTTGTAGGGCCAAATTTGGTTTATTGTGCCAAGCAGGCAGTGAACCACCTTGTTCAGCTCACTGCTTTGATCCAGCCCATTTCGGTTCTTCTGGACTGACACAGTAGTGAGAGGGAGCATGGAAAACCTGCTAGTGTATGCTAATCCCCAGGATGGCTTTTGTACTACTCGGTGCTTCAGAGGTATATCCTCAGTAAACTGAATTCCCTTGAAACTAAAAGATCTTTTGTCATCCATATTTCTTTGGACTGCAGTGGAACAAAACAAAAAGCTGCGAAAAAGAGGTAATTCTTGCTTATTCTACAAAGACATTCAAAACTGACCTGGACAGGATTATTGGGACCTTTAGAAGTTCTAATAACTGTATTGTAGTGACATTTCAAGCAGACTTTTTACCTTTACTTAGTACCACAGGTGTCTTCAGTCTTACAGTCCCTCATTCAGCCAGTTTACATGGAGAAAAGTCCTCACTGCTGTTCTGTGTTACTGTGTGTATCTCACTCAATAGTGGAGAGATGGAGAAGCAGACAGACATCTGAGGAGGTTAGAAAGAAGGAAGCAGCCAAGCCTGGTCAACGTAAAGACTACAAGACCTTTTCCCAAGAGCCTGATGTTCCTGTGACCCTTGTTGCCAATATTATCGAGAAGTTTGAGGCCCATGAAACTGTAGCCAACATCCCTAGATGTAGGGGAAAGAGGAAGATTGTGGTGGAGAAGAACCAAGGAAAACACTGCAACAGATCCAAGCTGACCTTCAAACTGAAAGTGCAGCAGATTCAAGTGACACCATCCGTCACTGTCTGAATGACAGTGGATGTCACGGTAAAGGATCCAGGAAGACCCAGACACACAAAAAAACTGACTGGAGTTTGCCAGAATGCATGTTGACAACCACAGTCCTTCTGGGAGAATCTTCTTTGGACAAAAGAAACAAAACTGGAGCTTTTTGGTAAATTGCACCAACTCTGTGTTCACAGAAAACAAAATGAAGTTCTCAAAAGAACACCATCCCTACCCTGAAACAAAAGGAGCTCAGTCATATTTTGGGGTTGCTTTGCTACCTATATTTTAATGGCGTGATCATACCATAAAGCACAAGAATTGGTTAATAGAAGTAAGTTGCATAAACTGAAGATGGACATTAATATTGCAGGAGAAATTCTTGTTTGGTCAGGTGGACCCGGGATTGGAGAATAGCAGACAGTCTTCTATCTTGTACACTCTGTGGCTCTGTGTGTCAAGAAGTGTGGTGTTTTGATTTTTCTTCCCACGAGGCATTTTGCGTAACTGAAATCTGTTGCAGGTACTGCATTCTAGGTCTCGATTTAAGACGCACATGAAGGAGAAATCCTGAAAAGCAGAGCCTTGTAAATTGAGGTGAGGGTGTAGTTTTTTTACTCTCAAATAAATGGTGCTTCATTCGCCCCGTGTAACGTGATAAACGCGTACTAATAAAATGACCTCAGTGAGGGGGAGAACATTGGAGTCCAGCTTGGGCTGCGAACATGTAACTGTGCGGTGATCCACGCAGCTCTGTGTGCATCAGTTCAGGTAGGATGTCGCCCTGGCTGTGTGTGTGCGTGTGCGTGACTGTGGCAGCATGGGAAATGCTTAGGGAGGCCCGGGCCAAGCTTTTTACCGTTCCGCGGCCTTCCGTGTCAAATTGGGCCCCTGCTGACAGCAAACAGTGGACAGATTGTGAAGGAAAGTAGGGCAAGTGTCCTGAGGATGTAAACAGCTCCTGCTCTGCCCTGGACGTATTGCTTTCGTGGCCCCTCTCCCACCGGGGGGGAAATGGGGGGGGGTTTACAGCGGACGCTCGAGGGTGGGTGTAACAAACAGTGGCGTATCAGCATGCCTGTGGGAGGAGCATAAGGAGAACATCCTTTGCTCATCTGTGATATTCATCAGTTCTCACCGAGCGACTACTGCAGTCAGTTTACCGTGTGTGTGTGTGTGTGTGTGTGTGTGCGCGCGCGCGCAATCTGCAGCGTGTGATGGCGAAGGGAGAAGCCACTGTCTGACCTGTCCTGGGTAAAACCAGGGATGAGGTCGTGGGCGAAAGGTCCTCATCCTTCAGATTAATGCTGTGCTGGCAAAGGAGGAAGAGACTGAGACACAGAAAGTGCGTGTCACCTGTAATCGGCGGCAGTGTGGTGCACGTGTGAGGTTGGCGAGGAATCCCTCCCCACCAGCAGGGACTCCCAACCCACCCCCCCGACCCTCTGCAGCTCCTCTAGGACTTTTCTCCGTCCTGCGGGGGGGCTGGTCGCTGGTCGAGGGGCAGAGTGAGTGGGGGGGTTAGAAGCTTCCGGCTTTGGCTTCGGGTTCCCTCTAGCGGCCATCCGGCGCCCTTCACGTCTGTTCTGTTGCCATGTGGGCAGGATTATGCGGATTATCTGTTGAGAGAAATCTCCCTGGTGTACTGTAAACAGACAGATGGTGCCCCATCCTCCCCGTGCAGAAGAAAAGGTTCTGGATGTATGCTCTTCATTACTCCCATTAATGTGCATATTTGCTGGTTAATTGTGTTGCTAATCTTCCACTTCGCTACCACCGTGATGCACCATTTCCACTCGGACTCATCTAAGGACACCGTTGACACACGATTGATGGCTGGTATTTTGAAGGTCAGCTAGCGAATCTCAAATTGCTAGCAGACGTGTAAATGTCAGGGGGCCGTACCGTAGTATGCCTTCCTTGAAAAGACGGGTGGTATCGGTGTGAGGTCAGAGGTCAGTCGGACTGCGTAGAGCCGGTTCGAACACAGCGTGGGCACGTGACCGATGGCACGATTAGTCCCTGTCGCATACAAGATCCACAGAGATTTTCTCCACCGGTCCCATCGCTGCCTCCTCAGCACCAACTTTTAAACTGTTTTTCTGCTGGATTGTTGTCACCAGTCCGGCTCAACCGCTTGACTTTGTGTGATGTTATAATGTCGTGGTGTCTCGGTCCGCCTTGCGTGTGAAAGGCTTCGGCATCTGGGACGGGCGAACAAAAGGAGGGCCCGTGGTAACGTCGGAGCAGGCGGGGGCCAGACCGACACCTTTCCTCGTCTGACCACAGGAAGTCCTGTCTGCAGGAAAGAATCAATGAATAAGTGTTTACACTTGTAGTCAACACACTGGTGACTGGAACGATTTGATTATATTGCAGTAACGCTGGGTGGAGGTGGGAAGAGCTGAATCGGGAACCGTTGTAAGAAATTCATGACAATTTTTCCTTTAGGGGAGGAAGTTGAGTAATTTACGATCAGGGGAGACCTATTACTGGACATTCTCTGGCAGGATCTGAGGCTCGACAGGAGGTACCCTTTCACTTAATCCAAAAAGAGAACATGTCTGGCTTGCCTAGGGTTTCCTTCATGCACTGCAGGTGAAAGAGCTGGCATGTGTTTCCAGTTGTGTGTGTGTGTGTGTGTCTGTGTGTGTGTGTGTGTGTGTGTGTGCGTGTGTGAGCGAGAGACTGTCCTTTGCTGGAGGACCTAAGCACACACACGTGGAGCCGCGCTGGCCATGAATGAGGCGCCATATGAGCCGCCAGCAGAACTGAGGGCCTCTTTGTTAGGAGCCCCCACTATCCTACTGTAGGAACCCGGAACCTTCCATCCACACACTTCGCTGCCACATGATGCCATTAAGGAGCCTGTGATGTGGCAGATGTCTGTGGGGTCACTTTTTGTGCTTAATGTGACTGTGGAGCAAGGCATGTGAAAGGGAGCGAAGAAGAAACCAACTTCTTCACTGATGCCAGAGATGGGACAGGAAAGGTGTGGAACGTCAAGTATCAGCTGAACCTCATCATGTGTTTATCTCGGGTCCGACGGGCGCTGGGTTTCCAGTTACGTTAGCACCCTGGGGGGTCAATCAAAAGCGGGAAAACGTCACCCTCTATTTGTAGCTCTTTGTATTGCAGCGTTTTATTGTTAAGCTTTAATGATTTCGATGTAGCGGTTGGACTTGCGAACAGTCTGAGTTATGAACAAAGAAATGCTGATTTTATTTTAATTTTAGAGCCGCTATGTATTTTTCATCACTTGCTTTAATTGTTGGTGGTTTACTTTCCAACGGAATGAAAACTGCAAGTGTGTCCATGCATGGAACTGAAAGAGGATGATTTAAGGGAGTTATTGTCCGCCTTGTCCGTTTTCATCACTCTGTTGCGTAACGCGTGACTCTGTATTTCCTTGCCGAGTTGCCTGGGGGGTCCAGGGGTGTCGTCCTATGTTGCTGTCAAATTGCCCCCCCCCCAGGGTACTGGAGGGCTTCTTGCGCCCTGAGCCATCTGCCTGGCTGCATGCCTCAAACCCACAGCAGTGGAGACTGAGTCAGCACTTTGACCCTAATAACCCCCAAAACAATTTTTTAAATAACTTATTTACTGTTTGGTCTCATTCTGCTTTCTAAAAACTCCCATTTGTCCAGAAGTGGTCAGAATTGTGGGTAATTTAGATTAAAGGTGAGCCAAAGCACGGACTGGAGCAACGGGGCCTTACGTGATGCCAGCGATCGTTCGTCAGTTAACCAACCTGACGGTTTCCAAGTTCGGTCACCTTCGGCTTGAGGACGAACACAGAACACAACATGCATCCAAAGGTACTGAATGGGTGGCTTTGCAGTCTTTTCGAAGTAATGGACGACAGACGAATGGTGTTGTACTATAATTTCCATGCTGTACCGTTTGAGGATGTGGGGTTGTCTTTAAGGACCGGGCATGATGGAATAAGGAAGCTAGGCGCCTCAGGTCTTCAACCTTGAAAGGCTCTGTGACACGAAACTGGAGTTCCTGGAAGGGTCTCTCTGATGTTTCTGCCTCCTCCCCTGGTCACTTCCTGCCCGGACTGCCATCATCTGGCCAGACACTTACTTCTTCATGGAAAACCACTAGGCTGTTTGATAGTGGGGTCCCAAATGGCCTCTGAACAGCATTCTTATCACCCAGGCCCAAGAGGCTTTTGGAGGAGCTGAATGGAAACAAATCTCCAAGGCACAGTAACGGAGAAGACAGGCAGCAGGGCTGCAGAGGGGATGACGAAATGTGGAGCGAGAAACACACGTAGAGGTACTGCTCTCCACCTGTGAGTGTCAGAACTCATGGCGTAAGGAGATGCCATCTTGGAGCAAAGGGACAGGATCAGCGGTGCCATGTGGAAAAGGTAACTTAAGAGATGGTAGCAGGAAAGAATTAAAGTGGAAGTGGTTTAAATTATAACTTCACATCTCACAGGCAGTTTTTGCCCTAAAGGATGTGGGAAACCTGCTCACAAAGCAGCCTGCAGAACCAAACATCTCACTGCTATGAGGCTCACTCAGAACTATGCAACATCCAACTCTGACCATACATACAGCTTTTTTGCAGAAGATGCTTTTGACACCTGCATCTGCAACCTCATTTCTTCAGTCATTCCACACGGTCTATGATCATGGGTAAGGATGAGAAGGTGGATTAAGTAGATAGAGTAAAATAGAGCTTTGTCTGAAGGCTCCCCACCCCAGATTGGTATGAAGTCTACAAAACTGCTGACATGGCACCAACCCTCCTCTTTTGCTTTCACTTTTGCATCACTGGGCTCCCACTGGCAGGGTGAGGAATTCCGCCATCCTGGGGAGCTTCAGAGTGGAGCTGCTGCTTCTCTGGATTGAGAGAAGTCTGCTAAGCCTCTTGTAAGAAGGCCACCTAGATGGCTTCTGCTGGAGTGGTACAGGGCACGTCCCACTGGGAGGAGAACCCAACAAGAGCTGTACGCTGTGGTTGGTGAAAGGAAGGTTAGGGCTTTCACCACAACAGGACAAGCGGAAGGAAACTGGCAGATGTTTGATACTGTGAATAATTACTGTGGGTAGATTAGAGGCCAAGATAAGAAAGAGGGAGAAAGTACAGGGTACATGTGTTGGGCAGAGCTAGCAGGACAGCTTAACTGAGGCTTGTGGGGTGAGCAGCTGAAGATTGCATTTCGCGTCTCCATTTGACGTGACTCCCCCCCAGCTCCCTAACCGCTGATCACAGCCACATGGCGATGCTTTCAGCTGCGGGGTTGTGTTAGCTGGATGCCCTCTATGGTGCAAGGTGGTGCCGGAGATCTGGGACCACCTCCACGAATGCTGAGCCGCTGGGCTCCTCTTCTGGAAACGCTCACCACCGCAGCCTGGTTCTTGTCATCTTCCCTTTTCTCCTCAGTCCTTTCATCTGTAATGGTTTACATCTTCACCTTGTGGATATTGTGGTCTCCATTGTGGTTGACCAGCCTCCCAGGAGACTTTTTTGAAAGTGCCTTCGATATACTGAACATGTGATTTTTTTTTCTGTGAAATTCCAAAGTTTGCTTTTTGAAACAAACATTTTTAAAAGCATATATTCATATTCTATCCTGAAAAATATTCTGTTTGCCGTGTCCCAAGTGCAAAATGGAACTTAGTTAAGCCAGTTGAAGCAGAACACAGTGAATGAGTGTCTTCTGGTTCTTTGTTCAGTTGAGATCTTTGCCCCAAAGCAAATTACAGTGTTTAATACACAACCTCACAATGATTTTTTCCCCCATTTATGTAGCTGTTCAGTGCCATCAAGTCCATTTTGACTCTTGGCGTGTAAAAAGCGCCTCCAGAATCATGTCTGCCAGTTTTCTCCTTAGTCTGGGAAGGGAGCATCTGTTGTCACAGTGAAGGAGTCTATTCATGTGGTTTTTGGCTCTACTTCTTCTTCCTCTCACTTTTCAAGCATTACTAAATCTTGTGCTATGCTGTGTCAGTTGGATTCGATCCATTTATACAGCAGGGTATTTTACTGTGTCGGTACCCTTTTCCCGCCTGAACTGGCTATGTGATGGGGGTCAGTCTGAACCAGAGACACACCGGCAGGCAGACCGGGAATCTCCATCGGCTCCACATCAATTGTTCAGCGTTAAGTAACTGCTTTGCGGGTCCTCCCCATCGGGGCGATAAAAATACCGGCGCCCTTCCCGACACACCTCGTCGTTTCTCTCCCGCAAACGCGCCGCAATTACCGCGTTTCCGTCTGCGTTTCACGGAAGCCGCACTTCCCGGCGTGCCGCCCGCCCTCTTTAAAAGCGCCCTTCTACCCGCCGCCGTCCCACACCGCATATTTTTTTAACCCCCCACGCACACGGATCGTGTCTTTGCCGCGCGTGTCGCACCATCTGGGGGCGGGGACCGTCTCGCGCAGAGTCCGCGCGCCCTGTCCGGAGCTCGAGCACAGGGAGGGAAGCCGAGAGTCGCGTCAGGAACGCCGTCGTGTCGCCCTGCGCCGCCCTTACGTGAAGTCCACTTTAAATTTTGTTCTTTTTGTGTATTTTTTACGCCGCAACTTTTTGGAAAGTAAGAAACCTTCACTCCTTTCTCCTTTTTTTTCCTGTGAAACATCCGAGCTGTCCAATGAATGGAGTTGCTTTTTGCCTTGTTGGAATTCCGCGGTTCCCGCAGGCTGAAGTAAGTGTGTGTGTGTGTGTGTGTGTGTGTGTGTGTGTGTGTGTGTGTGTGTGTGTGTGTGTCTGTACTGCTTATTCTGTCCCGGACCGTACTTTTGTCCAAGCAGCGTGCCAGAGACCGTTGGTTTCCTAAGAGGATTAAACATAGGCGCGGACTGGGACATGCGAACAAAACTGTTATTGCTAATATTTTTTTTCCCATTGTTTACGAAGCTCCAGTCAAATACCCGAGTGAAATAACCCGGCAGAAATGGAGAATTCGCGGACGGCAGAAGAAGAGCGCTGGTGGCGGCGGTCAAGCTCATGTTTAGTGTGTGTGGAGCGCGGGCAGAAAACAGAGCTGCGGGTTATTGAACTGTGTAACTGTAATATTTAAATCTGTTTCTGCAGGAGGTGTCATATGTCATAGGTTTAGCTGAGGGTACCAGGTATCACGTCTCGCGGTGTGTGTGTGTGTGGGGGGGGTTCGAAGACACCGCGTCGTGACGTCGATGTGCTCTTGACGACATTAAGACCAAACGAACACGGCTTCTTTCACATTAAACATCGCTGAAGCACCGCGGTTAGCCCTTAGTACAGTACAGTAAGTACAGTAAGTACAGTATACACCCGGCCGTCCAATCACAGCCAAGCTCCTGGTGACGTCACGCACGGCTGGTGGACCGTTGGTCGGAAAGGGGGGTTCGGGGATGAGGGGTCTCTGCTCTCACAGTCACTGGCTTAGCTGACATACTGTTATTTCACATCATAAAGTAAAGGCAGGTATGGTACTGTTTGGGGTGCTCGCATCTGTTGGCATGGTGATGGTCCTAAACCACTTGGGGGTGGGGGGGGGGTGAGGTCATGTTTCAGCAGAGGTGAGGTGACACGCAACAGCAATCCTCTGTCATCCTCACATAAGTTTTCCCCTCCCCAGGTACAGACTTATGTCTCCTGATCAGCCTAGCTGTCTCAAGATTCAGTCCTGTTGTCCCAGGATTCCATTCCTGTCAACCAGCTTCTGCCCCCTGTCTCAGCCTTAGGTCTTCCTCAGTCGTGCTTCCATCGCCATTGCTCTGCCTCATCTCACTTTCACCACGAAGGGGATTCATGAAGTGAACTCCTCACTTTTTGGAACCAGTTGAGAAAGCGCTATGTGTCGTTGCAGTGAGATCCAGTGCGCCCCAAGCGTTTGCCCGGAACATTCAAGACACCTTTATCACTTCCATCGCCCAAGATGGTGACGATGGAGACGGCTGTGGTAAATCCTGTGGGAGAACTTACTGAGGAATGTGTGTTGACATGGGAAAGTGAGAGCAGTCATAGGGGAACCACAACGGAGCAGCATCTAAGTCACGTTACTGATCGATGATCAGTGTCTGTTTACACACACGTGATGATTTGACATTGCAGCGTATTGCTTCCTTGAACCTGCGGCCTTGCTTGTGCTGCATACAGCATTTATCTGCTCAGTTGACTAGCTCTGAGCTGTGTCTGTGTTCAGAGCTCCTTTTGCTGAGCTTCCAGGTTGTGTACATTTCTTTGTCAAATGAGCAGAGTTAACAGCAGCAAAGGATTGCCAGAGAGAGGATAAAGTGATTAGATTCCTAGTGAAGAACTCAAAAAAAGAAGCTTCTGCTATTCTGTTTTGGAGTTTTTTGTGGCAGAGAGTTCTTCATCGTGCTTCCATTCACAAAGGAACAGGGGTGCGATAATTCAGGGTGTTATAATTAGGATTCTCTCTCTATGGGAATAGCACTGTGATCCAAAAAGCTCGCCTCAGGCAGAAGTTTGCATGGACTGTACTCACTGTATGCAGACACTTATGCATGTGTTTGCACTACAGAGCCAGAGTGGACTTGTTTGTGTTGAGAAGCAGAAGGTGCAGGGTGCGCTGGGGCTTTGTTGAAGATTCACACACAGATTGACAACGGGTCTTTGTACATTAGATTTGGAGCCGGGGAAGGGCGGAGCAGATGAGGCAATGTTTCAGGGTTTGGAGATCAGAGGTCAGGAGCGACTCTTGTTGGTCCACTAAAAGGTAAAAAGCCAGAAATTTACTGATTAGCTGTAGTATTCTGGTCCTTAATATCTCGGGGGGGGGGGGGGGTTAAAGTGGTGGTACCCTGCCTGAGATCACCCTGACAATGAAACTACTTTCACTCCACATTCCAGCAGGGATCAGAGTCGGGTATGAACCTGTTTACCTTGCAGCTGCCTCCTTCTTGGCAACATAAAGAGGTAGGGTAGGGTGGGGTTGACGGTGTTGTTATGAGTAGCTATTGGCACACCTGCCCCGTGGGGTTACAGGTGCACAGGTGCAGATGTATGGTGGGATTCTAGTCTTAGGACACCATCTGCAGTATCCAACTCTCAGCAATATCCCCCCTGGATTAGATGAGCTACTAGCAGAAGAGGACAAAGTAACAGCAAAGAGGTTTTGGTCTTTGGTGACTCTGTGTGTGTGTGTGTGTGTGTGTGTGTGTGTGTGTGTGAGAGACTGTGAGTGTGTTTTGAGAAAGTAATGTTTAGATCTGAGTGTTGATTCAACGACATGTTGCACACGTCCAGTTATTTGATTGCTGTTTGAGTGCAAATGACTGATGGCACGTGTACACTTATGTATGAGAAGGTGTGTTTGGCTGCATCTTCATGAATGCTGCCCTGTGTATCAGGCCTGAGAGACGTGGGGCCACAGTCCCTGCCCTGCACGGGTCCTGCACAGAAATACTCAGTTGAAGTACCCCAGGTCACAGCAATGAAGGGAAATGATGGAGCACCACCTGAGGGAGAGGAAGGGAAGGAGCGTAAGACAGAGAAAACAGGGACAGATTTTGAGGGATGGGAAATGTGTTAGAGGTACAGTACTGTGCAAAAGTCTTAGGCACCTGTGGGGAAAAATGCTATAAAGCAAGGACGGTTCCAGAAATAATGCCATGGATACTTATTAATCAATAAACCTTCTAACAAGTGCAGTAGACAAAAAAAACCTCAATCACATCAATATTTGGTGGGACCACCCTTTGCCTTTAAAGCAGCATCAGTTCTCTTATGCGAACTTGCATGCAGTTTAAGGTAGAGGTTGGTAGGTTCTTCCAAACTGGCCACAGTTCTTCTGCAGACTTTGACTGTCTCTGCATGTCCTCCCAGACTGACTTGATCATGTTGAGATCAGGGCTCTGCGGGGACCAGACCATCTGTTGCTCAAGATAGTTGTGTATGACTGAGATTGGGTTTTTGAGGTCATTCTCAGGCTGCAGAATGAATTTGGGACCAATCAGAAACCTCCCTGATGGTAGATAAGAATCTACCTGTACTTCTCAACACACATTCAAGTTGCATGTCTAAGACTTTTGCACAGTACTGTAAAGGAGAGGTGTGATAAGAGATGAAGAGAGGTGATTCAGGAATCAGGTGTAAGTAAGTTCATTGGTGATCTTTCTTATTAGAGTGGCCATACTACCCTGCTGGGGGCCCTTTTGAGCAGAGCCTCCATCCGCAGTGCCAGCTGCTGCCCCCCACTGAGATAGCATGCCTTTGCCCCCCCAGTGTCGGTCACCACTCTCCTGCTCCCCTCTCATTAACCCCACCTGTCCCCACTGTGCCTGCTGCCCTATAGACCTTCCATGCTTGTTTGCATGGCTCGGTGGACGCTGTCCGGTCAGCACGCCTGCATTGGGCGGGTTGGCCCTTTGCTATGCTGTGTATGGAACATACACATTGTTGTGTAACTAGGATTCGGTGACCCACTTACGATGGCTCCAAAGAAGAGCTGTGATGGCTGCCCGTTGCTGCTCCTGGCTCTTTTTTGATGACTAATTGCAGTGTTCTTTTTGTCAAGCTGCTCTCCTCCAGTTCACTCGCATTGTGTTGCCTTGTTGTAGCTTTGCACCCCATTCCTCAACTCACTTCATTTTTGCATGATGTTTGTAATCCCATTGTTTCTGTCCCACACATTTGGTGTGCTGTAAATGTCCTGTTTGAAGGTCGTTGGGGTCATGCCCACTGACACTCTGATAAGGTTGACTAGTGTTCCATCTTGGGCCAACGTCAGCAGATCCACTCTCTTCCTCTCTTTTTTTGTGATCATTGGGCACACAGGGGCCCCTGTCTGTGGGGAACAATGGCCGATAGACATGGTGCTGCGAGCCTTGTGAAGGGACACCCCTCATGCCAACCGACTGGTACTGCTGTGTCCCTGCTCTCTCCATAGCACTGACATCTGCCTCCCAAAAAGGCTGCCAAATAAAATAGAAGACAGCTTAATTTGAGCAAAATAAGTTTTGTCTTGTACCATGTTCATGTGTGAAATCCTCTGTTTTGTGTATTTTTTATCACTCAGTGGAATTTAAGCCAGCATTAACTGCAAGAAGGTCTGAGAAGTTTAAAGTAGTACCTGTAATATTTCTGTGATATTAATGTCAATGAGACACCATTTTTTTCCCAGATAATGGGCCTCTGTGTTTTCCCCTCATATATAACAAGCTTTGATTAAATTGCATTACTGTGTGAAGGTTTTATTAGCAAATGTTTCATAGTAATGGTTGTTGAATATTCTTCGATGATGACTTTGCCAGGAGCTGTTAAAGTGTGGTAATGTTTTAGCAGAATAGCAGTGGAGTGAACAGTTGGCTTCATCATCAGGGGTCTAATGCATCTTGCAAGCTTGCTGACCCTACTAACTCCTGAACTATGTTCATCACAGTCATGGGGTTTGCTCACATTGCTACTTATGAAGGTTGCACCACCTTTCTAAAAGAATAGGAGCTTCTAGAAGGATGAGCGTGGGTTATGTTTGCCACATCCTAAAGGGATTATGGATGGTGTTTAAAAAGACATTGGTAGAGGAAGTTTGATTGAACTTGAAACTTTGCTTTTTTCATACAAATTCTTTTACAACTCAAGGTGACATCATCAGTACATGGATTTTGAATTTTTTGATCCCGTCTAGAGCATCACCTACCCAGTACTTTGAGTACTGATTTTGTTGGGGTACAATAAACGAACCTTGATTGCTCATTGATGGATTTTGATGGAATGAGGAAGGTGTATAGAATAAGATGCCGATATCATCAGTTTTATTGTTACTCAGGGAATATTTTGAGGTTGTCTTTTCCTCCAGTAGCCCATCTAAAGCCTGTTTGTACAGTTGTTGAAGGAACTGCACTCTGGGCTCCCATCATTAATGCGCAAGGTGGCTCCTGGCTGCATCTGTAGATGACTGAATTTGTCACTGTTGCTGGCAGCTGTAGCTCCTTGGCCCCATCAGTAGCAGAGGGAAAATGGAGAAGAAAGGTGTGAAGCCCTGGGATTGTGTTCGGTGAGAACAAGTGTATTCTGGCAAGAGGGTGATGCTGGGAGATAAAGAACCTTGGTTCAGATAGCTGGCTGCACCACCACACCTGCAAGGACATGGACAGGACTGGACCAGACTCCCTGACTGATCTCTGAGGCTATTATTAAACGTAACTTGTAAATTGAGGGACAATCATAGTGTTGACCTTCTGACTGTCTAGATAATAAAGCTGAAAGTGGCCAGAAGTTGACTCAGATGCTTATGATGAAGTGGTCACTGTTGTGGATTCGAGAGATTAGAGATTATTCAAATAACCTTTTTTTCTTAAGTAATTTAAAATGATTTTAGTTGTGGTTGAGTTTTATAAAAATTTGTCTTAGGGAGATTTTTTTAACATATAGTTTTTTAGTGAGCTTAACCAATGTGTAAAGGTATATCTGTTTTGGCAAACTTTTATTGTTAATTAGCATTAAATGTTACTTTGGGTTTACAAATAACCAAGGCTGTGAATGGACTTCCTGTCCCAGTTGTTGTCCTTAAGCTGAGGAACCAGTGTATATGTCGGATGTTAAGTATTGTACATCACGCACCGCTGAGGCCGAGGAAATGTGCAGTGGTTAGGTTTTATGATCTGGAGTTATGTGTTTGGCACGACAGCATGAGGCAGTGGCTCAGAACCTGGATCCAAAGCCTGTTTCTATGGAGAACAGCCCCCCACCCTGTTTTCCCCAGAGGATCTGTTATAGGACTGAGGTGCGCCCACTTGAGACTCGTCCTTTTCACTCTTTTCTTTGCTGGTTTCTGCTACAAGGAGACTGATGTGTGGGATGTTGGTAAACTGTGGGTGAGACCTCAGTTCCTGGTGCTGTTCTGCTTTCTCTCCCATCGCTTTGAGCTGCCTGCCTGCTGTTCTTGTCAGTGGAGTAGTTGCAGCCCCCATCCGCTGCCTTTTGAGCACTTGCCAGTCTCACCTAGTTTTTCCAGGATGTGTTGCTTTGGCAAGGGTTCTGACTAGGTTTTCCGCACATACGGCACTTCTGCTTCGGAGCTACCTCGTGTTTTCCAGGCGTCTACACAAAACTACTGTCTTTCTAGGAAGTCCTCAAAGAGGTTAGGCTCCGTGGAGTGAGTATGAGTCAGCTTGCTAAGAAGTGCAATTAAAGGTCCAAAGAAGGGGTACATCTGGAGTTCTCCTGAGGAAGTGACCTTGTTTCATTGATTATCCAGCTGTGCTACAGTTAAGGCCAGAGCCACCTGGAGGAGGCCATTTTCACTCAGCCTGGATACATTAGCTTGTCACTTCATTTGTACTGCCCACCTATTTTGCTTTGTATCTTCAGCTCACACACACTTGGTCCTAGATGGATATTTCCAGCAGTGCAGAGATTTTTGGTGGCTTTGATGATGTGGGAAGGGGGTGTGTTCTGGAAAGGCATGAAGAAGTCAAATATGTAGCCAGTGTGTTAATTTTTTTCCTCTTGGCCTGGGCTGAGTACAATGGCTGTCAACACACAGTTAGCAGCCCAGTGAGCAGAACAGATAAAAGTGGGTGGTTTTCAGATATTTTATTTGTATAGCTTCTTCTAACTGTCGCTCAGGAACAGGGATGTTTCCTGGTTTATTTTCAAACACATTATGTGTGAAAGTACAGTTATCAAGGGCAAAATGTTTATTCTGTATTTGAATAAAGTATTAACATGTTCATCTGAGTTGATGACATCTTGCAGTATAGTGGTAGTGAGGGGATGGCAGATGAGCCCACCCCAGGTTTCTCCTGCACACTTACTGTCTGGACCTCATTGTCCAACATGGTCTACAGGAAGAGGCAGGACTCCGAAGCCCAGTGTGCAGTGGTCCATTTTTTTAGAACCTTTTATCGGCACCCATTCCATATGCTGAAGCTCCACCGGTTGCCACCTGTGATTGTTGATCCACCTGCCTGCTTAGTCTTTTCAGATGGTGTGGTGACAGGGGCACAATGACAGGTTGTTGACAACAGGAAGCATGGTGGGGCTGGTCTTGTGACAAAAAACTTTCAGATTTTCAGGTTCAGATCTGAAAAGGGTCCTGTTTTATCTTTGACCACCTACATCATCAGCTTTGAGTTTCGATGGCTACGAGCCTGCACTGGACAAGCAGTTATTGGAAATGGATGAATAAATGAAAGGATACTCTTTTTTTAATTAAAAACGGTATTATTTTTGTACTATACCCAAATGTGCATTATGAATGCTGTACTGCTACGAGCTTAGTGCAGACAGAACTGTACTCCTGCGCCTAGGCGTGTTCTCTGCACTGCTCTGTGGGGAAGGGAGTACCTGTAGGGAACAATAGCTACAGGAGCTACACACGTGTTCATCATATTGCTAGTAGATGATGTAAGACCAGTGTGTGGGGGGGGAAAGGGTTGTTTATGGATTCTTGCTTGGAAAAGCATGCAAACACCCGCAGTGTCACTCACTTGTGCATGCACACACACCTACACAGACAGCACACGTGCTCACACACCCTCCTATTGGTTATGTTCACATGCTGTATGCACTCCCTGGTGATCCACAGTGCATTGTCTCCACCAACAACAGGAGACTGCACACAGTCAGGGTGGAGACAGTAAGGGCTTATCGTTATTTCTGCAAAATGTCAAGCCCATGGGTCTTTGCCACTGCTCTATAATGGAAAGAGAGGGGACGATCAGGCAGACACTGTAATCTGTGTGTATATGAGGGAACTGGAACAAAATGGAGATAACAGGCCTCTTGGTGAGAATATTTCAGTGCGGTTGTTGTTTAATATTAGTGTTTTTTCCTCAAACCACTGCGGAAAGAAGACAGGGCTGTGGTTCTGTTTCTTTGCCAGAAATTCATTATTTTTTGAGTGAATAACACCATACATATCAGTGTGTTCCTCTAGCACTGTTTTGATACCTCTATGCTAGTCTCTACCCCCGCTGTCCCTCCAGGATACACCACATTGTCAGTGGAGGGGCATTGTCCTGGACTGCTAATGTGGAAGCTGGAAGAGGGAATGAGCTCGATGGTTTTTCCTTTTGGAAAAAAATAGTTTGGGAGTGGCATCATTAGTTCAGGCTTTCTGGGAGCAGCAGTGGATTCCCGTTCACGGCTTGCTGCCTGTTGGCCCCACTAGTGTTTACTGCATGCCAGTGAAGGCCTTTGTGTGTGTGTGTGGGGGGGGGGGGGGCAAGACTCATCTGAGGACAGTGAGAATGTAGTGAGAGGAAGAGAAAGTAAATGTGGGTTGGAAGTGAGCAACTGTTAGGAATGCTCAGTACATGTGGACAGAGAATTAACTTTGCCATACTTTCCCACATCTGGCCTGAGGCAGAGATGGTGGGCACATGGGAGTAGCTCTCAAGAGTAGCTCTCTGTTTTCCCTGCCCTCTCCTTTTCCTTCGGCTACCTCTTTTTGTTCCCATCTGCTTTTCCATGTCTGTTCCTGCATGGGTGGTAAAGTTCTAGTGCAACAACCCTGTGTAATCAAGGCTGCATAGTCCAAAACCACACAGTTTTGGTACAGTAATTGCTATGCAGCTGCTTAGTGTCTGTTCTTCTGTGTCTCTGTTAACTTTTTCATTCCACTTGGGTCTTGGGCAATTCTTTATTTTTGTAATTGTTTTTTTTTATACATTGGTCCTGGCAGTGTTACGTTGATCTTGTTAGCTGCAGCACAGAATCTCATCATGTGGCTGCTATCATCTAACCTTTATACACTTTTGTGCACCTATCTCTCATATAACTGGGTTAATTGCTTTCATAAAATAACTTTGTTAATGAATTGCTTTTCTCAGGAGAGGGTTGAATTTCCATTATCTTTAATGATAATAAAATCAGATCATCTGTCTGTCGTTTTTTTGTTAACTGCTGGATCACGAGCAGGGTTTTGGTGGTCCAAAGCCTATCCTGGAATCACAGGGCACTAAGGTTACAAACGGTTTTTTGATTCGGATGCAGATGAGACCATGCAACTTGAAGATCATGCCACCGAAAATTAATTAAAATGCTAAAATAAAAGGTAGTTTCATAGATGACATTTATAGTAGCAACATAATGTAACAAAGCGAACATTTCTAGATGGACTTTTAATCTTATATTTGAATTCATCCAGCTATCAGTAACGACTTGTCCAATGTAGGGCTACCGAGGAGTGTAATCTATATAAGAAGCCTGGAGTGAGAGATAGGGCACACCTTACACAGCGAGATTCCGACAATGCAGCGCACCAGTGTTGTGTATGATAGACAGAAATGAATTTCACAAGGCCAGTGCCTCTATCTTTCACTTCTCAAAGCACACAGACATTATACTGTTAGAAGCTGTGATTGTAAATGTGATAGGATGTATAGTGTAATATCCTGCTACTGATGGGGCAGACAGGACTCCAGGAACATGTCCTTTATTATCAGCACAATGTCAGTCAGTAGTATGGGGGTCTGCAGAAGCGCCACGATGCCCCCGTAAAACTTGACTGTCAATAACTCATCATTTCTTCTACAGTATAATTGGGATTTGTAATGGAAGTATGACTGTAGTAATAAACTGAAGGAAAGTTGCCAGACTGACACTTCTGAAGGACAAAAACCTAAGTATATATTGTGTGTCTCTGTCCTAAAAGGTCTGAAGAAAATACCTGCTGTGGAAGTAAAATAACCACAAAATGGCCAAAAATGCCATTATACTGAATAAGAAGCATGTTGTATGAAAAGACATATTTTCATCAGCAGCTTTTTGTTGTACGAGACCCCATTAGCTAAGTGTACAAACCCAACATTGTAAGTCCCCTTATCAAAGAGGGTAGCTGAGGGGCATCATCTCTAGATCTCCCTGGCCACTGTGGAGCATTTTGTTGGAGGCAGAACTGTCTTTATGACTGATCGGGAACTAGGTCACATTTGTGAGTACAAGGGGCCTCAACAATAAGGACCCCTGTCCCACCCCCCTTTGCTGGAGCCGAAGTGGTGCGAGATACCATCTGGGCTCTCATTTTTGGGCTACCCTGCACGTGATATATGGGTTTGTACCTTTGTATACTTGTGTATTCATGTTGAAGCTGGCATTTTGCAAACAGCGTGCGACTCTGAGTGTGTTACCTACCCCTGCAACACGTGGGGTCAACGGTAATAAGGCCATCCAAGGGGTTTGTGTGTAAAAGGTTGCCATGGTGATAGGGAGGCGAATGATAATCCCATATCTGTACGGTGAGCCAGATTGGAATCAGTAAAGCTTCAGGCGCGATGAGAGTGATTGTGTACGAATGGAAATTTGAAGCTGCAACTTTTTAAAGGTCTATTTTTAGTTTTGAATAATTTCACAGCACATTAAAAATAGGTCAATTAAAAATGGTTTCCGCTGGAATTGGAGTGCAAAGCTCCACCGTGTCTTTTAGAGACTTTGCAACAAATGCTTGGGTATTTAAAAACAAAAAACATAAAAACCGAGTCTTTCCTTAGGACTGCTGTTGACAGCTGACTGTCGGGTCTTTACACGGCAGCCACGTTCAAACGCACAGGGTGCCTTGGTAGGGGCTGCCGTGGTTTCCACTTCGGTATGTGCTAATCTTCATAGTAATTGTTGAAAAAGTATGCTGCTGCCTCCAGAAAGTGTTGTCGTTTTTCTGTTTGTGGGTACCTGCATGGCAGTGAAACACATGACCTTGGCTAGAGACAGCTTATAGTAATAAAGTGTTATAAGGTCTTGCTATTGTATTGTTTTTGTTTGCAATGAGACAGCGCAATGGAGATAAAGTGGAAATTTATTCAAGAGAATTTAGAATTCATTATTTGCAGCGAGTGAGATAACGCTGCGTTTGGGTGTGTAACTGGGCTGCTTTTGGGCACTGTTTAATGTGACGGTGGAGCGGCTGTTCTCCTGTGTGTTTTTCACTGCACCCGGCCTCACACCTGCATTACCTGGTCTGCATCCTGAGTGTCAGCCTGAGAGAAAGTAGAATGCATACTGGGCATGATAAGCGCATGGTGCAGAGATATTTGGGCGGGGGTAAGGTTAGCTCAGACAGGCAGTGAATAAGGCAGATCTCTTTCCCTCCGTGTCTGTCTGTGTCTTTTGTGAATAGCCATGACCTTTTCACTGGAAACCATTTCACTCTCCCTCCAAAGACACTGCCTTGAGGAAAGGGATGGGATTTACCACAGTATATAAATCTTTAGCTCCTCTTTGGAAGAAAATGTTAATTTCCTTTTCCCTGCAGTGTCACTTTGTGTGAAACGGAGGTGTCTTTCTGTGTTTCTCTCTTTGATAAGTCAACAGGCACAGAAAGGGCTTCCTGTTGTACAAAAAAAGTAAACATCTATTTTTTTAAGATTCACAATTTTTTCAGTCTGTTTTTAATAGCATTTTCTTCACATTTATTTTCAGAAATGTGATTGTTTTGGAGAAAACGTGAGCTGCAAAAAATGCATCCAAAAGCCGGATTAATTCAACTCACTTTTCAGCTCCTCTTTGGTGTTCTTGAGTGCTGGAGATGAGTAACAAGATGGCGAATGTTGCCTGTTCAATGGGATAAATCAGTCAACGGTCAGCGTTAAATTAGAATTTGAGAACAGGATTTTATTTTAAGTATTTTTAAGTTAGGTTTAATTTAGCTCTGGAATACAGTAACCTTACATAGGATGAGCAGTTGTGGAAACTGGAATAAATAATCTTTGGGTAAGTTTTTAATTAATTACAGCTTTATCCAAGGTTTTTACAGAACCTAATCCATGAGTAAATTTTGAGGCATTTGCATTACTAAGCTTTTATTGACCATGATGTAATGGTTGGATTTAAAACGAAATGGAGTTATGATCATACCCAATTGTGTTTGTCAGCTGAGGACCCAGAATATGTAAAGTACATTATCAGGTGTTTATAAAAACTGCATTATTTTAAAACATTAGTATGGTGTAGAGAGCTTCCACACCACATAACAGCCTGGAGGGAAAAAATGTGTTCCTCACTACTACATTTTCTCAGTCTCTTGAGGAAAAAGGGGAGCCTCTCGTGTGATTATCACAGTAGGCTATTTGATTTATTGCTCATAAAAACCTTTAAAGAGAAAAAAATTGAAAGACACGAAAGACCTGAGCCCGTGTAGGACACATGGCCTTGACTGGAGACAACCATATAGTTACAAGGCATTTTTAACATCTCAGTATCATCTTGTTTTTGTTTACATTAAGACTGTGAATGTAAACTGAAATGAAACTGTATTCATGAGAACTTAGAGAGTCCAATCTTTGTCCAGAGTGAGACAGCTCTGAGACTGGACATGGTTGTTTGTCAGTTTGACAAGTGTGAGAATGTCATGAGGAACAGCAAATCCTTGTTGACAGTTCCTGCAGACACAGCAGATTGGGGAGCTCAGTGTTTGCTGCACTAAAAGAGGAACATTACTGTCACTGAGACACTTTCTGTAACCCATAGCTGTCCATTTCTTCCTGCATTTCTTTGCCTCATCTTTTCTCCCATAATTTTCCCTTGAAGAGAGGTGGGAATTGTATTTCTTGCCTCTTCTGTATTCTGGCAGAGTGACATCTTTCACTCAAGTTCTCATGTGCTGGGCAGTCTGTCGATCCATAGTGGAGGGACTTGCATCCTTGTGATGACTGCATGTTGAAGAAATTTTCACCTCAGACTGCTGCTAGCTCAACAGTGGCCTCCTAACAAGCTCCAGCAGTCTCACTCTCTCCATGCTGTTGTCCAGGGTAGATAGCCCCCTCCCCACCCACCTTTCTTAGCACACTGCTTTCTTCTCTGACGTTCACTCCAGCAATGTCCAGTTCCTCCTCTCTCATTCAGATGGAGGGAGAGCTGCATCACATTGGCACATCAGAGCGAGTGGGGATGTGAAGGATTGGAGACAGGAATGGAACAGTATAGTAACACACACACCCACACACAAAGACCAGAAGCAGAACATGCCCAGGCCAGAATCTCAGACTGACAGCATCTACACAAATGGGAATCCTGATAGTGAAGAAGTACATCAGAGAGGTGTCCTGTGTCTCCCAAGCACAAATATTTTGATGCTACTGTTAAGGAGCCTTTCATGATCAGAGTCCTCACAGAGAGTTTGTGGAATTTCCACAAAAGAATCTGAAGCCAGACAAAAAGAAGGGGTTCAGTAAGGGTGATGTTTTCTTTCTACGTCCTTTGTTGTGGTAGATATGGGACTGGGTCCTGATGACCGTTTCCCAAGAACATGGAAAATCTATTTTTCCCAAATCCCTCCTAGTTACCCAGAATACACAACTGTGCTTCAGAGGAAGAGGTTTACAAAGCAAACAAGAAACAGTTTCTGAAGGTCCTTGTCTGTAGCGTGCCTGTTGCTGCAGGGCATAAACCGTGGTCCTCGATTACTGTGTGCTGGGTCAGTTTTCACTCAGCTTCAGCTCTTCATTTCTTGGTTGTCAGAAGTTATTGAATAGTGATTTACTCACCTGGTATTTCGGATTTACCCTTTACCACTTTGGATCTTCAGGACTGGGGCCTCCCTGCTCTTTGAGAAATGACAGTACTGCCCTCTGGTGGGTCGTGCTCCAGATGCTCAGCCAGAGGTGTGGAATGGGAGTCAAATTAACTGTCAAATTAACACACATTCTGTGTTGATTGTGTTGATCTTATTGGGTCAGTAAATGCTTGTTTATTGTGAATGTCTGTGATTTTTTTTTGCTTTGAGTACTGTAATCTCTTTATTGATCCCCAGGAATGTATAGGGCAGGAGTGTAACAACTCTTCAGGTTCCCGAGACACCAATAAATATTATCAATAAGTACCTAATGTAGTTGTACATTTAGTTTTGGGTCCAGCGTGGTGTAGTGAGCAAGTAAATGTAACAAATAAACATTGGGAACATTGGTGGCGGTCCCATCCCCACAACCCCCCAATTGTTATACTTGTAGTTCAGTGAACCCAGATTTTTGTCTATGTGAATATTTGAAAAAAATATTATCATGTTAGTTACCATGTGTGACTGTGAAACTGTGATATTTGCCACATATTCCTTGAAGTTTAGTCTTGTTTTTTCTATTGTAGGCTGGTGTAAATATAGAATTTCTCGACTCACGATTACTGAATGCCCTCCTGTTCCTGCTGCTTCTCAGTTACACTACAGTAACATCCTTATTGCCTTTGCTCATATTATGTTGGCACATGCTTCACAAATGAGTGGGTCAATGAAAACGCTCCCACTGAGCAGAACTGCTGCTTATGAGTGATGTGTGTGGGGATCATCTATTGGCTGATATAAGGGAATTGTACACACTGTGTGTGGACATGCCTGTCATGCAGAGCAGATGGAACGAGGTTCCTTTAGCAACTGTTCATACACCTCTGTATGCCTCTGTGTGCCTATGATGCCCCTCTTCACGTACAGGAGGGAGATACCTTGTTCTCTGTCTATTACAGTACACTGACTATGGTCATATTTTCATGTTTTCATTTGGGACCATGACAGTCCTTGTCCATCTTTGGTCTTGCCAGCCACTGGACTAATGTTTCAGGATGTTAGCAAGCTTAATGTTGGCTTTGCTGCAGGTTGAGACTGTAACTAATATGCTACCCAGTTACCACCTCCTCTTGTCAAACACAAAAGCACCTTTTTTTCCATGGCACTGCTGTTCTTGCTGTCCTCTATCACCCTCTACTTTTCCCAGTTTGCACAGCTGGTACTATGACCAATTCAGAATGAAACACGATTCATTGTTTACCCTGCATTTGATTCTTCTCCGATGAGTGTGTGGTTGTTTGGGCATAAAGTGAAAATTTGACCCCCTGGACCACAACGGGTCACGTGGCGTATCCGGCCAGAGAGGAGAAGCTCGCCACAGCTGCCAGAAAGGCATGAACCACCAACAGTCAATGAACCACCAGTAGAACGTCTGGTGAATGGGGATCTCTCATTACAGCAAAACCTCACATCACAGTCTGTGTCCTTTAGAAGGGACCTCAGTGGCAGCTGGACGTCTCGGCACATTTAATGAAATATGAGCTTCTTGTAGGGTTAGTAGACCATTCTTCTCCAGTATGGCCACCTATCTGAATCAGATGTCAATAGTTGAAATGAGATACATGTGAAAGGGTTATACTACATTTGTTTGTTGGGGATACTCCTTGAAGTTAGAATGCAAACTGGGAGACTGCACATGTACAGCTTGGGCTTTCCATATGCATCCATTAGTTTGTCCAAGTTTACATGTGGACAAAGACAACCCAATCGGTGCACAGCTGTAGGTCAGCTGATGAAGTCAGAGCTGTATCGCTTGCATGCCACGTGTGTCCCCTGTGTAAACTGTAACCGAACCTCTCCCGACTCGTCCCTTTCACTCTCTGTGTATACATTCACTGTGTCTTTTTGAAAACATGTTGTTAGCGAGAAATTGAGAGCATCTCAAGGAATTCTTTTGTTGCTGTCTGAAGGGGGCGATACAGGGAGTGTTTACATGCTTTCTTTCTTTGCTCTGTTTTGCACTCGGCCACCTGGCTTTGAGAGAAACATGTACCTCTCCTCCCAGGGTGTTTCCCTTGTCTGAGCGGAGATACCAGGAAAGGACCCAGTGTTCTACCGGTGCAAATCAGCACCGAGGGTCTCTGTTGTGGCAGGTTCTCTGTGTCTCTCAGCTGTGTTTGTTTCCATGTTTCCCCAGTCTGTGAAGCAAACACCAGTGAGTCTGTGTGTGAAGGTGCATGCCTTTGGCAGAGGATTGTGAAATGCAAGCTGAGTTGGGTTCTGCTCAACCATGTTGCTCCTAGGGCTATAGTCATTATTGTTATTATGACATACTAGTATTCAGTTTGAATTATGGCAGACTTGCATAGTGTTTAGTATGAATCTTAACAAATCTGGACATTTTACAAATGTAGGGAACGTTATAGACCTCACATAAGGATGACAGACAAGCCTTGACCTCAGAACCTTTAGGTTACACATACAAATCTGAGAGAGAGAGAGAGAGAGAGAGAGAGAGAGAGAGAGAGAGAGAGAGAGAGAGAGAGAGAGAGAGAGAGAGAGAGAGAGAGAGAGAGAGAGAGAGAGAGAGAGAGAGAGAGAGAGAGAGAGAGAGAGAGAGAGAGAGAGAGAGAGAGAGAGAGAGATATGCCTGTGGCCCATAAGACAGCATGGAGGGTGATACCTTTGCCCCTTTAAAGAGAGGACATTTGGTTCTCTTTAAAGCCTCTGTTTGGCCTGCCTCCCAGGGGCAGTTCAGCCTGGCAAGCACTCAGAGCAAGGTCCCAGCTTCCACTGACCCTGTGCAACACACACACACACACTCACACATCCAACACACAAACAGGCCTTCACCACTGACTAAGAAACAGCGTTCGCAAAACACAGAGCCCTTGCATTTTCTTGGTGCATAATTATACACCACACATATTTGTGTACCAACATTTTTGTGTGTTTGTGTGTGGAAGTTGCCTGTACTTTTTATAATAGCGTCGAGTCTCTGCTTCCTAGACACAGATTTTTCATTGCTATCCACATTTTCATTTGTGCTGTCATTTTATATTTTTATATAAAAATATATAAATATTTTATATAAATATTTTATATTTTCAGCATCTTGCAGACCCCGTGTGTGTGTGTGTGTGCGCGCACGTACGTGCACGTGTTTGTTTGCTTATTAACACAACTTCCTCTGAGCTCCCTCTGCATGTCCCTGCTTGCGGAGAAGCTGGAGTGGCAGGTGAAAACCAGTCAGACTTCATTGATAACGGCTGCTCTGGAGCCCAGATCTCAGAGCTCAGGAATTCCAACACACACAAACACACCTGCCACCTATGTGATGGGACATGTTTTGTGCTCTGCTGCTTACACACCTGGGACAGCATGCGGACCTGGCTGGCCCTCTCCCCAAGACCGTGGAGTCCTGGATATTTGGTGAGAGTTCCGCGGTGTGTGTGTGTGTGTGTGTGTGTGTGTTCACACACATGTATGAGAGAACATGGGGTGTGTAAACAGGAGAAAGGTGGCATGAAGGGACAGAATGACAGGGAGAGCAAAGAGTGGGAGAGTTTTTATTTGCCCCCCCCCCCTTGTCACACACTCCTGGCAAAATGGACAGTGGAGTGTTACCGTCCCCTGTGACACCAGTCCACTACTCATGGGCGGGGTTTGTCCTCATGGTATGCGTGTGTGCTGTGGGTGTCTAAAAATAAGTTTTATTTAGCTTTAAATGTGTACCATATGTTGTTTGTGTATAGCACCGTATTCACAATTAAAGCGTATAAACCATGTAAATAGACACATGAGTGACGTGTGCTGGTTCTGACTTTATGTTTTTTGGAACATGGGAGAAACAAGCGAGTATGGCAACCGCAACACGGCTCCCCGGCCACTCGGCTGTAAAATGAGCAGGGTGAATGTTGAAAAAACCACGCTGTGCCGTTGCACACTGCTCTCAGAACTGAAGAGGCACGATGCTTGATGTGTGTGCGTGGTTGTGTATCGTTTGTGTGAAACGTCAACAGCTTTGTGGAGGCCAGTGAAGTTGTCAGTTAAAGAGCATCAGTATCTACCATTATACCTGTGTCTTTTACTGTCCGAGCTGCTTTTTTTTAAACCCCTGCTCTGTTTTTCTGAGGTTGTCTTTTGCTCTCTCCCATCTGTGAGCACCCCCCCCCCCCACGGTGGCCGTATCCCGTCCGCATGGCACAGGGCAGGGAGAGCGAGTGGTTGAGGCGAGAGGGACAGGGAGGGAGGGAGGGAGGGAAGAAAAGTGGAGAGGACTGAGGGAAAACAGAGCATTTGTACTTGCTTTCTTTCTCCCTCCCCATTTTTTGAAACCTGACCCTTTTCCTCCTCCCGGAGGGCTGGTTGTTTGCCGAAGGCTCGGGGCAGCATCGTTGTCCCCGCGCCTCCTCTTCTTCCTTACTTGCCTCTGGCACACAGGTGTCTGCGTGAGTGAGTGTCCTTGTCTGGGTTGAAGTACTTCTCTATTTTTTTTGTCCCAAGAAACTTTTGGCTTCCCACAGTCTGCGGGGTGCTTCTGCTGCATTCGTCACCGACTGGGTACACGTATCACACACTGCCATGGCAAACAATTTCGAGAAGACAGAGAAAGACGAGAGCGAGAGGAAGAGAGGGATGAGCTGGTGAGAGAACAGCAGCTCATTCCTCTTGAGCAGCTTGGAGGGGCTGGAGAAGGAAAAGAAGAAGAGGAAGGGAGAAAGAGGGAAACATCGCAGCTGTAAAGCAGAGAAAAAGTCCTGCACAATGGTCCTCCTCTTTGTGTGTGGTTGAAGGACCCCGTCACCCAGGACTGCCAGCCCAGTACTTCATGGGGCAGATCTGCCAAATGCTGCAGGCCTCTGTCCACGACAGACAGGAACGTCTCCCTTGTTGTGTTGCTAGTGCATCTCATTCGGACCATTGAAGATGGCAGTGTGGCGGAGATGTGACCAGGCCCCTGGTGTGGTCCTCTGACCCCCGTGGGCTTCATCAGTCAGCCTCACCCAAAGCACTGACAGCCTGCAAACCTCCAGGAGCTGAGGGGCTCCAGGATCAAGACACGGGACATGTGGGAATAAAATCAGGGGTGCTGTTCAATTTGGCTCAGAAGAAGGTTTGGGAAGGAGGGTATTGGCCTGTTTATTGGTTAATGGATTGACTAAGAATTGTCCTGCATCGACGCAGGTGTGTGTTTGTTCATTTATCTGACCCTCGCCATCCTACTGTTGGTCATGTGGAGTGTGGGTCAGTCTCCTATGGGCATCTTGGCGCCCACTTCAGATTGGCGTTTCGATAGTCCAGTGGGGATAGACTGCAGCTCTCCTGAGCCTCGCTGCATCTGGCTGGCAGTGCTACGGACTGAGGCCGCCTCTGTGCCAGCTCAACCTCGCTTAACTCCCCGAACGCTGTGCAAGCAGGAACGCCTCGGGGAGTCCAGGGTAAGCCGACCTCTCCATCAGAGGGTCTTGGGATTGTTCAATTTTTAAACCATGAATCAGTTTTGACATGAACTCCCACTTAGAGCAGTTTATAGAGGGAAACTGAAAGATGAAAGAATGGCAGAGCTCCCAGTACCGTAGTGGCACTGGTGATAATGGTCACAGCCAGGTGGCTAGGCAGATGTCTACATGTTATGTGTGGAGGAGTTGCTGCCACGCCGCCCGTCGGGGGCAGCAGCTGAGCATTCCGCACTGGGAATGGGCGCGATACTGACATTAACTTGTCACACAGTGCCAGGTTCGGTAATGAAAGCCGTGACCCATTTATCATGTCCTGAATGGAGCTCACCAGCAGTAGAAGAGGACTGGTAGGAAACACTGATATGACTAATAATACAAGTGTGATGCAATAGTATATAGCAGTGTTATAGAGAAGCACTTGTGTCTGGAAATGAGGTATTCTACACTTGGCAGAAGTTTTTCTTTCCAAAGCGACACACATTGAAATGACACCTCGCAAGCAACAAAGCGCTTTAGATGAACACGCACACATGATTCTTGCAGCACAGTTACTTTCTCCCTCTGAAAAAGTTTTGAAACTTTTTTTCAATTTCAAATGGAACTCAGCAGTTCTGAGGGAGAGAGGGAGCACACTCCACCACAACAGGCTAACACCTACGACTTGTGAGCATGACCTTCAAGTTGCCAAAGGTTGTGGACTCTAACACTGTTGCTGGGCTGCAGGGAGCAACAGCTGTTGTGCAGTGACTCTGTCTGAAACCCCTGCCAAATGGGTGCTGACCCCAGGGGGTGCAGGGCTGAGTTCTAGGGCCCGCGTGAAATTGCTGTGTGTCTAATTGGGGAGGTGCTCTACTTTTCGGGGAATTTCTCACTTTTGTGCCCATCGGCTCTCAGTCAGTAGCGAAATGTCTGCTTGGGGAATTCTGGGTAGAATCTAGGCATGTGGGCAGTACAGGTCACAGCACTGCGCTCCAGGGGAAAGCCTGGTGCAGGACTTTGTTCCCATCATGCACTTCTCTGCCTGATGCTGCTGTGGAGCTGTGTACAGCGGTGTGTCTTATAGAAGGACCAATTAACAGAAGAAATAGAACAAAGTTGATTGTTTATACGCAGATACTGTGTCTTTTCCTTCACCCCTGGTCCCACTGGAGCCATCATGCATTTGGGTTCACAAACTGACCTGACCGAGACCTAGGAATCAGTGTGTTCACAGGACCTTCAATGCGGCTAAATAGATGGAAATGAAGAAATACCATGCCCTGCTTCTGAACTGTTGGATCAGTGTGTCGGCAGCATACTTCGGCATGTCTTTGTGTGTGCACTTGCGTGTATGAATGAATGCCTGCTTGTTTATACAGGACTGCGCTGGGAGTTGGAGGGGTTAGAATGAATTGAGCGGAGCAACCAGATCCCATCCCTTTTCCACAGTGAGACATTTCCCTTGACCCCCCATCACCACCCAATCCCTGCCAGCAGTTACTTTTTCACTGGATGATGCAGAGTTTCACAGAAGTGGAAAATCCTGTTGAACGGATTTGTGTTCCCGGCCAGTGGAAGTCAGTCGGTGGACGTGCCAGGATGCCTTGCGCAGCCTGCTCTGCAGGTATCTGGCTACTGACCAGGATGGGCCTGGGAACGACAGCTGCCATCTGGGTGATTTTTTATTTTTTTGTTGTTTTTTCTAGCATTCAGGTGTGTTTGATTCAGGAAACTTTGTATTTGACGAATACCTTTGAAGGATTTAACATTTGTGCTCCTTTGACTTGCCATGATGGCTGCCTGGTTGTACAGAGTAGCTGTGCTGGGCTAAGCATCCCACAGTGTTAGCTGACAACGATACCCCAGCTGTGTAGACTGTGCTGCGGCTGCTGCTGAGTGGATTTTTGGAGCATTCGTACCGGAAGTGTTATTGTCTCTCAGCACCTTTCATATTGGCAAATTCAGCTATTGCAACAGCTGACTGTTCACATGTCGTCCCTTAGACAAAAAAATCAGATCCCCTGACTTACTTATTAGAAATGAAGTTAGATGAGGAGTGAGTGATGCTGTTCTGTTGGCTGTACTGTACTTTCTGCATGTACTAAGGATTATGAGTTGTCATTGTTGAACTGTGGTGAAAGTAAAGCAAAACCAGAACAAGATATCAAGAGAGGCAAATAAGGGGAAGAAGAGGAGTCAGGAGAGGACAGGGACGTGAACTGTGGCGAGGGCAGACAGGAGACAGGAGGGGCCCTTGGAGAGAGCCTGTGTCCATATGTGGGGAGTAATGACAGGGTTCCCAGCCTCTGCTCTGGGAGGGGCCTTGTGGTCGAAACTGTCCTGTTGGAGCTTGTCCCAGGCTGAGCCCTCAACCCCTCCTCCTTCAGCTCCACACCACTCCCTCCTTATCCGTTCTCCAGTCACTTTTGACATGCGTCTCGACACGTCCGGGGCCAACAGCTCCGTCTGTGGAATTTACTCACCTTCCCTAGGAGTCTCTCCCACTCTCACACCAGATATATTGGTGTCTAGGGCCCGGGGCTGCATGCCTGTCCTTTGTTGCCCATGGCACGAGGTTGTAAGGTGTAACAGAGCAAGACGGGACCCGGGGGGGGGGGGGTTGACAGCTGTCGTAAGGAGAAACCCTGGCATGCCTATTTTTGTCAAAAACCTGGTTTGTGGCATTGAAGACAGAAGGCGAGGCAGAGAGGAACAGGGGTCTCTGCCCTAGTGACTGGCAGAGGGAGGAGTGGAGGCACCACATTGTGAGAATGGCGGAAGTATGAACAGGACTGGATAAGATCCTGCTCCCACTAGCTCCAGCTATATTTAGAGGGATGGTATTCCCTGAATTGGCAGAGCCCCCCCCCCCCCCCCCCCCCCCCCCCCCCCCCCCCCCCCCCCCCCCCCCCCCCCCCCCCCCCCCCCCCCCCCCCCCCCCCCCCCCCCCCCCCCCCCCCCCCCCCCCCCCCCCCCCCCCCCCCCCCCCCCCCCCCCCNTTGTTGTCCAGCTCAGCCTGTATGGTTAGCTAATGATGGGGTTAGCAGCCGGACAGGAGCAGGGGGAAGGGAGGGCAGGTGGATTGCCCTCTGCCAAATGTACCTGCTGTGTATGTCTTTATAAATTGTCAGGTCCCCTTTACTTTCTTTTTTTCATCAGTAACATAAATGAAACACAACCATATCACCATATCATCTGTAGTTTAGATAAACAATCACACATTCCCAGACTACATAAACTTGAAACTATGCAATGAGGTGGATAAACCACAAATCTTTCATCACTACTGCAAGAAAGCGGTTGTTTGCTAATACAGACAGGTACCACAGAGGTCACAAACTGCAATGTTGCCTTTCCTAGCATCAAGCTGCTGATGCAGAAATGTTTATTCCTTATCCTGTCCACTGAAAACCTCCCTAAAAAACACATACTTGCTTGATTAGGTACTCCAGTGCTTGCAGTTCTGGTTTAATACATGGATCTATGCTGTCAGCACTGAACTTACTGAACTAACCCAATGCCCGCATTTTATTAGACAGCTGTGTTGTTCTGCACTGGCCTGATCCTTACTGTGCCACGCATGTGAGCAGTTCAGGCTGCACCCCTAACATCCACCTGTCTGGATCAGTGTGGCCCAAAAGAATAAGTTACTCGTGATCTGACTTTGTCCATCTTTTTGATTATTTGATGCAGTCTGACCCACATAAGCCACCAAGTGCCTGTTTGTTGAGCTCCCTGTGACCCTCAGAACTACTGAATCCCTTCTCAAAACTCTTCCTTCCAACCCATCTCTCTCAAAAGTTTCTGAAACCTTTGCAAGCTAGTTGTTCCTCATTTATACTTGTAATCTTCCCTTCTTCCTGTTCAGATCCTGCTTTTTCACGGAGCACTATGACAACAGCAGTATGGAACAAACAAGCTTTGCCTGAATAGTTCTATGTATGTATATGTGTGTGTGTCTAAGCCCTCGGATGTGGGAAGCACTTTTGTTTACTGCGAGTCATATGCTGTGTTTGAGAAAAGCATCTGTTGAAAGCAGAAGTGAATGCATGCTTTTCACAGAGCCACTGGAGCTTCTCTCTGGTGTTTCCACAAATAATAATATGATGAGGTGACTGAGAAATTGGTCCAGTGAGAGTGAAATCTGCTCCACTCTGAAGGGTTACCCCCATTGGTTCCTTTGGGAAGGACTCGGATGACCTTGTTCATAACATTGGAGGGCTTCAGGTGCTCTCTACCCTCCTTTCAGGCTGGAATGTGTGGCGGTGGGTGTTCTGCTTCAGTGCCTTGCCTTCCTGTTGTTTCATACCTGGCTCCCTGTTTATTTTTAGCCCTTCATTGTTGTGTGTTGTCCTGCATTGGTCAGCGATGCCCATTGTTTTATGTTTAAAATAGTTACTCTGAACATTCCTGAAGGAGATGGGAAGTGACTCACGAATACCAGGGTCCTACTGAGATTTTGCTGGTATGGGTGAGGTCACTGTTTTGGGGGGAGTTCTCTCTAGTTTTATGTTTAGGCCCTGCAGAAACAACAATAACATTGTTTCTGGAGGGCCTAGAGAAAAAAGTGTGGGGACTCCTGAACCATGGAGCCAGTTGAGGTGTTCTCCTAAGCGCAGAGGTTGGGCCCTCAAATCGTTACACTCTGAGTTCTGCAGTCGGCCAGCTGCAGCTGTAAGTTCAACACAAAACAACTGTTGGACCAACAGCGAAGCTGTATGCTGTCCGTGGTGACTGTTCCCGTGTGTTGCGATGCGCAGTGTGTAAAGTAAGTGATCACTGTGGTGAGGTGTGTGATAGAGATACATGAGTGTGGAGCTGAATGTAAAATGATGCTGACCTGGAAAGAAAGAGCCAAACTGGGTTGGATGTAAAGTCTCTCAGAAAGATGGCTGCTGTAAACTAAAAGTGTTTCCTGCTTTTAATCCCCACAGGCAATGATACCATGTTTATGTGTGTTTTAGGCTAAAGGGCGAAGAGATGGGGTTTCGTCAGCCAATGAAAACTCACTGCCGGTGTCGGGGGAGGCCGTGGCCTGGCAGGGCCCACGCACGGTGGTCCTGCGCAAGAACTCCCAAGGATTTGGCTTCACGCTGCGCCACTTCATCGTGTACCCGCCAGAGTCCGCCCTGCACAGCAGCCTCAAGGTGCTTACTGCTGCTAATGGTCAATCAGTGGGCAGAAAGCCGAGCACAAGGCATTTAAAGAGAGATTAAGGAGGAGATTAAGTCAGCGAGATACCCCCAGCTGCCTATGAGTGAGTTAGATATCAGATGGGGGGGATTTTTCCTAGTGGTGTCAACTCTGCAGACATCGCCAGTGAACACTACGCTCATTCTTCTTAGTGCAGTAAACAAGGATGATGAGGACGAGGAGCTCGTGTTTTTCAGATATCTCTTCCCACAGGGATGGAGGAAGGCGAGGAAAACGAGTGAGTCTGGGAAGTGTGCAATTGCTCTAAAAAATCATTTTCATCAGTACAACCATCCCCAGCCAAACAGGCTTTGGTCCATGAAGTCATCCTGTTAGACAAATTCCCATTTGGATTTTGGGTCAGAATTATCTTTATTTCTATTGGGAAAGCAAAAATCGCTTCCTGGCTGAAAAATGTCCAGGAAACTTAAGAGTAGAATGAATAATTTTTGTCCCATCAGTTTCACCTTCAGACTCTGACTTGCACACCCCAAGAGAAATGTCATTTAAAATGGCGCAGGAGAATTCTTGTTTATAAGGTTTATGTAATTGAGTTAATATTTACATGTTTATACAGTTTAGTACTGAATGTGCTGTTTTACAGTACTGTGCAAAAGTCTTAGGCACCTGTGGGAAAAATGCTATTAAGTGAGAAATAACGCCATGGATACTTATTAATCAGTAAACCTTCTAAAAAGTGCAGTAGACAAAAAAAAACCTCAATCACATCAATATTTGGTGGGACCACCCTTTGCCTTTAAAACAGCATCGATTCTCTTATGCGAACTTGCATGCAGTTTAAGGTAGAGGTTGGTAAGTTCTTCCAAACTGGCCACAGTCCTTCTGCAGACTTTGACTGTCTCTGCATGTCCTCCCAGACTGACTTGATCATGTTGAGACCAGGGCTCTGTGGGGACCAGACCATCTGTTGCTCAAGATAGTTGTGTACGACTGAGATTGGGTGTTTGAGGTCATTCTCAGGCTGCACAATGAATTTGGGACCAACCAGAAACCTCCCTGATGGTAGATAAGAATCTACCTGTACTTCTCAACACACATTCAAGTTGCATGTCTAAGATTTTNTAAGAATCTACCTGTACTTCTCAACACACATCGAAACTACATGACTAAGACTTTTGCACAGTACTGTAGTTGTGAGTAAACTTTACAGTAATTGATGTTGTGAGGTTATTATTGTGTTTATTCCTCTCCTCGGTCAGCTAGCAAACTTTATATGTTTTATAGGTGGTATAGTTTATATAACCGTTAACATCCTTAGGCCTACTTCACAGTTGTTCTATCTGCTTCTGCCTTTCATCTCTTTGATCCTTTGTTCAGTGCTCTGTGTCACTGTGAGAAGAAAGCTCTATAAAATGAATTGAATTAAATCAGTCCGTCAGTATGACAGAAGTTTTTTTTTAGTTACGGAAGAAGCATAGTGTCTGGTTTCCGGGTAATAAATAGAATACCTGTTGTTTATGTAAAATGACTGTGCTGCTGGGGAAAAGGCCAGTGTTTTGAATAATAAGCCTATTGTGTGAAAAATGGTGTGCATTTTCATTTGCAGTTGTACTGTACTTTCTTTGTATGCTGCCCTGTTGTACAAGGAAAGGATGCACATTTACCGAGGCCATTAACCAGCGCTGCGGTCAGTGCTTTCCTGAGCAGCGTAGTGGTCTTCCTCTGTGTCGGCTTGCTGCCTTTCAGAATGGAACAGCTCAGAACTGCCCTGTGAGCGCTGGGACACGGAAGCAGCGGAGTAATTGTCCGCTGGCTGTGTTTAGCAGGGCACAAGAATAGATGGCACTCTGCAGAGGTGGAGGGGCAAGAATGCTGCCTAGAGGAACAAGGCTTTCATTCTTTAGGACCCCAGCTCTCACAGCACACTGCAGGGGGCCAGTCAATGGGCCCCATTGTGGCTGGCGAGTAAAGTGATTGCCTAGAGCATGGCTGTACCAGGGTGTTGTACAATGAGCCTGGCAACAAGGCCTCTTTCCCTGCCACGCATAGTAGTCCTGGGACGCTGGCATCTGTGAGCTGTCCGAACAGAGCTTAGCACGATGTGTCAACGACAGGCAACCACACGGACTCCCGTAGCATGGAGATCGCTGCATTGGCAGCTGCTGACTTTCTATGCAAACGTTGTTTCCACTGGTCTTGTGAAAGGGACCTTATGAAGCTGTAAAAGCAGGAATGAAAGATCTTTAAACACAGTCCAGGATGAAAACAGGTCCAAGAACTGTTCAGAACTGCTGAATCCTGCTACACGCAGTCTGGCTCGACTGCTCTGAGCAGGGGCTCCCAGTCTTACAGCTCAGAGCCCAGCCACAGCGATAACAGGGCATCCTCATCCCCATTCTCTTACCCTAAATCTGCCACCATTGTTTGCACTGGCAGGAATGGACTCTGTCAGCGAAGCTCAAAGCCCCTGGCCCAACAGTGAGTCTGTGTGCTCACACCAAACTGCTCAGTCAGCTGGGCCTCCGTGCTGCCTCTGCGCTGCCTGTGAATTTAAGGCTAGCAACACAACACAGCTGTAAAACACAATGTGTGTAGTTATGGTTGTTCCAAGAATGTGTAAAGTTTTACAGCATCATAAAAATCTACAGTATAATGTTATAAGTCTAGGCTGTATAATAAAATCTTCCTGCGTGACGTCCTGCTCCTGCTGGCTGGTGGAGTATGTGACAGCGCTTGAGTCTCAGTTCTCTTTCCCTGCTTTGTCTTTGACTTAGTTCATTTTATTTATTCTTCTCTTACACAGTGTTGACTGTTGGACATACAGTGAGTCATGCCAGGCAGTGGTAACTAACATGCTTCTTAATTATCTTTGAAAATGTATATAAATAACAGTGAGGATCTATTAAGTGGCTCTGTCTTAAGTTCAAGGAGTTTTGGCAATGGCTAGAAGATTTGGATTTGGCATCTGGTGGAGCCCAAGCTAAGACCAGAAGTCACACATCTGAGTTCCAGGAAGTCTTCTGAATGTGGATAAATGAAATTCTCTGCACCCTACCACCGCTGCTGTGGACACCTTCACACTTGACCTGTTTATCCTTAGAGTGTGGTCCAGAGTCTGGCCTAAGCAGTTTTTTTTCTCTCTTGAATTTGAGTGAAATTTTAAGGTTGTAGTTTCATTTCCAAAGAATTTCACAGATACTTGCTCTGCATAAAATGTGCTTTTAAAAGTACTTACCTTGCGGTTCAATCGCTTTGACTCCAGTAAATCAAAGTGAGCAAAACGGCGCTGCAGCCGCACGTTGTCAGCTTGCAGGTCGAGGGAGTGTGTATGGAGAGCCATAGCCATGGCCCTAGGCACTCATGTATTACACCCGTCCTGCTCGACTGTGAGCACTACCTTGTACATCTGAGCACCAGCTCAGCGTGTTCATTTACACAGCACATAAACTACATGTGGACCCCCTACTGCCTGATGCTACAGTAGTTATTCAGAAAACAGTCACTGCTGTTCAACTGCTGCCGTGAAGTTACTGACAGTGTTTTCTTCTTGTGGATGTACTGTACCAAGTAACCCCACCTATTTTCTGAGCCAAGGCTTTACCTTTACAATCATTCATATGGGCAACACTTTTCTCCAAAGGAACATACATGTCAGAGTAAACAAAGGTACGTTCAGTAACAGACAATGACCTTAATATACAGACAAAGTTTCTGAAGCTTGTTAGCACACGCTACTCAAGTAGCTTCCTATGCAAATTAGATTCAAATAGCAAGTAGATGGGTTAATGTGGCACGTGTTATTGAACTACTTTACATTGCAGTTGGAAGAGAAGTGCATCTGAAAGAGATGTGTTTTGATACTGTTCTTGAAAGCTTGAAGACATTCAGCACTTCTGAGGGACAGAGGGAGTTTGTTTGATCGTATCATGGGTGAAACCAAGAACCTGTGAGCTTTTAATTTTGAACCCTTTGTGAAGGGGACCACCAAGTGGCTAAAGGAGCACAGTGTGTTTATTGTGGTGCAGGGAATGATTGGGTCTTGAAGGTACTGGAATGCTGATGCTGTGACAGTGCTGCAGACTGTCGAACATGATACAGTCACCCATAGGAAGCTAACAGAGAGAGATGAGGGGGGGTTGCACGTGGAAATGCTCCAGCTCATTTGCAATGAAACCAGGTGCCTGACTAAGCTTCATTAAGATGAATCTACTTGTGTTTACCGCACGATTAGCTTTTGCTTTATTAGCTGTGGCGGCTCTGCTTGGTTGACTGAACGCAGGTGGAGCCCAGTGACTGACTGCCCCTATGTTTGCTTGTATTGCAGGATGAGGAGAATGGGAACGGAAAGGGTGAGCACATGCTGCCTGGCTTCTCTCTGGGCTCTGACTGCCCTCTTCACATGCAGAAATCAAAATCTGATCAGAATGGATCCTGGCATCATTGTGGCACTACAACTGTGGCCATACAGCCCCATCTGCTGGACTGACTTCCCCATCACTCTCTTTGTTCTTGTTGTGTACAAAGCCCTATTGATATTTTTGCACTGAAACTTTTGGGGTTGACCATATTCTTCATGATTATTAGTACTTATCATTTTTTTTATTTTAAATTCCTGTGCCTTCTCAAATGTGCATAAAATTCAGTGCCATCTTCTTCAGTGCCTGAATGCTATAAAGTTTGTCTTGCTGTTCTGTGAATCACTTAGTTTTCTCAGGTCTGCTCTGAAGTTATTTTTTAACATGTTTTTTGCTAAATTCTATCAGTCGTGTTGCTTATGCTTACCGTTCTAACGTTGGCGTGTGTGTGTGCTCACACAGGATGCCAGCAAGGTCGGCTGGAGCCAATGGATACCATATTTGTGAAGAATGTGCAAGAGGAGGGACCTGCCTACCAAGCTGGGCTATGCACAGGTACAAGAGGTTTTCTCCTTTTCTGCTCCTCTCACAACAGTCACTTGCTTCCCACACAGATCGTGTGTATGTATCAGTGCAGACAGGCCTGTAATGTCCCAAACATGACATTGGAGTAAGATATATGATGAACAGTAATGTGCTTCTTTTATTTTTGTTCACCAAAGTAATTAACATCAAAAATATGTATTTCAAACTGAAGAGTAACAAAGCTGGTATAATCAGTGAAAACCATTACACACCCAACATCCATGTATTTTGACATGTTTGCACTTAATAAGTGCACAAGTTAAACACATTTCATGCTTCTTTTGTCTCCATTGTGCTTAAACATGTGGAAAGGTGTGTGTTCAGACAAGACCAAAAGAAGAGACTCCCTCTGTCTTTTGAAAGCACACACACACAGATATGTTTGTGTGCATAAAAACAGAGGATATCCAGCGTATATGTTGGAGAAACTAGGCAGTAAATGGGGAGAGTGAGGCTCGTGATGTTGAGGGAAGTGTGCTCCTGTTACAAGTGCTACTCATGTGCTGAACAGATGTTATTTTCTTCATGGAGACAGTGATGTAACGCAGCTTGTGAAAGCAGTAGCCACCTTTGAGGGAGAGCTTCCCTTTGGTTCCATGCCACCGCTGTCTGTCAGGCCCTCTCACACTTCTCTGCCCACCCCCACAGTTGCCACCCCCACATCCCTTCCCACTCTTTTGCTCGCGAAAATATTTCCCTTGATGAACATCCTCCTCCACTGGAATTTATTTTGAAAGATACTTCTCTGGAAGAGGAGATTACTGCCTCTGGTGGATGAGAGAGGGCCAGGTGCTGTGGCCCTACTATTGCTCGCATGTTTGTCACTTTGGCCCTATAATGCCACTCATTGGGCTGCATCAACATTCAAGCTGCTTGTTCACGTTATATTCCATTCACTTGGTTTGATGTTTAAGACTAGTTAATCCTATATGTCTTTTTTTCTTCAGATGCTTACTGACCATTTTTTGGCCTTTTGACCACTTCTTTGACTTTATGAGCTGCAGAAAGATGCCATTGCTGGTGTGTGTTTTCAGGGGACCGGCTGGTGAAGGTGAATGGAGAGAGTGTACTGGGAAAAACCTACTCTCAAGTGATCGCCCTGATCCAGAACAGGTAATGCAAAGCCCCTAGGACTTTGGGAGATGGTGAGAGTAGCAGTGTGAGCAGTAGAAAAAGGAGGTGGAAAGTACTCTAAGGTGTTGGTTGGTGGTGCATGGAGCACGTTTACACAGCCTGTGTGCATATGAACCAGTGTATAATTTTCACGGCTGAAAACCACTATTTCACTTTCTGTAAATGATGAAATGTATTTGGGACTTCCTCTGACGATTTCAACCTTGGCAAGAGACAGTCTATTTGTGAAGGACCTCCAGTGTGGTAGGAACGTGACAGGTAATGGAGAAACAACAAAATAACAGCGGTTGTACTCAGCTGAGTTAAAGGGAGTCATGTTAGGCTTTCTTAAGCATCAAGGAGGCATTTCCCCCCCTCTTTTTGCTAATGAATATAACATAGCCAGATCAAGTAGCTTACAGGGCCTGAGAGTGTGTGAGTGTGTGTTACTCACAAACACGTTTTGATGTCATTCTAGTGGGAGTGTCCTGGAGCTCTCCATCATGCCCAAAGACGAGGATATCCTGCAGCTGGTAAGTGTGAGTATGAGCTTTCTGCTTTGGCCCCCTACCTCACCATACCAGTGCCACCTCCCTGCTCCACACACCTCCCAGGACCTTCCTCATGCACACTGTCAGTGCAGAGACATACTCGCCCCACAAAGTGTTATTCTCCCCGTCATGCTGGAGTGTTGATGTTTGTTGGACTCGACATCACAGTGTAATTGTGCTCCAAAATACAAGCAGCTGTACTCATGTGATCATTAGTGAGTAAACTGTGAGATCTCCTTCAAGTTGACTGGTGTGAGTGCATGACATTGAACCTATGCCATAAAATGTCGTCATAGGCTCTGATCAAAGTACCACCCCCCTGTTACTGTATCGGAACGCACCAATAAAGTGAGCCACGACAACAAAAATACAGGGCAAAAACCCATGGCACGTTGCTCGACAGATCTTCACACACACAAATCTTCCTTCTCGGCCAACGCACCCCATCCCCCTGTGCTCTCAGCGTTGGTTCCACCCCACTTCTCTCAGCACCTGCACCGACTGCATTCTTGGTGTTGTGGCACGTTATGGATCGCCTCTCCCTCCCTTCCTTGCTCGACGCGGGGGCCGGGAGGGCGTGCCTATTACAAGTGCATTATGCAGAAGCACAGCGATGTGAACAGAAGAGGTGAAAACACAGCGTGATATGGAGGAAGTCTGCCGGGCTGTGGAGATTTTGAGGCTAAGCAGAAACCACTTTGTCTTTTTCTTTGGGAGAAATCCTCGTTTTCTCTTCCAGTTGCCATTTTCTCTGCTGTTATTTCTGTGTGAGGAAATCTGAGTTAGCCTGTTGCTTTCTTTGATAAGACTTTACTGTTTTTGAGTCTTGCTATACGATGTGTGTTGGATTATTGCTGCATTCCGTTTGAAGTTGTTGGAGGCAGTCATGTTTAGAAGAGTTTCCATATGCCATATGGAACTGAAGTTGAATTGTTGTCCCTGGAAACTGGAAATCTGCTCCACAGAGTCAGTGCGGCTATGGTAGCAGTCTGTGAACTCCAGGCTTTTGAAGATGTTTGGAATAAGTGGGTTCTCAGAGAACATCAGAGGGCTGAGTTGTCGACAAGCTGTGCAAATTGACACCATCTGTGGCTGCTTGGTGTACATCATCCGACTTCCCCTTGTCTGTACCTTCCTTCCATCTCCTTCGTCCAACACTCACCTCTCACCTTGCCATTTGTGTCTCTTCTTTGCAGGCGTACTCTCAGGATGCCTATCTAAAGGGCAATGAGCCGTACAAAGGTGGAGCTCAAGAACTACCAGACCCACCACCCATCTGCTACCCACGCAGCAAGATTCAATCCCCACCTGCTCCAGCCACACCCACACTTGCTCCTATGGGCCAAAACCATCTGGATAACTGGAGTTCATGGGCGGGACAACACATGCTGTCCACTGCACTGGACAACTGTAGTCCCACGTCCCGGCAGGGCGAGCGAGCGGCAGGCTCGAACCAAAGCAGCACTGCCCACCAGGCCGAGAAAATGACTTTTGGTGTGAAGGGGTCCCGGGCTGCAGGGCAGGTGCGGGGTCGCTCCTTCTCCTCAGCAGCTGCCCTTGTCAGACCCCTGCAGTTCCACTTCGCTAACCACCAAGCTGCCATCACGTTGGCCTCTCAGCCTCAGTCCGGCATCAGCAAGAGCGAACGCTGCCAGCAGGCGCTCTCAGACTGGTACTACAGCCAGACTTCGGCCATGGCCCCAGGCCACCGCAGTTTCTCCCAGGACCGTTTGGCCGAGGTCACCTCAGCACTGGGCCATCACCGAGCTGGCTGGCCCCAAAGTGCCTCTCAGGACACACTGCTCCTGCATTCCAGCCACCACCAGCACACAGAGCCTCAGCCCACGGGGGATTGGGGCATGTCCTCTGGATACACTTGCTACGGCCGCTCAATGGAGATGCTCGACAGGCCTCCGTCTGAGAAGCCAGCCTGTTTTCCCCGGTCCCAACAGCTTAGGACTGAGGGACCGAGGGCACCGGCAGCAACTTCGGGCTGGCCAGCGTCATCACACCAGCAGCAACCGCTGCCACGTTCCCAGCAGGCGGGCCAGCCCAAGCGGCTTCCCCCGCAGACCTCGGATGACCAGCCTGTCGGCTATCGCAGCTACAGCCCCTCCTTCTACCGCAAGGCTGACCGCCTCATGCAGGCACACTCTTTCCGGGACCCCACTTATTCAGGGCCCCACCTCTCCTGGATGCCCACCCCCAAAACCAGCCCACCGGATAACACCCCTGCCTCGATACCTGGATCCAGCACCTCCCCGCCTCCACAATCCGCACCCAAGCCACAGGAGGGCATCTGCCAGAAGACCAACCATGAGAGGTTGGGAGAGGAGCGGACAGAGGCAGTGCCCCGGAACCAGGAAGTGGTGCTACGGCAGAAGCCTCCTGCAGGCCGGCGCACACCTCACGTACTGCGACACCCCCACTGCATTTTACCCACCGATGCCACTGAGCCCCATGATGTCCCCAGTGAACTTCACAAGGATGCTCCTGCTGCCTCAAGCCCATTAGAGGCCCCCCGTCGTGCCAATGGCAGTCTGCCACCCCTCCCTGTGGAGGATGACTCGCTGGCCTCCATTCCCTACATAGGTCAGTGCCTCCTTCTCCTCTTGCTCTTCTTAGTCCGCCTTGTATTTCTGATCTCCCACTGCTGTACTCCAAACAGCCATTCTACTCAGCTGTCCAGTCCTCTTCAGCAGGAACGGGGAGGATCAGTGTGAGCCTGTTATGGCTGCAGAAACAGGTCTGTGTCTGTGTGTGTGGTGTTTGGCTTCAAGTTTTACTGGCTTTGCATTCTTACAGTGCCAGTTCAAGGGGGTTGTGTGTACTTGCACTTGGTGGAATGGAGTGACAAGGTGGTGCAGACCATATGTGAGACAGGCATACATATAGGGTATTATTTATTTATTATTTATCCACAGATGTTGTTGGTGCAGCAGCAATTCCCTGGAATATTGCTGTGAGTGTCGTGTGAGTTTCCAGTTTGGCATTCAAACTAGACATAGTTCAGAGTCCAAAAAAAGTAATGTATGGATGTGAGGCATCTTCCGTGGTCTTCTGTGCCCTCTTCCACAGGCTCGTGTAGATGTGCTGCATGGGGAAGAGCCTGTGCTTTCCTTTAGTCTGTGCTGTTTCCCAGGCTGACTCACCATACCCCTGGCTGGAGGGTATCTAAGGTTACTACTCCCTTAACGTTCTTCTGGGTTTTGAGTAGCACACAGAGGCATGTTCACCTGGAGCCTGGAGTGAAGAGTGTTGCAAAAGACAGGAAGCCTGTTTTGTAAACTGGAGTTCAGGTAGGTTAGACCTGTGAAAAGACCTAGCTGATCTGGAGGCTTATCGTGTGTGTGTGTGTGTGTGTGTGTGTGTGTGTGTGTGTGTGTCAGGAGGAGCTCTGTGCTGCACTCTCAGTGATCCTCATCAAAGCTTCATTGCTATGTAGAGCACTTCAGAGAGAGGGAAACTGGAAGAACATTTTACCTCCTGAAAACCTGCTGAGGTTTTTATGTTTATTCATTCAGCAAACATAATCATTTAGCCTGGCACTCTTCTCCAGGCTGACTTACAGTTTCAAGCTTCTTACAATTATATATCTGTTTATAGAGCCAGGTAATTTTACTGGAGTCATTCAGGGTGACTGCCTTGCTCAAGAGGAGGTAGAATTCAAACATGGGCCCTTCAAGTTCAAGGTAGCAGCCACCTGCTGCCTCAGTATTATTGATTTTCTTCCTTAAACAGCAACAGAATATTATTGAACAAAGAGTGAACAAACAGAATTGTAGAATAATGGAATAAAAGCCAAACTTGTGCCAGTTTTTTCTCTTGCAAGGGAAGCTCTTGCTGCAGTGTGTCGTTTGTCCCTATGGCAGCCTGGCTGGAAGTGCGTGCACAACTTCACACACCGGTGTCAGACTGGCTTATGCGTAATGATTGCAAATTGTTTAAAATGAAGAGCGATTAATTTTCCCTTGACACAGTGTGCTAAACACAGCTTCTGGTCTGCAATCTCTGTACAAGAGAGCTGCCGCGTATGATGATGAATGTAGCTGTAAGCGACAAGCCCAAAAACTGCTGGATCGCACATGGATGCTTTTGTATTGTTCACTGTTGTTTTGCGCTTACAAGTTGCTCTTGGCTCCGGCTCCATCCTGCATTATTCCCGTCCTGGAGACTGAAGCATGTGAAGTTTTGCCTTTACCTTTGCTCTTAATTGTTTAATTATGTTCAGCATTCAGGAAAGACAGGAAGTTGCTTCACCTGATATTCTAGATGAAAACCAGTTTCCTCTTGGAAATCTGTGTGACAACAGCGTGTTTTTAAGAAAGCAGCATTTAAAATGGAAAAAACGATTTGAATCACAAACACACGTCTTATCGCAGCCCTGCATAACTTAGGTTTTAGCTTGTATTAACTTTCAGTTTTTTGTAAAAATGAATTTGTGTTGCTGTGTGAACACGTATCTATTAATTGTGTTACTTTTAAACTTGCTTATTAAATTTGTGTTTAAGTGTCACATTTATTGTCTGCAAACAAGTTTTACGTGAGTTTTTATGAATAGAATAGAAAACTAATTTGAAGGCTTAGTTGCGGTTATGCATGTCAACATTATGAGTATGGCTAGGATCCCATGTAAAGAATTCGGTGTTGTTTTGGGTTGTTTTTGTCCTGTAATGAAGGTCCACAATGGGAAAATTAGAATGGAGTTATCACTGTACTGACTCGAGTGCTGGCGGAACCACCGGACAACACACTCATGTGCACACAAAGCTGGCACACGGCCTAAAGGCAAAACATTCTCCTGCCATCATGCGAAGAGGAGTGTTTGGCTCCAGCTGCTGCATGCAGGGACAAGTTGAGCTGCTGCATAGCGAAACTGGGCCAGTTTCGGTCGGTGGGCCTCAAACACACACGCAGTTTGTGGATGACTGCAATTGTTCACAGATACAGCTTTATTGTGGGGCAATGTGGTTTTTGCCACTGGTTGGGGTTGTACCCTAGAGCAAGGTCCCCTGAACTGACTGAGTAGCAACACTTTGTAGAAATGGGTAAATCATTGTAAAGTTGAGGATCTGACACTGTAAGACTTGTTTGAAGAAGGAGCTGGTTCAGCGTAGTGCTGTATGGTGACAGGACTTGTGCTCCAGGTGCTACACTGGGACAGAGGACCAGTTCGTTCTGGTGCAGGAGCACTCTAGGGTGTGCTGGGTTTTGCTTTACCTCAAGTCCCAATTGTGTTATTTTACTCATTATTTGGAAACTGAGTCACTTTATGTGCTGCTTGAATTGTAAATCAGGTGTTGTTTACACTGTATTCTCTGAACCCGGCTGATCAGCCATTGGCCAGTTTATAGCGTAGGTAAGGGGTCTGGGGTACCGTTGTTGATCGCATTACATGCACTAGTTATCATTACATGCATATATAGTTGCACATAAATACACAATACGTACGTAATTATCAGGTAAGACATTTCTTTTTTTAAAAACAGACTCGGTGTCGCGTTATCCTGTTGTATCTAATTTAGGATGTTTTTGTTTTGTTGCGTAAACTTCACTTAGTCTGTGAACTCACTGAAGTCGACTTTCTCCGACTGTCTCTTTGGTGAGTTGTGAGTGTGTGTCCGATTCGCTTGGCTTTATTGTCCTGCTGGAATACCGTGGTAAATTGCCAACCCCCTTACACACTTCACAACACTGTGGTACAAGTATGGAATCTATTTGCTGACCTCGGGTTAAGTCATGTCTGCAAACAGCCTGATGTGGGTTAACGGGAGCGCGCAGGGAAAAGAGCGCAGAGGAAGAGAGCGATGAAGAGCTGATCGGCACTCTGCTGCCCCCTGCGTGTTGATCCAGTGACAGCAGAGTGAACGATGCTAACAAGGCCTGGAAAGTCCTTCTTCCAATGAGAATTTCTCTCTCCCTCTCTCAATGCTTTTTACAGGCTTTGTATGAAGACACATTGTTTGTAGCTTGATTTCAGTGTCAATTTCTAATCATAGGACAAATTCTAACATCCCTCTGTGGGTCCAAAAATGGACATGTGGAGAAAAGAGTCTTGTAAGGAGTGACATATCTGCAAATATTGCCCACCCCCTATGCGTTCTTTGTGTCTGTAATTCAGGAGTGGCTGTACACAAGCGGCGAGCAAATCCCAGTCCGCATGATTTTAAATGGAACTTCTTAAAGGGTTTTGTATTTTGAGAATAGGGATCATTTTGGCACTTGGCAGGAGGTGGGTAATTCAGTGGAGATGACTGTTACCAGTATATTTGTATGTGTGTTCACTTCATAAAAAGGCACGTGTTGGAGGTGAATAAGAATTTCTCCCAATACAGACCGCAAGACCACTATGAAAATGGATGTTAAAATGCTGTTGCTGCTGTAGGACAGAAGGCAGCATTCATGTCATGATGGCTATCTGCCCTTTTCATTATGCATTTATCCTGAAGAACCTTGACCGTGACTAGGACCCTCTGTGTGCTCTCCAGGGCTGCTGGGGACTCTGGATGCATATCAGATGGTTTTGTAAGGTCCTTAAGAACACTGTGCATGATGCGACCGAATCTGTATGCAGCCATGCTTAGTTCTATTCAAGAGTGGCTGCAGTGTAGCTGTTTTCCCCTCCTGTATGAGGTTCGTTCAAAAAGTATCCGGACAAAGCCTATATATTTTTAAAAAAAACCTCAATCCGTGTCGAAATAAGCTCCTCCAGATTTCACACACTTGTCCCAGTGATCCTTCTGTCTTTGGAAATGTGTAGTAACCACTCTTAACTGCTCCGTTGCGTTTTGTTGCGCTGCTTCTGTGTTCTCCTTGCTGAACTTGGCCAGTTTGGTGTTTTGCAAGGAACCATTTGCGCAAGTTGTGACACATGCAAACACATTGTTACGGTTTTTTTCGTCATTATAAACGTGATGCACAGCAGGAAATGATAGCAAACTATCACTCGTCTTGGTGGAATGTGAAGTGTAACAGACTTGTGACTGGTCACACACAGTCGGCATTAACATTTCACCCATACGACAGACCTTAAGTCTAGCGCCATCTAGCGGCAGTGCCATCAGTCTGGATACTTTTTGAACAGACTTTTATTTTTGAGCCTTGTATGTAGTGTGAGGTGGCGCTGTGTGAGTTGCTTGTAAAACAGTGTAGTGTGTGGTTGCTTTGCCCTTTCTGTTCCTGCATTGCACTCTGGGTAGGCTACTCTTCTGTTCTGATGCTTGAGTGAGTTTCTGAGTGGTGCCCCCTGGGTACGCTTCTCTTCCCCTTCCTCTCCTTGTCCTCTCCCTGCCTTCCTTCTCCTTCCTCGAACCTGGCCGAAACCTCGCAGATGAGCCAACGAGTCCCGGCGTGGACCTGCGAGCCCGCCACGTGCCCGCCGCCTCAGTCGTGTCCAGCGCCATGAACTCCGCGCCTCCTGCCATCACTGGCAGCCCCGCCTCCCCCACCTTCACCTTCCCCCCCACCAGGCTCTTCTCGCACGACTGCAGTGAGTGATAGCCCCCCACCCACTTAGCATGCTCCGCCTGCATGCTAGCATGTCCCTCCTGCGAGGCAGCATCCCAGAAGGCATTACCTCCACTTGTGTGCGGGACCCATCTCCCACTTTCTCTGGTACAAGAGAGAGAATTCCGTCTGACTGACTGACGCTAAAGCAATACTGAGGGAGCGGTCCTGTGAGACGTCTCACATTTGTCTTTGAGTCAAAAGCACGACCGATCTGAGGACAACACGTCTTTGGACGAAAGTTTGGAGGTGTGTGACAGGTGTCTAGGCGGTCCTTCCTGTCTGCATTGGCATTGCAAATGTGAGCGAAGTGATCAGAAGTGGCTGTGGTGTCCCAGTCCTCCACCCTTGCCTCACCTTGCCTTCTCATGTGACGTCACCCTCCCTGCACCACTCATCTTTCTCCTCTGGCTTTCTGTCCCTTCTCTTGCTCTGCTGATAGTGGCTCAGTGTTCTCTGTCCTCCTCTCTCCATCAAAAGGCAACAACAAGGAGAGCCGGCGGTCCTCCTACAAGCTGGCCATCACCACAGAGCGCTCCAAGTCATGTGACGATGGCCTCAATATCTTCCGGGATGAAGGACGCGTCTTCTCGTGAGTTTCTTGGGCCAGGACTACGCTTTGTGTCTGGTGTCTGTAACACAGCTGTCAGCTTGAGAAGAACGATGGCTTGGCTCACGTTGATCCAGTAAAGAGATGAAAACAATACTGACATGTTTTCGGAGACTGGGGTTGTACAGTGTAGTGTTAGAGCCAGCATCAAATGGTGGTTAATGGATTGATTGGAGAGATGAGCATGATTATAATGTAATCCATCACTGTGTACGTCCATTCAGCATCCTCGGTGTTCCACGTCTTGTTTTGCAGGCGACTACCAAAAAGAGTGAAAAGCTTTTTCACAGATGGGGTGAGTTTCTTTTTCTTTTGCGTTAACCAGCCTAACTTGATCACCGAGCAAATGTTATTGAGTTCATTATCTGTCGGCATATCGAAATTTTGCAAAGGATGAATTATGGGAGGGAAGTATTAAACCAAACACTTGTGCCCCAGGGGCGCTGTTTTCCTACTCCCACCGCCGCTCCACCTCCACCTCTATCTTGTTCCGTATGTCCCTACCGGGGGGTTCCACAAGCTCGCTCGACAGTAGGCGTGGGCCCTCCAGCGGACTCCGAACCACCAGGCGCCCATCTAAACACACCAGTCTAATACTAATTTATTTATTTATATGTGTATTTCATGAGCACCGTGCAGATGATCTTATTGATAGCAGTTGGATAGAATTTTAAACTTGCAATAAGCTAGTAATTTTTTAAAAATCCAGTGAAGAACTCGAGGACCGTATTCTGGCATATAAACCCTTACATTTTTAGGCACATTTTGATCCTCTTCTCTGCCTTCTACTATTTCATCTTGTTTGCTTGCTTTGGTAACAGATGGAATTAGGTGAAAATCTTGTATCTCACCTGCATTCCTCAACAGCTAACAGTGTAGTGCTCCACTAAGAGCTAATAATATTCAGAGAGCATGGAGTAAATTTCACACCACCTTTTGCATGTGTGGGCTGGATGTTGAAGATGAACATCTGAGCCCATTTGTAAGGGTTGATGTCTCACTACACTGTTTCTGACTCACACTCCTTGTTCCCCTTTGCATGGAAGTCCTTGGAGAGCCTGGGGACCACAGAGCAGACGTGCTCCAAACGCCACTCCACCTCTGAGCTGGGAACCATCACCTTCAGCAACGTCCGCAAGGAGGGATGGCTGCACTACAAGCAAATCCTCACAGAGAAGGGCAAGGCAAGACCCAACTCTTGATCTGCTCCAGCCAACATAGATATTTAAAAACTAAAAACATTTTTTCTGTTTTTAAAAGTCAAGGTGCTTGTGATGGATCAATATTTACATTTTGTGAAAAGAATGTACACCTTTTGTTTACTCTGAGTTGTAAGCTAAGTTGTAATGCATAAGTATGAATATTTAGCCAATTAAAAGTCCTCCTCCTGCTTTCGTTCTCTCAGAAGTTGGCCAGCGGCATTCGGCCATGGAAGCGGGTATTCTCTGTGCTGCGGTCCCACTCGCTTTTCCTATACAAGGACAAGCGGGAGGCGGTGCTTCGCGGTGCGGCGCTGGGGGGCGGGGCCAGCGCCGGCCACAGCGACGACGAGCAGCCGATCAGTATCCGCGGCTGCCTGGTGGACATCGCCTACAGCGAGACGAGGCGCAAACATGCACTGCGCCTCACCACACAAGACTTTTGTGAGTACCTGCTGCAGGCGGAGGACCGCGAAGACATGCTGGCCTGGATCAAAGTCATCCGCGACAACAGCAAGACTGACAGCGAGGTTAGAGACCCCTAAATCAAGCAAAATCACTTGTACACCATGAGTGTGAACACTGAGTCTGCTGTTTCTTTCAGTTCAACCCTGTTCACTGCTCCTGTTTACACTCTGATACATCACCCAGGCTCGGTGAAACAGGAACACAAAGTCTGCAAATCTTGTATTAATGAGGAAGGACAGTGATAATTGGGGAAATCTCTCTATATATAAAGCTGAATCTGTTTGTTCTTTATGTATGGCTTTGCTTTCCAAGCCACAGACTTGACATTTGGCCCACAGGCACTTCTCACCCCAAGTAAGACTTTTGCATAGTAAGGTTCATTAAACTCCAAAAAGGCTGCTTTGTATAGTTAAAATTTTAAATACAATTTTAGACAACACTTGAAGAAGCGAGAGTAGTGACGTCACGCACACAGTGTACATAAAGATGATGACAGATTTATTTGGAACACACACAAACACAGACACACACACACACACACACACACACACAGAGACACACACACAGAGGGGGTGTGGAGGTTGCATGTTTATCCCCAAGTTTACACTGAAAATAACGTGAACGGAAGAATGGCAAATCACTTCCATTCCTCCCTTGTCAGGGAAGTTGCACCACTGGTCACTATGAGTCAGATTCGTCTCAACAGCATCTCCAACACGACGTGAATAAACAGAGTTTTGGCTATATTTAGCTTTTATTGACTGTGATGTAGTGGTTGGATATGCCAGTGATCTCAAATTATGAGTCAGAAATAGTTAATGCATCCATGTTTCAGCAATGTGTGGTGCACATTGCAACATCTCTTCCATACTGAGCCCTGTTTCTGTTGTAGGACTTTGGCTTCACTAGGCAGGCACTCATCAATAAGAAGCTGAATGACTACAAAAAGCACAGGTGGGTCCCATTAGTACAGTATTAGTATCATCTACACAGTCGATCATGACTAGCACCGTTTCTGTCACACCGTCGTAGGCAGTAAGTCCTTTTATTTACCTCAGCTGACGTAGGTGGATTTAAAAAGCCAGCAGTGCAGAGTTTCTCTGACCTGTCTCAGTATTTACCGGACTACCTGGTACTATAACTCTGGCACGTTTCATAGTGCTTTTCAGCTTTTTAACAGACAAGTCGAGATCCCATCTCCATGTTCACCTGCTATTAGATCTGTCACATAATGTAGGAGACTAGATGGATTTTAGGGTTCGCACCTATGTTTTTGTCTCATAAGAGTTCACGATGTGTTAGAGGTGAAGGGATTGCTCGGTACTGTACGTCTGCTTATATTATGAACATAAGTTTTAGGCCTTTTGACTATTCAGCCAAACCTAAAATGGAGGAATATGGTCTTACTGCCCAGTTGGGCTGCTTGTTTTCACACTGTTGCATGCAGACAGTCAATAGCAATATTTACCCATTTGAGGCTGCAAATGAGACAGTGGTAGTACGATATTTCTTGTCCACGCTTGTAATGTAGTGAGTCACATTGGCAGGGAAACATTTTTCTGAGCTTCCATTAATTGCTGTAAGCATATAGTTATGACACGTTTAGTTATATTTGCTGCAGGGTTTTTATTTTTCTCCCAGATTTGTATTGTGTAAGCCTGATCGTAGACCTCTGTGAGAGAGCTGAGTTTGCTGAAAAGCCTCTCTTGTGTTTTGATTCAGCCCCACGAGCAGTAAGCCAGACTCGTCCCCTAAAATGGGCCGCATGAAACCCGCCTTCCTCACAGCCAAGCCGGACAGCACTGGCGGGGGAGCGTCCCGCTTGCCAAAAGCTGATGGCAAAGGTGAGTGTGTGCGGACAGAGCCCAGCACAGATGCCTGCTCTTCACCTTGTAGGCAGTCACATGACGGCCCCTTCTGACCCTCCCCACAGACGAGAGCAGCCCGCCCAAGACCCCATGGGGAATTAACATCATGAAGGGCAAGGGCAAGAAGTCAGGGCCCAAGACCTTTGGGGTGCGGCTGGAGGACTGCCAGCCTTCAGTCAGCAGCAAGGTCAGCGAACACCTTTGCTGTCACACCCCACTGTTCCTATTTGTCGTTCGTGTTTCTCTGCAGCACTTCCTCTTGCTGTCTGCCATTCTTTCTCACCTACTGGATTTTCTAGGTTTACCTACATCTTGTATTATTCTGCCAGTCTCTCACTGGCTCTGCCTGTGCATGTTCTCATATGTTTATTGGTACCTTGCTGTTAGCATTGACCTCCCTCTGTCTTTGTTTCTCTTGCGCTCTCTCTGCTTGGATTCCACAGTTCGTCCCCCTCATAGTGGAGACATGCTGCGGCCTGGTGGAGAGCATGGGGTTGGAGTACACAGGCATCTATCGGGTCCCAGGGAACAACGCCATGGTGTCGAGCCTGCAGGAGCAGCTCAACAAGGGCACTGATATCAACCTTGCAGAGGAGGTGTGACGTTCTTAACCTTTCTTTAATGTTTCACAAGTATAATACATCAATTTAGAGCCTGTCAGGGAGTGTTCCTTAATGTATTTGTGCACTAAACGTAATTTATCTTTTTTAAGGTCCTAGAAGAGTAACATCATAAATATAAGCTGATATACAAGTGATTTTCTAGAGAAAAAGAGGTAATTACTACGAGAAATAGGAAAATGACGATAGTACTTTTTAAAAATTTATCTCAACAGAAATGGCAGGATTTAAATGTGATTAGCAGTCTGCTGAAATCCTTCTTCCGGAAGCTTCCAGAGCCTCTTTTCACTGACGGTGAGTTCCGAATAATGACAAGACAGTCTAAACTGTAATTAAATCAGTTTGAACGAGCTTTTTTGTATTGTGTTAGCGATATCATTAATAAACGTTGAAATAAAATTGCTGAAATTTGAACGAGTGGCTGCTCCTTTTGTCTAATATGGGCTGGACATGTTGACTCTGAAAGGAAGGTGGGGGATCAAACATAATGCATTTGTACCGTTGATGAGCTTGGTAGCCTGCTGCGAGAAGGTCACAACCCCTTGGACGGTATTTAAATAGCATGTGTCACCATGCAATGCAGCACATTGCTTCCTCTGTCTCATTCTAGTAGGGTTTTATTTTCCAAACACATAAAAACTTATGCTCTTTTCATTGCGCAGACCATTACAACGACTTCATTGAAGCCAACCGGATGGAGAACACATGCAACAGGCTGAAGACCATGAAGAAGCTGGTGAGTGGATGAGAAATGTGAAGGAGAGTACAACGTGGCATAAAAATACAGATGACGACGATCCAATTACCTCCTGGTGCCTCACTTGTCACATTGTTTCTTACAGCACTCCCTCTCCTTCCCTCCATGTTGTAGGTTTACGACCTGCCAGATCATTACCACCACACCCTGAAGTTCCTGATTGGCCACTTGAAGACAGTGGCAGATCACGCAGAGAAGAATAAGGTTTGTGCTGTTTAACAGAACAGACACAGAGACAGGAATACTTACGCAGTTGTGCATACAGTCCTACACACAGCAACCAGATTTCTGTGAACATCGGGAAGCAGCCCTGCATCTTTTAGACTGTCTGGACCTTGTTGAGAGATTGTTACACAGCTGTCATTCCACTGGTGACTTTTCAGTTGCTGCTCTACTAAGGCCTGTGGGCCTCATAAGAGCTTTTCCTTTTTTCGAACAGTATAACAAAGTCGTACAATTCCTAAAAGTCAGGCAAGGGTTATGGTGGAAATGGGATGTTTTCCAGTTGTATAAGTTGTGAACTGCCAGATTATTATATAAACCCTGAGGTCATTTCATGTGTCAGCTGCTGTAACCTCAGTGTCTAGAACATAGAACTGTAGTAATATAAAACTCGGAAGCCTGCTGAAGAACTGAGCTTGGCAAGATCAGCCAACCTTAAACCAGTCAGTGAGGAGACGTAATTGCAGTAACAAGAGTAAAAACAAAAACGTCTGCGCAGATGGAGCCTCGGAACCTGGCGCTGGTATTTGGGCCCACCCTGGTGCGTACCTCAGAGGACAACATGACTGAGATGGTGACCCATATGCCAGACCGCTGCAAGATTGTGGAGACCCTCATTCAGCATGTGAGTACACACCACTGCATCCCTGGCATCCAGGATGACACCCTTCCTCCTCGCTTTCACGCTAACTGTGGCTTCCTCCTCCTTACTCCTAGTACGACTGGTTCTTCAGTGAGGAGCTTGACAATGATGACAAGGTATGTTGGAGAATCAACGCCGTGTGGAAACTGGATGTAGTTTTTTCATTAAAAAATCAAAGCCTTTGACTGCAGTTCTCTAGCCCACGGTCTCTCGGCCCCTCTGCTCTTCAGGAGTGGGCTTCAACTGAGTCTGCGTGGTGTTTGCATGTTGTCGATGTGTTTACTTCCTACTAGGGGCTCTGGTTTCCTCCCACCAAAGGTGTACTAAGTGGGAGGAGGTCTGCCCCTGCTGCCAGGCAGAGGTTGCCTGGACTAGTGTATGTGTATGTAGTGGACATGTAGACTGGTGACTCTGAATTGTCTGTAATGTGTCAATGTGTGAATTGTGTGCAGCTACCATGATCATCGTATAATGGCAGTGATTTGTTTAATGCTAATGAGCTTTTAGTGACAGAAGCAAGTTAGTCCCTGCTGCCCTCAGATACCGATGTAAATTGTAGCCACATGTATGACCTAGCGCCCCATATCTGTTCTTCTCACTGTCACCGTAGACGCCGGTGGACAAGGGGGACCTCCAACCCGTGCCCAATATCGACCACCTGCTGTCCAACATTGGCAGGACCGTGCAGGAGGCCTCAGGTGAGGAGCACAGAGGACCACCGATTACCCATCAGGCCACTCCGTGCTGCCTGAAGCCACGAGTTCTTCTTCAAAGCTGTTATAGTCCTAATGAGAGAACAGCCTTGAAGTTGACAGTTATCATTTTCTCCATCTTTCATGATGTTGCTGGGAAGCTTTTGCACTTCTCTGTCTTGGTGTTTTCCTGCTTGCAATACTTACTTCCACACTTTCTCTCTCTGGGCATTTCTGCTTCTTTGTCATAGCCGAGCCTTTGGAGCAACCTCAGCGGTAGGATGGGCTGCCTCCTGGTGTACAGTGTGTGTTTACGTGGAAGAGAAGTGTGTGTGTGTGTGTGTGTGTGTGTGTGTGTGTGTGTGTGTGTGTTCTTGCTCCCAATCTGCCTTTCAGTCTCAGTGCGTATCTTATACACCCACATGTCCTACCTTGTGGCCATTCTGATTAATGCATTTTTCTCTAGTTCTTCTTAAAAGAAAATGTATTCCTGTATCTGAGCTTCTTAAAAAAAGCTTTTATTCAAACTGTTCACATTTTTTCGACAAGGGTATTTGTCAGAGAGCTTCTAACTTTTCTGGAACAAGTGACCCACAGGCTCACAGAGACTGAACGGCTCTTCACCACGCTTGCCTGAAACCTCTCAGTGTCTCAATCTTTACCTCACACTGTGTGTCTCTGTCTTTCTGTGTGTGTGTGTGTGTGTGTGTGTGTGTGTGTGGACTTTTCTCACAGAGCGAAGCAGCTCTTTGCTCCTTCACCATATGTAACTAGAAGCCCCATGTGCAGTGGGTCCTACTGTGTGATCTGTGTTCACGCTGCCGTTCCGTTTTCACCGACACTCACTCTGTTCTCGGTTTCTTCTCTCGTCTGATGTCATTGGCGTGTGCAACGATGTCATTTGTGTACACCGTGCAGAAGTCATGTTCTCCTGCATACGCACCCTGAACGGTGTCTGACACAATGAAGCGTGCAGTCTTCCGAGAGCTGAACATGGCGTCTGCATGGCCACACAGTGCCCCTGAGAGGAGGTCAGGTGGGGTGCAGAGCGGGCAGTTCAGGCCAGTCTGCCACACGTGACCTCTAGCTAATGCCTTAAAAGGTATTATTTTGGGTCAGTATGTGTAGCTGGAGGACAGAAAGCAGACATGCCCAGCTCTGCATCCCACCACGGACCTCCTTTCCTGGTTCTTCTCAGTGCCACAGGGTGACTAATGAACCTTCTCCTCTGTCTCTCCTTCTCCGTCTCTCTCCACTTCTGAATGATGCAGATTCAACCAACAGCGACTCGGCTAAATCCAAGGTAATGCCTGTTGCATCCTGCAGAAATTCTTTCATCACCGGGACCATTTTGCTTACAGCCTAAACATTATTGATATTCGCTCGGAATATGAAATAGGGACAAATAGCAGGGTCCCTGCGGCCGCTTTTAACGGCTTTCAATCGTTAACGTCGATTTTGTTTTTTATATAATTTTGTTTACATGTCACATCTTGGCTGATGACCCCGTCTGTTTCGGCTCTCAGGGTTCTTGGGGATCTAAGCGGGATCTTACCGCTAAGGACTTCACGCTCTCCCTCCTGTCTGCCGTCACGCGCAGACGCCAGAAGCGCCCTGTCGCTCGTCTTGTGGGCAGCAGCACAGACGAGGACTCGGAGCACGAGCCAGTCAAAACCAACAGCCGTGGGGGGCGTGGCCCAGAGAGGGGCGAGGTGGGGGGCAAGGAGGAAAAGAGGCAACAGGAGAGCGAAGGTCTGGCGCCCAGGGCTGAAGGGGAGGATGATGACGATGAGGAGGAGGAGGAAGATGAGATGGAGGACAGAAGAGAGAGCATGGCAGTGAGCGAGGGGTCTCCAAGGAGGCCGTCTGAGGAAGAGGATGAGGAAAGCTGCGCCGTGACGATGCTCCGGGAGGAGAGCGGGGTGGGGCTCCCTGGGAGGGACGATGCGCGCTCCATAGTGTCGGGGTACTCCACCCTGTCCACTCTGGGCCGCAGCCTGGCCTCCGAGGGCCGTGGGGAGGAGGCGGACGATGAACGCAGCGAACTCGTGAGCGAGACGGACAACGAGAGCGGCTTCGCCTCACACTCCCTCACCCAGGAGAGACCCGAGAAGCCAGACGTGTGCCAGAGCAGCTTCCCCTCCGTGCAGTGCAATTCCCCACCCCTGCTGGACACTGGCACACAAACAGGGGTGGGGAGACACTCAGCCACACCCTCATCTTCATCCTCCTCCACTTCACACAGGCCGCACAGCCGGCCCTCGTTCAGCTCCCACAAACTCATCCAGTGCGACACGCTGGCACGCAAGAAACACAAGGCGGACAAGGCCAAGGGGCACTCACCGGACCTCGAGCTGGAGGGGAGGGGCAAAGAGCCGGAGCCTGCAGGGGCTGCCAGACGGAGGGCTTTCACAGCGCCGAGTCAGAAGGGCTCCCCCCCAGCCCTGTCCCCGGCCCCAGCCGGCGAGGCGACAGCCTTCTCTCCTGGTGGTGGGCAGAGCTCTCTGGCAGACCAAGTGCGGGCACGTTTCCTGGGCTCCGAAGGAGACCTGAGAGCCGTGGGGCTGCGCAAACCCGCGTCCCCGGAGACGCGCCGCAAAAAGAGCGCCTGGCGCCGACACACTGTGGTCGTTCACCTGGGCACGTGCGCAGACAGTCCCGTCGACGGCACCGCCAGCCCGAGAGCCTCGCAGGTCGACGTGCCAACAGCCAAGGAGGGACCTGCCAAGAGCAAGACCAGCAGCCCGGGGCTGTCGGCAGCAAAGCCAGCCCCCCTGTCCACATTCCACCAGTACCTGTAGAGGCAGCAGCTGGGCTGATCCCCGAGGTACCCACACATACCCGCCCACTGCCTGCCCTCTGCTTTGGCCAGGCCCAGCCTCTCGGGCTGGTGTGGTAGGGGTACGAAGCCAAAGGACCCTCATCTTCTCCACAGCCAGGCAGTGCTGCTCAAAATCTCCTCAAACGTACGCGACAAAGGCGGAGTGGGCGGGGCTTTACTAGCAGCAGCCAAGAAAAGTGTCAAAAAAATTTCACACGGCCCTCAAATTTCAGATTCCACAACGGGGGGCTCTGCCAGGTTCTCCTGCAACCTCGTCTCACACTGTGGCACGGATCGTGCCTCTAGAAGCATGACAGATGCCATACGGTTTGAAAGGGACCACGCTGTTTGCAGTGCAGGGGTAGTGCCCTGACGCGAAGGGGGGGGGGGTCAAGGGCGTGGGATGCTGCGGGGGGTGGACGCGCAAACAGTGTTCCCACAGGCAGTGTTGGGGGAGTGGCACAGGAAGGGGATCCCTTTCACTGCATCGCTTCCTCTCACACACGCGCTTCAACTCTGTGTCCGAACGGCGAGGCGCTTTTTATTTATTTCTGCATCCTCTCCTTCCCTTGGCGAAGCCCCTCAGCCACGGCCCGCCGCACCCGCAGCGTGTCCTCGTTCTTTTGTTCGCCTTTTGTCATCGTGCGCCGTCCTTTTGTAACATTTGTACAAAGTATTGTTAAATTAACCTCTGTATATAGTACATTATAATGTTTTATTATATCAAAGTTTAAATTTATATATATTATATAAAAAACAGTATATTATGTTTTACTTTCTTTGATGTTTACAATGGAGCTCCCTGATGCACAGCCATCTCGTTTATGCATTTACTTGAAGGTTTCCATGTGTGTGTATGAGCGTGTGTGTGTGTGTGTGTGTGTGTGTGTGTGTGTGTGTGTGTGTGTAAATTTGAACATTTTTATTGTGATTAGAACTCTTGGGCATTTTTCGTGAAAAGCCGAACAAAACCAGCTTAGGTGACTTCAGGTAACATATTGTACAGTGGCTTCTTCTGCACTCCCAGTGATGGCGGTGAGGAGACCTCCTCCTCCTGCTCCTAAAAGAGACCAAGAGAAGAAGAGTAGCAGTAAACAGCATTCAGCTGATGGCGGGAAGTGGGCGTGTCCTTCTGAGCCTCTGCAGGACTGACTCCTCCCCTCTGGGGATGTGCTCTCTCCAGGTAGATGAAGAGCAGAGCTTTAGTCTCCATCCTTACTTAGATGCTCAGCAAGACTGACAGTGTTGTGAATGTTCACTGGCGCCGATGTATTGCAGGTGTTTATCTGCACCCCCTTTTCTCTCATCTCGAAAGGAACATAACAGAGCTTCGTTCTGTGGATTCCTTGGTGAGACTTGGAAACGGGCCACTGCCATTCCAGGAGACGTATTTCTTTGTGAGCGTCTGTGATTTACACTCAAACTGTGAACCGCTGGGTTCCTGCAAATGTGACTGTTTTGGATTCTCTCTTCACTTCTGTGCCACTAGTGCAGCTCTAGGATCCCTTTTCCTGTGTCAGTTAAAGAGTGGAAATTGGAGAAAAGGCACTTGGTCTTTGTTGGTTGGTGGCCCCCAGCGGCTCTGCCGCGGGGTGAAGGGGGGGGTCCTCCGGTGTGCCGGCAGCTCGCCGCGCAGTGCGTGTGAAGTAATGCGGTAGGAGTGAGACGGCTGTGTGAATGCGCCGCTGCTTTGACGTGTCAGACGGCCGGTGGGTCATCGTCAGGCACACGCAATCCGAGTAGGAAACACTCCGAGTTCCCGGCGCTCAGACGGTCTCACCATCCCTTATCGTTTGTAAGCCAAGTTTGGCACAGACATGTTTGAGGGCAGGCGATCGAGGAACAAGAGGATGTTGTGGATGCTCCGAGGTGCCCCTGTTGCTAGGCAACGACGGTACACCATCCCACTTAAACGTTCTGTTTTACTCGTCAGCCTCACGTCGGGCCCTATGCAATGCGACTGCTCTACTGGGGGCACGAGGGGCTGAACGCAGTCAAGCAGAGCGACCCGTGGGGGGTGCCGTCGAGGGCACGTGGCCGTCTTCCCACCTCCCCGCTCTTCTGGCAGACAGACAGGGGGGTCTCCAGCTATAATGAACATTTCTGAACAACATGCTCAGCTACACCACGCTTGGATCAAGATGAAATCTATGCAGTTTTTCTGTTGCTTCAGAAAATCAATTTCTAAAAACATCATAAAGCTGCTATGGAAATGTTACTAAACTATTCTCATTTATATGCAAAAAACTGACTGACACTAGTTTGGAAAAATGTTAGCTACGGTGAAACAAAGTAAAATCGTGGTACTTTGTATTTCCATTCCAAAACGATTTGTGTTCAGTGTTAAAACGTGTGTATGGACAGCGTCTGTTTCCTGGGGGGGGTCAAAACAATGGTAACCACTTCCTCTGAGGCCTTGAACAAGAACTGACATCACAAACAACGAGACTTATTTATAAATGTGTTACGTGTTTCTGCGTTGAGAGGTATGCAAATATTTGCTGTAAAGTCTGAAAATCTGTACATATTGTCCTCAACTGTGTTAAAAAATAATGTAAAGTCAGTTATGAATGTGTAGCGACAGAAGTTGCTGACAGGCGGTGGACACGAACCGGTCCCTTTAATTCCTCCACGGTTCTGCGTTCGAGAGCAGCCCCTTACAGGAGGTCTACAGTTGTTGGAAATAAAGTGAATTATTATTAAAAAAAAGCTGTTTGGAATGCAGTGCAACTTTTAACATGCGCTGAGAATGACGGGCAGGGACACCGCACTGCTGGAGACGCTCATTTTAATAACAGTGACGTAAAAAGCGAGTGAAGAGGACGTCCGACACGCAGAGGAACGGCGTGCGCCGCTTCTACTGCGTCCGCGTCGACGCTCCTTCGCAACGCAGCCAAGCCGCTCCTCTCCGGTCGGCGCCACCAGGAGCTCCAAACCAAAACACGAGCGCCGGACTGACACCGCGCCGACCGTCCGGCGTTCGTTGCCTACAGCGGCTGCGGGAATGTGCCGGAAAGGGGTGTCGCTGTCTCCCAGGACGCCGCGGTTAAACTGGCCTGAAGAGGATCGGAAATCCCCTGCAAAGTGTGTGAAGAGCTCGAAATTACAAGTAGCAATTAAAAATAAGCTTTCAAGTCGCCGTGTTAACTCACTGTACCCTGGTTATGCCCGACAAGCGCCACAGATCAAAAACTCGAGTGCATTTCCGCCGTTGTCAGCTTTATACGTTTATCCCCAGTTTGTCTGTTATTTGAACGTAATGAGGGGTTTGAGAGACGAATCCACGGGTGCCGAGGTTTCCCTGCGTCACGGCGGATGTGAAGTCCACAGATAAACTGCTGCTCCTTCACCGGCTTCCTCGCAGGCCAAGGCTGGACTTGCGGCGTCGCTGGCGCAGCAGGAACACAACCCAGTGGGCCACAAAGGGCCAGAGCAGCAGGAGGAGCAGCGTGTGGCCCGACACCCGGAGCGGCCACCACCAGCTCTCCTGCAACACACACACACACACACACACACACACACCACGTTTAAAAATGCTCTGCACTGAGACATAGATCTGTACTCATATAACAAACACACCGGCTGCTGCGAACACACCTGCTGTGTCTCGGTCAGAGGAGCTGCTGCACGAGCAGAGGACGGCAAATCCAACCCCTGAGCCTGAATAAAGAGGTAAAAACACTGCACTTCAGTCCCAGGTAAAGCAAAACCAACTTCCCCAAGCAGCTCCTGTGGGCTTCATCTGTCTGACTAATGTTCCTGAGGTCTAAGGCTAAATGCCAGGGTGTGTGAGAGAGAGAGAGAGAGAGAGAGAGAGAGTGAGAGAGAGTGTGTGTGTGTGCGCGCGCGCGCTCTTCGGCCAGGGAAAGCCAGGCAGGTGTTATTACAGGACCACAAGAACCATATTACACACCTGGGCACAAGTACGCTGTCAAATGTTCAGGTTATGACTTTTTCACAGTTACTGATGTTGGTTCCCAGCCTTTATAATTTATTTTCAAATGGCCTTTTCTGAAATTTCTCTTGCCCACCAAAAACGACTATTAGATGGCAGTAAAACCGTTAGATGAGGAAAATGTCACAGATCTGTGGACCAACTGAAAGCGACCGTTCCCGCCATTTCATATTGATTCAGTCTAATCCATGAATAAAGGCAGGGATTAACCTGCACTAAACTGTGACTTTTTCTCACATACAGTACTGAGCAAAAGTCTTAGGCACCTGTGGGAAAAATGCTATTAAGTGAGAAATAATGCCATGGATACTTATTAATCAATAAACCTTCTAAAAAGTGCAGTAGACAAAAAAAAACCTCCATCAGATCAATATTTGGTGGGACCACCCTTTGCCTTTAAAACAGCATCGATTCTCTTATGCAAACTTGCATGCAGTTTAAGGTGGAGGTGGGTAGGTTCTTCCAAACTGGCCACAGTTCTTCTGCACACTTTCACTGTCTCTGCATGTCCTCCCAGACTGACTGGATCATGTTGAGACCAGGGCTCTGTGGGGACCAGACCATCTGTTGCTCAAGATAGTTGTGTATGACTGAGATTGGGTGTTTGAGGTCATTCTCAGGCTGCACAATGAATTTGGGACCAACCAGAAACCTCCCTGATGGTAGATAAGAATCTACCTGTACTTCTCAACACACATTCAAGTTGCATGACTAACACTTTTGCATAGTACTCTACCTTCTCACGCACTTCTAGCTGCAGGTGTGTTAGTAAACTGAGGTCAAAGGGCGCTTTCCTTATACAAGGTCTTATTTTTTATATATAAAGGGAAGGGAGGTATTTCCCACCCTTCCTTAAAAGAACAGCGTATTAGAACATGCACCACGGTGAAAAGTGCAGGCGTATGGGGGGGGGTGGGTGAATGCAGGACTTACCTGGGCAGCAGCCAGCCTTTCCACAGCCTCCAGGCGCTCCATCACACTCCGCATGTCCTCCTGGAGCTGCCGCAGGGTGGACACCACCTGTAGCTGCACGTGCGCCTCCCACTGCTTCTCCGCACTGCCTCCTTCCCAGCCGTCTCCGCCCCCGTCTCCTGAGACGCCGTCGCGGGCCCTGCGTGTCCCACCCTGCGCCCTGCCGCCTAGACACACAGCACTTCAATCTGCATGAATACCTGTCGTACCATTTGTGAACAACTGCCGCTGACAGGTGGGCTCACGTGTTTCTCCTCTCAGCCCGTCTTGCCCGAACCTCCGTCTTGCTCCTGCGGGTGGCGCCCAACCCTCTCCTGCCCCTTCGCCGCCTTGTCCAGCTCCCGCCTGAATCGCTTGGGTGACGGCAGCACAGTGTTTTCCCAGATCAGCGGAGAGGTCATCATCATCTCCGTGGAGACCGTCCAACCAAGAGACACACTGCACACACACACACACACACACACACACACACACACAAAGGGAACTGCTGGTGAGGCCGACGTGTTTGCTAAGTCACATAACAAGTGTTTAGCTCGATACTTTACACACAATAACAGATTTTTGTTGCGTGTTGCCTAAGCATTTCCAGGTGTGCAGATTAAGGAGGAAACGATAAGCTGCGGTTAACTATGTCCATTTACCTTTTGATCCAGCTGCTCTACCGAATCGCAGAACACGTCGCTCTCCGAGTCGCTCGTTCCCACCAAACCTTCGGGAGGAACAGGCTCCGCTGTGCAAAAAGACACGAGCACCTTGCTATGGAATTCCACAGACAGCAGGCAATTGGTAAAGAGACAAGTGCTCACCCCCACCTTGCTGGTCACTCGACTCCCTGGGACTGAGCTCTTGTCCATCCTCTCTTCCTGCTCCGGTCCCCGTTTTCACTTCTGATTCTGCTCCCCCGTCCAGCTCTAATTCAGTTCACAAAATCACGTTTCATTTTTTCTTTGAAAGACGCAGTTTGACACGAGTCCGAATCCCCTCATACCACAGATTGCGTTCAGTGCAGATTTGCATGAACCTAAAGCAGGAAATGAGTCTTTTTACCTGTCCTTTAGTTTCAATCTACGAGCAGCTCGTGAAAATCCGAGCAGCAAACTGCAGACACCGAGCACGGCTTCATCGCGACTTCCCAGCTCACCTGCCCTGAGATTCAGCAGCGCCGCCGGGGGGCGAGGCATGTCGTGGATGACCAGGTAAAGAGGCTCGAAGTAGTGAAACAGGGAGGCAGTCCTCTCGTCCACCGGCATGTTGTCGATCACCTGAGCGGTGACAGAGCGTGAGCCCGTCCACAGTGGCCCACAAAGGAGAAATGCAAGGGTAGAGAGCAACACATGAGCTACACAAATCACTTCCCACAGACAGAGCCACTGTGAGCATCCTCAGGTGAGCTATTCTGCTGTACCTCCTGCGCCACTTTCTTCATCTCCTCTACGTACTCCGTCATGGCAGCCGCGCTGCTCATCTCCCCGAGGCGACTCCACGCGTCCCTGAAAGCACCACCACAGAGGTCACCAAGGAAGCAGATGCCGCGTCTCCTTCGAAAGGTGTGACCGGCAAGAATCCTGAAGACGGCGACACCGGAGCTGTGCAGGGGGCCGAAGCAGCTCACCATTTGTAGCGGCCTACAGGGTCCCAGAACCCGGGGCGAGAGCTCCTGCAGGGCCCGAACACCGCCTGCTTGTAGAGGCCGTAGAAGCGCAGCATGACCTCATAGGAGGGGCGGTAAACACCTGAGGAAGGACGGCAGCAGACGGGTGTCAGAGAGCTCACAAACACTCAAGTACGGACCCCCTGTGGACACCAAGAGGCAGAACAGAAGCTGCGGGCAAAGTTCTCGAGCAGATACAGGGCCCTTTCAGAAAAGCAGGGGTGGCTCTATTTCTCGGTCCTAAGCAAAATACGCTCAGCACTCCAGTCGGGGGCTTTACTGACCCAGTGGAGTTCAGCGTCATCCTCAACACACAACTTTTCATTGCTGAGGTTCCCTGGTGCTTCTCCATCCTGCCAAAAATATCATTTTCCCCTCAGGGCACCACATTTGTTATGTCACTGTCCCTCCGCCATTTTCCCACAGTTGCTGTGTCCAGTAAAGGTGACGAACAGCTCTAACTGCGTGATGCAAGAACTGCAGTTAAAATGCGACGTCAGAGACGACGAGGATGCAGCAGATGAGCGAAGCCGCGAGGCCACGCCCCTCACCGTTCTTTGGCAGGCTCTGTATGACGTCAACGGCGGCCCGGAACCGCCTCTCACACTCCCCTTCCGGCTGCGTCATGGCGGCGCCGGGGGTCGTCAGCAGCGGCCGAGCTCGCAAGGTGCGGGAGTCCGGTGGCATCCAGACCGGGCTCCACGGCGACAGCGGCTCCCCACCGCCCACGTCATGAAGCTCCGGGGCACAAAGTGACGCTGCACTCGATCAGTGAATCATCAGCGTAGCATCGCGTCACTGCACCTGTACAGACTTCCCGCAAAGCGACCTGCTTAATATTCGGTGACAGTTAATTATAAACAGTCCGACGTGATTTAATTCCACGAGCTGTCACTTGTTTTCACAACGCGGTTCAGTCCACCTTCCCCCCCAAAAGTCCAAAGTCCATCGAACCTCCGCGGTCTGAACCGGTTTCCGAAACATCACGTGATAGCGTCTATGGGCGGGATAACATGCGTTCTAACCAATCCCTACGTCGATGCAGACTCTCCCTGTCCAATCAACGACCGCCTGCCTAAGGAGATTGGGACGCATTCAGAATTTACGGCGCGGGTGCCCCCTGCTGGTGTGGTGTTGGCAGTGCTGCTGTGCGCGCGGAGGGCTGCGGGAGAGTCACGCGACAGGGTGTTCCCGTGGGCCGTGTGTGTCGGTGCTTTTTGTCAGTGCTGCTAAAATGACCTTCCGCACACATTCCAGACCTCCAGCAGACGACGCGCGTGAACAGACGAGCGCGCACGACGCCCATTTGTTGATGCAAAGCTACACACACACACACACACACACACGGGCCTGAATAAATCACTGCTAGTGCTATGGAGCCACAGTTTGTGGGTTCAGATACCGAACTTTTTTTGATATTTTCCAGTTTGTGTCACACGAGCGAATTTTACATTTTCCCACCAGTCAGTCGCCCTTCTGAGGTTTAGCGCAGAAACGTGACAGTGTGACAAGCACCGCTGGTCCAGATCTTCAGCGCGCGGCCTGAAGAGAAGATCAGACTGAGCTGACAGATACGGACTGGACCGCTGGGATTATAACGGGCCCAGAATCGGGCGGAGCCGCTCGACCGGCTCGGTTCGGTTCGACCCGCTGTGGTTTCCACTGTCGCCCATCTGGTGTCTTACTGCCGTCTTGGCACCTGTGCGTCACCTTGTCGCGCGCGTTTGGCGCCACCCGCACCGGTCACAAATGGCGATAAGCGGCAGAAGTGACGTCGACACTCCAGAACGTTTGTCCCCAAGTGTGACGTGGGCGACACAGCGACGGGCAACGGCCACGTGCACGTGGGGAGGCGGTCGGTTCCCGAGCTCATCGTGACGTCGTCATCTTTATAATCAGCATCACAGACACGTCGTGACATCATCACCACTGCGCTCCGCATATTCCCGCCCAGCGGGACAGGAGCGCCGGAGTCGCCGCCCTCGGCGGGCTGTGGGGGGAACAGAGGAGGAGAAGAAGGAGAGGAAGAGGAGCGCGATTTGCGGGAGGAGAAGCCGCGCTGACGGGATGCTGAGCAGAAGAAGCAACCAAAACAGCACGGGGGGCTCCGGGCGGGGGAGCGAAGCCGGAGCCGCGGAGTCGAAGACGCACGAGCCGCTGACGAGTTTGGGTAAGAAGGGTCCGAATGCGCGGCTGTTTCCTCACCTTTACCCCCCTGTCCCTCGTCGCCGCGCTCTGCGTGAGGATTGCGCGGAAAAAGGGGAAAGGAACCTCGGCAGGAGAAGTTCGCGCTTCGCGGAGGGTGGGAGGGGGGGGGTCGTCCGGAACGGACCGGCTCGCATCCACTCGGCGGATCATCTTCTTCTTCTGCTTCTTCTTCTTCTGCTCATGCGGCTCCTGTGGTGGCCGTGTTCCGCGCGCTTCCCGCGGTCAGGTACCCCCTCGGCGCCTGTTCTTCCCCAGGAGGTTCACGTGCACAGCTGTGGGTTTTGTGGAGGACAAATACATGAATTGTAATTTGTCCTCCATTCGTGTCCCGGATGAGGGCGCAGGAACAAGGTTCTAATCCCTTCAGCCAGTTGTTTCCTGCTAAGGTGCTTTTCTTTAAACTCTTTAATTTCTTTTTATAGCCTTTATAAAACAGGCCTGGAAATGGAGACTCGCGGTGGGTGAACAGCTATGGGGGGCCGTCTGAGGACCCTCACGCACCTGCTGTGGCAAAACCAATTTGTTTACAGCAAACAATGCTGAATGAGCCATTTTAAACCCCCCCCACCCCCAGCCCTGTCCACGTTTCACAAACAGAATTATGTAAGCAGCCCCCCCTCACGTTTATAAAAATACTACCAGAAAGGCTGTTCTGAGAAGAAAGATGAGCGGGTATGAATGGCAGCAGTCGTATGAGATACGGGCACACGAGGTTAAGGGGTAACTGCCCCCCGCGGTGCCCTGTTTAGGATCGGGACGGGGGGGGGGGGGGGG
>UFQX01000682.1:79881-158604 GCA_900497675.1 Arapaima gigas
TTTGACACCACCCCCCCCCCCCCCCCCGCTATTTTCACAGCGGGACCCGGGCGTCACCTCGACAGAAAAAGAATCACAGTTTGACACTTCCTGGTTGGCTGAGTAAACATGTGGGGCAGATGTGTGAAAGCGGCGCGGGTTCGAGGCTCCCCGCCTTGGCCAGATAACCGTGTTGACTGTCGAAGGAAGGGCTGAGGAAGGTAACCCGTGGCAACGAATGCCACACATTTACACTTAAAAATGCCTAATAAAGAGCTGAATGCGATAAACTTTCAGTAATATGTTTCCACTAGATGGCTGATGCAGGAGAATCTGGTTTGACCCGAGTAGCGCAGGCAGATTATCTGGCAGAAGTGGGTCACGATGAGCTGGGTGATGAGAGCGTGCTGGTGTGTGTGTGTGTGTGTGTGTGTGTGTGTGTGTGTGTGTGTGTGTGTGTGTGTGTGTGTGGGAGGGAGGGTCACATTTCGGAGCTGCTGGGTGAGGATGCCCCCAAAAACATCTCACCTCAGACATACTACGCCAGAAAGCACCTTCTTCACCGTGGTTCTGGCACAGAAGTACAGTAGGAGTCCAGCAGGAGTCACCCCTGTCCCCCATGTCCCTCTGTCATTGGGGGACTTCATGATGCTCCTTGTCAGTAATCGGTTCTTGAGTGTCTGGGTGTGATTAGGAATCCAGATGTGCTGGACGGGTCATTTCATCTGGTGGGACTGTTGCTGTTGCTAAGCGCCAACTGTACGGACAGAGCGAACGGCTCGGTGTTCAGACGGGACTCTACCCTGTGGGGTGCGGCGAAATCGCGCCCAAGTGTGTGTCTGCTGTGAGGCTCTTCAGGAGCTGTGGGGGGGACCAGGGAGCAAGGCGATCCCGTCCCCCATCGTCACTCCTGCGCTCCGGGGGCAAACAGCCTGGCCGCCTGAGGCCCTTTCAATGCACGGCTTTGTCCCGCCGCCTCTGGTCGTTTGAATGTCCCGATTCTCCGGGCCTCGACCGATCCACCGGTGGGCAGCGGTGGGGGTGTCCAAAGGGGAGCCGGACCTTGGCGACCTGCTGCTGTTTGTGTTTCCTTGTGCTCCTCTTCTGCAGGGAAGTGAAACCTCGATCTCGGCAGCAGAATCGGGTCCCAAAGTAAATGGAAATAAGCAACGATGTGTGTGGCTGCCTGAGGTTTGGACTCTGGTTAAATGACCTTCTCTAATGTCCACACACACACACACACACGGTGTGGACGGCAGACCTCAAGCAAACTGTGCACCTGATTTAGTTCTCTGTCTGTTTGCTCTGTGGGGGCTGAAACCGAGGAGCAGCAGTCGCATCTGAGGCGCTTTATGAGTGTGTATGGTGGGAGTGTATGGGTTGGTTATGGGTTGGGGCTCTTTAACCAGCGATGTCCACCTCATTTATGGCTGTGAGAGACGTTGCTTCTGAGGAGCTCCGCCCTCCTGTGGACTTTTCACAGGCTGCTCACTTTCTGGTTGAGATCTTCTTCCTCCGGCTGGGAGGTGAGAGGTTGTTGGATAAAAGCTGTTGGTTGAACTTCTCCCAACCAAAAGGTTTCTGGTTTACCGCCTTTTCCTGTTGTGCCTTTATTCCTGCTTCTGTGCGAACCTAATCCTAACCCTCAACGCTTCTCACGCCTTAGGAGAGCCGTGGGGGGTCACGGGTCACAGGGTGGAGGAACAAACGCGTCATACAGTCATCCTGCCACTGAAGTGCACGTCTCTCCTCAACTGCGTGTTCGGCTCCTCTGCCCGACGCTTCTCTGGGTGCCGCACGCCCCTCTACACACACACACACCTCATGTTAATGTCCTGAACTGCAGCTCTGGCTTCTTTCTTCTTTGGGTTATTTTCTACTTTCATAACTCCATCCAAATTTCACCCCCATCTACAGTTTCCAGCCCAGACTCAGCAGTAGCGGCTACGATCTTCAGCCAGATGGAAACGACATTGTTTGCCAGAGGTTTTCTGGTGGACAAAATATTTCTTGAGAAAAGAACTATTGACGCTTCAGAAATATTCCTCCAATTAGCTCTTTTTTTCCTAAACTGTTGTCCTTGGCTTCTCCAGGCTGAACGGTGTTTGTCTTCTCCTCAAACTCTTCTTGGCTCCTCCTTCTGCCGAACTTCTCAAGTTCACACGTTGTGCCTGGATTGCACGTTCACCCTAAAGACGGAGTAAAACGAGACCCCGGCGATTGGTGTCGGCCGACAAACGCTGCGGTTTAGTAAGAGGCGGCAAAGGGTGACGCACGGCGAGGGAAAACGGCACGGGATTGTGTTCACATCTTTGTTCAAGGGTCTACTTGAGTTTCCACGCACTGTTCTCATGTTTGGATCCTTTTCGCTGGGCGTGAGAAACGGAACCTCCCCCCTCTGTGTTGTGTCTCGTGTAGCCCCTGTCCGGCGGGGTCCGGCGGGGTCCGGCGTGACCAGGCAGGATGGCATCTTGCTCTTGCTGAGCGACCAGGTGCAGATGTGAGCGTTACGTGTTTTGTCTTCCCCGCTTTTCGCCACAGGGCTGCAGGACAACGAGGACGTGCGGCTGATGATGCGGGGGTCCATCATGGTGAAGGTCCGATCGCCGCGCTGGCAGAAGCAGCGGCGCCTCCGCCTGCTGGAGGACGGCATCACCGTTTGGTGCGAATCCTGCAAGGCCAGCAGTAGAGCCAAGGCTCGGCAGACCTGTGAGTGGGGGGGGGGGGCTGCGCGTGTAGGGGGGGGTTGGATGGGGGGGGGGTCGGCTTCTGTCAACTGATGCGACACAAATGAGGTGTTCGTGTCATGGTCACAGGGTTCAGGTGACCGTAAAATGGCTCCACATTCGCTTTTCTCAACCTCCAACGTGATGTCCAGATCCGGATAAGATGTGTGTACCTCTGTGCCCGGAGCAGACACACACACACACACACACACACACACACACACACACACACACCCCGACCCCACCCTGACGTGTGGGCCTGAGAGCCGCCTTCTCTGCTTCTCTTACTGTGACACCTCCCACTCCAAACTGCTTCGGAAGAGCAAAACGGGGCGAAAAGGATCCCGCTGTTGGTCGGTTTATTTTCACACAGCTGGCAGCCATTACACCCCCCCCTCCCCACAAACATCTATTCCGGGCTGAGGGGGCGGGAGCCTCCACGTCTGCTGCTCGCCTCGCGCTCGAATGAAGGACGTGGTGCGGCTTCTCCTGCACCCTCAACAGAGCAGAAAATCACAGCCGTGTCAAGGTGGCCTTTAATCGGGAGCTGTGATGGAGTCGCAGCCCGGTGCCGGTCTGGGTGGGGCCCTGACCTCTTACCGCCAACCGCAGGGTGGGTCTCAGTGCGGGTCCCTCCCACCCTTTGCTCCAAAGATGCCCACGTGTGGCATCTGTCATTATGTGTTTGCGTGTCACCAACGGCCAACTGGGCTTTGAAGCTCCGGTGCCTCCTAGGATCAGGTTTCCTGTCTCCATAGAAAGGGAAACGCTGCTGTGTTTGTTGTACCGCGGTAAAAACGGAACCTGCAAACACGGGGAAAGGTGACGCCCGCGTGGAAAACCGGGCTCAGCAGCAGGTGGTTTTATCTCCTTGGAAGACGGGATGAAATGAACCTTCTTTTCGGGAATGAAAGTTTCCACTCGTGTTTGCAGCACGTGTGAGTTCAGCAAACAGGCCGGATGCCAAAGCCTCGTGGTCCACGTTTGGCCGGGAGGGTCTGGCCCTGGTGCCACGGCTGCTGCTCACCGTCGTCTGCTGCTGAACTAACTTCGTCCACTTTAAACCGGAAAAAAACGGAGCAGGTGGGCAGCCTCTGGTCCTCAGCCCCCCAGATGTCCATTTATCTCCCCTTCTTTGCAGCTAGGAGTTTTTTTTTCTTCTCCTCAGTCGCCAACTGGATTGTCTGCAGTGTGAAGTTGCTCTGCAGCCTCAGAGGTAGAAAACAACGACTGCGTTCGACCTCAGCGGCACGGCGTCCCAGTGACAAAAATCCTGCTGCCAAAAAACACTGACCACACCTTGGGAGTGGTGCTCAACCCTGTTGCCAAGACTGACACAGCACACACACACACACACACACACACACACAAGCAGCTCTCGGTGGCCCACCTTACAGCTCAGTGCCAACCCTGTGTCCTGGGGAGTAAGAAAGCTGTCAGGTGTGTCAGTGTGGACCATTTGACCCTGTTTGACCCTCACATCTCCCTCTGCTCCTGTCTTGTGCCCCCCCGCAGTCTCGGTGATGGAGGTGGAGTGTGTGCGTGAGGGCTGCCAGTCGGAGGTCTTTCGGAGGCTAGGGGGCGCCGTGCCCGAGGGCCGGTGCTTCACCGTGGTCTTCAGGGGAGGCAGGAAGAGCCTGGACCTGCGCTGCTCCACCGAGGAGGAGGCCCAGAGGTGGGTCCGGGGGATCCGGACTCTGCACGACCGGCTCACTCACATGACCCAGAAGGAGAAACTGGATAAATATCCTTTGTGGAATGGAAGCTTCGAATGGAATGGCTGTGTTCTGTGTGAGGTTCCTATCTCAGGGTGGGGGGGGTGAGATTCAAACCTGGGTTTCAGCACCCACGCTTCTGCTGTCCTTGACCTCACTGCACCTGGATCCGGGGCTACATGAGGCGTGCGGATCAGAACCACGATGGGAAGATGAGCTACGAGGAGGTGAAGCGTCTGCTGCAGATGATCAACATTGACCTGAACGAGCAGTATGCACGCTGTCTCTTCAAGGTGAGGGGGCGGGGCGTTGGTGTCACTGTGGAGGTCCCACCCTGTCAGCCACCGCAGTCAGTGCCACCGCTTACTGACCAGGGCACAGTGACACCTTCAGTGTATAACTGAATCTCAGCCGCTCTGGTGAAGATGGTAGAAGTGTTCAGACTTGGAGGCTGAGATCATCATCTGAGAATCGCTCAAATGGCACCACTGGGTCCAGGTTCAGTGCCGAACAGTAATACCGCGGTTAGAGCTCAGGATACCTTGCTAGACAATGAAGTGCTGAGCAAAAGAGCACTAAACCGGGTATTTTAACTTTATATCTTTGTGTGTGTGTGTGTGTAATCCTCAACCCTGACCCCCCAGAAGTGCGACCGCTCTGCTGACGGGCGCCTGGACCACGCCGAGATGGAGGAGTTCTGCCGGGAGCTGCTGCGTCGGCCCGAGCTGGACCAGGTCTTCCACCGTTACTCCGGGAACGGCTGCGTCCTGTCAACCGCAGAGCTGCGCGAGTTCCTGCGAGACCAGGGCGAGGACACGTCCCTCATCCACGCCCAGAGCCTCATCTTAACCTACGAGGTCAACGAGTGGGGTAGGGCTGTGCTCCCGGCACCCATCCCCTCACGGTCCTCCTCCACGGTCCACAGCGCTGCTGCTCACACTTCTGTTTACTGTGCTGTTACCTTCTCACTGTTGGTAATGGCTTGTCCAAGTCATGGTCACGGTACCCCGGGGCCTGTCCTGGAAGCACGGGGTACGAGGTTGAGTGGAGCACACCTTGCACAGGGCGCCTGTCCTTCACATGGTAGATATTATACATTACACAGGGTGAATGAAGAAGAATTGCACACTTTCATCAGTGTGTTGCTCAGTAACCATCATATGAATATGAAAGTGTGAACCAGTTCAAAGTAACTCACAGTCAGTAACTTCTAAGACTGGCCACTGTGTGGTGCTGCCCTGGTTGCAGCTATAAAATCAAAATATTACTGGAATTACAGTTGGCCCATTTAGCCCAAATTCATTCCAGGACGTCTGGAAAGTGGTTCAATCGTCACAGTGGTAAACAGGTGAAGTGTTCAGGTTTTTCATGGCAAAGTGTGGCTGAAGATGATGCAGAAGCAGGTCTCACGTGTGTGGTCTCGCCAACGCAGCCCAGAAGAACCAGTTCATGACCCCGAATGGCTTCACCCTGTACATGCTGTCCTGCGAGAACGACGTCTTCAACCGGGACCATGCAGAAGTGTACCAGGACATGGACCAGCCTCTGGCCCACTACTTCATCTCCTCATCCCACAACACCTACCTCACCAAGGACCAGGTGACCAGTGACAGCAGCACCGAGCCCTACATCAGGTAAACACACACACACACACACACACACACACACACACACACACACACACAGCTTTGACTCCGTGTATGAAGGACAGAGCAGGTCTGGAGGTCCAGGTCCTGTCTGAATGACCGTTACGGTGGATGAGATGTGTGGTCTATGTGGCTTTGAACGTGGGGATGATGGTTGCTCTGCTTCCATAGTTTCAGAAACAGCTGAACTTGTGGTGTTTTTACACACTAAAGTCCTGCTGGGGTGACAGTACTTTACCTCACTTTACCGCGGTGTCACGTTCTGCCCCACCTCTCAGGCTAATAGAGCATCTGTGGGATGAGTTGGATCGTGATGTTAACAGAATGAACGTGACATCAAAACATCTACGGAACCGGGAAAGCTGACACAAGTGTGGACGCAGAACCCGGTGGAAACGCCTCCAGCACCTTCTTCCCGAATCCCTGCTGTTCTGCTGCGAAAAGAGGCTCCTGCTGAACACGTGTGCTTAATAAAGTGGCCGCTGAGCGTACGTGTCTGTGTGTTTGTGCAGAGCTCTGAACCAGGGCTGCCGCTGTGTGGAGCTCGACTGCTGGGATGGTGACAATGGTGAACCGATGATCTACCACGGTCATACGCTCACTTCCAAGGTGACCTTCAGGGAGGTCATTGAGACCATCGGCGAGTATGCCTTCAAGGTGAGACCCTGTCCCTGTGACCACACCGGCGCTTTCCCCAACGCTGCTAATCGATCTGCTCCAACATGGCTGGCAGGAGGCATCGTGGTGAAGGAGCTGGGCTGATGATGAAGCTTCAGGTCTTCCTCACGTTGCCCTGACATCTCTGGCTCCTCAGAGTCCCTCTGATGGCGTCTGTACATAACCAGAGTGCATAATAAATGGCTTCCAGGAACTAAAAGAATATCTGAGCAGCCTCTTCATCACCACCTTCTTACACGGGTTTCCGCTCAATGTTTCTGAGCAAATTGTGCTTCATGTCTACTTCTACACCAGCTGCTTTTTGAGGATCTTAATAGGACTTTTCGGCAGCCGTTTCTGTGTTGCCTTTAATCCTGTCGGGTCCTCAGAAGGTGACCGTCCTCAGGCTGAGCAACTCTCAGGCTTTTTCTCCACCAGCTGGTTCCAAGTTAACCCTCCACACGACCAAGCGATTGACCTCAACCGGCGTTGTTCTGCCAGGCCTCCCCCTACCCGCTGATCCTGTCCCTGGAGAACCACTGCTCCGTGGAGCAGCAGACAGTGATGGCCCAACATCTGCGCAACATCCTGGGAGACAAGTTGCTCACTCAGCCCCCCAGCGACCAGCTGCTGAGCAGACTACCTTCTCCAGAGGTGAGTCTCCATCTCAGCACACGTCCGTCCTCCTTCCATCAGTTTGTTCTTCTCCATTCACCCTCATCCTGTATGTGTTCAGTTTCGCCCCTCAACCATGACCTGCTCCACAAACCATCATGTTTTGTTGCTGCCTTCCAACAGAAGGTCCTGGATTTAGATCCCTGCCCCTGCTGCTGTTCCCCTGCAGGAACTTACCCTGTTTTACTCTGGTCGCTCAGCTAAATAGCTGGATAAACCATCATAAATAACTCGGAATTAAAAACCAATCCTTGTTTGTGACTCTGGAAAAGGCGTCAGCGAAGTGTGCAGAAGGGAAGGAGATCAGGCCACTAGCTGCCACCTGCCATGTTTCTAGTCTGTTTGAGTGTGTTGCTGCCAGCTAGTGGAAATACAGGTCATTTGTGCTCCGCAACAGAGAAATGAAGCGGGAAATGTGAGCCTCCTGTGCTTTGGCCTGGAATATTCATAATACGAGGGACTTGCTCGTGACGGCAGGAGCTGAGGGGGCGGATTCTGGTGAAGGGGAAGAAAGGACGGGGTCCGCCAGAGAAGACGGACAGCTCCTCCAGCTCGGCATCCAGCTCCGAAGACGAGGCGTCGGAAGAGAACAAGAAGAAAAAGAAAGAAGCTGCCAAGGTGAGCCTTTGCCGGGTGTGTGTGAACGTGTGGGTGTGAAAACAGCTACCGGAGCGGACTTCTGTCTGCACTGTGTCCCGCGACCTGCCCGGCGAAGAGGAGTGATGCACTTTGGGGTAGAACCCAGGGCCCGTGTGCTTTTTGCGGTTCTCATTGCCTTCTTTCACACGTCTTTGGACTGAGATCAGGGAGAACATGCACAGCCCACACATCCCTTGAGCTGGTGTCACCTGCTGCGCTGCCTGACATCAGATGGCAGAAGCTGGGATTTATTACTGAATGACACAACTAGGCACTTGAACCCAAACCCAACCAAAAGTTACCAACTTATTTTGTATGTGAAGTAGGTGTCAGCGAGGGCCAGTGGTACAGACTGGGTTGTCTGGGTCCAGCACGCTGTTCCTCATTGCTGCTCTGCAGGCAAAAGAGCCGCAATGGCAGGTAGGCACACCTGACAAAGCAACCGGGGGGGTATGTGAGTGTGTTTGTGCCTTCAGGCTGCGCCATCCAAGCTGAGCCCGGCGCTGTCGGACCTGGTGCTGTACTGCCGCAGTGTCCCTTTCCGAGGCTTTGGCCAAACCGCCAAGAAGCCGCCCAACGAGATCTCGTCCTTCTCGGAGAGCGAGGCCCTCAGATACATCAAGGAGGCCGGTAGGCGGTGTGTGTGTGTGTGTGTGTGTGTGTGTGTGTGTGTGTGTGTGTGTGTGTGTGTGAGAGAGGTTCTGTTCTGAAATAGGCCATTTTTTGGTTTGAGAACCACACCTGTAGCTCCAAGGTTTGCAGACTGAGGTTTCGGGAGCTTCTCTTGTCACCGTGGTCTTGATCAGGTGCTGCTGTGCCCCTTTGTGCAGCTTCTCGTTCAAATTCTCTCCCTCAATCAAACTGCAACGCTGAGCGTGTGATGTGACGACGCCTCACCTGCTCTCTGTTTCCACGGTGACCTGCAGGAAAATGGTTTGTTCGGCACAACAGCCTCCAGTTGAGCCGGATCTACCCGTCGGGGCAGCGTCTCCAGTCGTCCAACTACAACCCGCAGGACATGTGGAACGGCGGCTGTCAGCTGGGTCAGTGCCCTGGACAGGGGGTGGGGGGGCTCACGTCCCTGTTCTCTCCCACCACCTCGCGGTTCATTCATATCAGCACCCTGTTGCCACGCGTTGCCGCGTCGGTCGCGTTTCAGCTTTGCTCGTGTCCCCGTGTCTCAGTGGCCCTCAACTTCCAGACGGCGGGTGAGCAGATGGACCTGAACCAGGGCCGCTTCCTCCCGAACGGCCGCTGCGGCTACATTCTGAAGCCCGGCTTCCTGCGGGACTCCGAGTCTGACTTCAACCCGGAGAACACGTGCGGCGGCCCGGGCCACGACCCCACCCTGCTGACCGTGCGGGTGAGCCGCCCCACCGTCGCCACGGAAACCTGGTCGGGGACTTGCTGTCTCTCCGCTCACGTCGTGTCGAAGCGCTTGTGCGCAGATTTCTGGAAGAGTTAGCTGTGGAAACGTCGCGGCGCAGCTGCTGATCTGTCTTAGAACCGCTTTCCTGCTGCTTGCTGTGGGGCGGATACCGCGCGGTACCGCGTTTGACACGCCGTGCCTCGGCCTTGTTCCGCGCAGGTGATCTCAGCGCAGCAGCTGCCCAAGGTGGACCGGGAGAAGGCACACTCCATCGTGGACCCCATGGTGTGGGTGGAGGTCCACGGGGCGGCCATCGACAATGCCCGCGAGAAAACCCCGCACGTCGACAACAACGGTGAGCCCGTGGTTCACACGCTGTCACCTGGGTAGAAAACCTGAGCACATGTGAGTATGTGTGTGTGTGTGTGTGTCACTGATGGGGTGGCTGCTTCCTGCAGGCTTCAACCCTCGCTGGGACTGTACCCTCCACTTCCAGCTGCAGGTCCCGGAACTGGCGCTGGTCCGCTTTGTTGTTGAGGACCATGACTATGCCACGCGCAATGACTTTGTGGGCCAGTTCACGCTGCCCTTCACCAGCATGCGCACAGGTGTGTGTGTGTGTGTGTGTGTGTGTGTGTGTGGCGGCCATGCGAACAAGTCACCTTTCGTTAATGACTGTCCGCCTGCAGGCTACCGACATGTCCACCTGCTGAAGGCGGACGGCTCCAGCCTCTCCCCGGCGACGCTCTTCGTCCACATCAAGGTGACTCCAAAAGGAACGTCGGCCAAGTCGCTGTGTCCCCGTCACTCTTAGCCCGCCGGTGGACACGAGAGGCGTCAGCAGGAGCTGCCTGTCCCTCAGCCCCACCGCACCACAGGATCGGAGACAGTAGAAGAGATGCTTGGTGTGTGTGTGTGTGTGTGTGTGTGTGTGTGTGTGTGTGTGTGTGGCGGCCATGCGAACAAGTCACCTTTCGTTAATGACTGTCCGCCTGCAGGCTACCGACATGTCCACCTGCTGAAGGCGGACGGCTCCAGCCTCTCCCCGGCGACGCTCTTCGTCCACATCAAGGTGACTCCAAAAGGAACGTCGGCCAAGTCGCTGTGTCCCCGTCACTCTTAGCCCGCCGGTGGACACGAGAGGCGTCAGCAGGAGCTGCCTGTCCCTCAGCCCCACCGCACCACAGGATCGGAGACAGTAGAAGAGATGCTTGGTGTGTGTGTGTGTGTGTGTGTGTGTGTGTGTGTGTGTGTGTGTGTGTGTGTTTATGTGTGTCTGTCCCAGGTCTGTTTTCTTTGAGGAACATTTTGCTGTGTGTGAACGTCACAGTTCAACCCAACAACATGAGACGTGAATTTAAATAATACATATTTGTCGGGTGTATGAAGAGTGCGGTGAAGCCCTGCCGGGGCGGGATGGGGTCCAGACTCAGTCACCTTATCGCGGGGTCGATAAAAAAAGCATTTTTCACTCCGTCCTGCTGTGCGAGAAGAAACTGGGAATAAGGTGACGATAAGCGATGGGTCCAGACGCTGGTGGTCCGTCCCCGTCCCGCTGCTGCGCGGTTTTACTGTACGTGTAAACATGCCGAATCGTGTTGTGTTTTATGACAATAGTGTTAATTGACGGCTATTTTGCCGATTTGAACAGGGAATCGTGTAAAATCTGCAATAATCTGAACCGGAAAACTGTGCAGCGGATCTCGCTGGTGCCGGATTCTCTCGCTCACCTTTCCAGGTCGTTTCTGCACTCTGGGGGTCTAGCTGGGGGTCATGTGATCTAACCAGTGGGTTAGATCCAGTAGATCCAGGAGCGGCAGGCGAAGGGGTGACAGCGGTACGTCGGGGACTGCTGTGTCCGCGACGGCCGGTAAAAAGTACCGTGTTTCAGGTATCCCGGCGGGTTGCTGGGGACAGCGAAGGCACCTCTGTCGCATCAGCCCTCTCTGTTGTTCTTCTGTGGGCCAGCGGGGGGCGCAGCAGTTACATCGGGGGCCTGCGGACCTGCATCTGAATCCCGGTCCTGCCGTTTTACCTCGCTGTGCCTGAGGTGCTGCAGTAAACATCACCCTGCTGACTAAATGGTTCAATGAAATCGCTTTAAACAAAAGGAGGGGCTGAATAAATGAAAGTTCATTGTTCGTGCTCCGTGGGGGGGGTTGAACAGTTTGTTTTTACTAAGTCTTGATGTTTCACGTTTAGCTTCTCAGTTGCTGTTAGGGGAAAACGTTTTTTATCGTTATTTTTCTCATTATTACATTTGTATGATGTGGATTTGTTATTATTTTACGACGGTTTTTTACACATTTTGCATGTTGTTATGAGCAGTTTACAAAATGTATTCATTCCTGACGTTTTCTGGCATGTCTGCAGAACTGTCTCCCTTTCATCGTAACACGTGTTGAAGTGTCGGGGGTTTCGGGCCTTAAGTTGCTGAGTTTAATGCGAGTTTTGTGGCGCGTTTTGTATTTCCAGCCAGTTAGTGTCCAGTGTGTTTAAAGCCCGGTAGTGTGTGTCAGGTGTGTGTTTCTCTGTCCTGTCTCCCTCCGTCTACTCTGTCCGGACCACCGATGCAGCCAAAACTCAGTGTTGGCTTTTTAATGTTTAAAAAAAAGTTAAGAACAGCATTTCGTGGCCTTTGTGTTCAGACGTTTTATTAATTGTAAAAACCAAAGGTTTTCGATATTCGGCTGGAATTATGGCTGCAAATCGGGGCATTTAATTAATAACTACTTATTAATATAACATAATAATTCCATCCCGTGTTTGCAAGGTTTGCCATTTTTATATCATTTTTGTCTTTGTACTTAAAACAGTTTTATTAGACAAATTTATCGCTTATACATGTGCATTTAATAGCAACAGACATACTTGAAAAACACACCCTGTAGGTGTTACTAGTCCTGTAACCTGTAATGTCTCATTTTTACTCCAGTAGTGTCAGATATAACATTTTTACTATCAGATACTGTTCATTATGTGCGAGTTTTTAAGTTTTTACTCAATTAAAACGCGTCTGAATTCCCCACCCTGTGTGTGTCGCTGTCTTTTATTTGTCTGTCTCCGTTTGTGCTGCCCTTTGCAGCGTAAATGTTATTAAATCCTGTTTTTTCAGGACTAAAGCAGACACTTAAACTAAAGAGTACATGAGACAGATTTTATTTACAATCTGCATCTTCCTGCTGACGTCCTGAGGGGTCATTTGAATCGATGGTCACGTAATATGTAGTTTCGTGCAGGAAAACTGCTTAGATTTGCAGAATTAAGCGGACGGGTTCTTAGAAAACAGCTTTTTTGGGTTCTTTTTACTGTTTCCTCCCCTGGTTGACATCACGTGCAGCTTCGCGATGACCAGACCCAGCTGGAGAAGCAGCTGGAGGAAGAGGACTAAGCAGCAGCTGGACGCTGTGGACGCCGGACACGAGGGCCTGTGAAAGATGGGAAAGCTATTTAAGAAGCTGAAGAAATAAAAAAAAAAACTTTTAGGGAGGAGCTTAACGTAGCTGGAACTTGGAATCTTCAATTCAAAAGCCTAATGCCAGAACTTCTTGGCATGTCCTACAGAAGCGTCTCCTCAAGCTGCACGTCAGGGATGATGTTGCTGTCAGGGCAGAAGAGACAAGGAGCGGCTGGAAGGTGTAGTTTGACCGGCGTTTGTTCCACTTTCTGCACACATCTGAGGCGCCAGGGTCCGGCCCGGGGGGGTGGGGCGGGGCGCTTGTTCGCTGACTGCCGTGTGAGATAAGGCTCCCAACGCCACAGAAGCCACGAAGTCAAGAGGGTCACAGTAATGGGGTAAAAGACGGCGCCGATATTTCACTTTTTTCACGTGTTTCGTGTACTGTGGAGCTCTGGTATTTACTGGGCTTTCGTGGTTTTCGTGGACAGAGACTCGGCGGAGACAGGTGACCGGGAGCAGCGCAAGAAGCAGAAGAAGGCGAAGGATAAAACTGGATTCAAGTATGAAGCAGTGGACCCCATCGCCAAGGTGACGTGTGTGTGTGTGCGTGTGTGTGTGTGTGTGTGTGTGTGTGTGTGTGCGTGTGCGCGCGCACGCGCTGCTTCAGACACAGTTCAGAGTGTGTGAGACATCCGCACGTTCAGCTGAGCTCCAGGTGGCGTCGCTCTGTGCGCTGCCCGCTGGCCGCTCACCTCCGCTATCCCGTCTCCAAGGTGAACGCTCTGCCTGAGGAAAAGATTCAGGAGATCCGTAAGGCCATTGGGATTCTCCTCAGGTGCCAGGGCCCAGCCAAGTCCATAGAGGAGGCGACTCGCCGCAGCTACTTGTTCTGGGACACGCAGCCCGTCCCCAAGATAGGTACTGCCCTCTTCGGCCTTTTCACCTTCTTCTACATCAGTTTAAAAGGATTTCCGCTTTGCGGGCGCTTTTATCCAAAGAGCACCTGGTTCTTAGGCATTCGGACGGTTAAACATTTGAGGGAGACATCTGAGAAATGCTCTCCTCAAAGGTGCAACACGAGGGACCTTGTCGGGGCGTGAAGTTGCACACCTGAGGCTGTCGGAGGGTCTGCTTGCGGGGCAGCAGAGTCAGTTCCTTTGCCCGTCTTAAAATGGCATCCATCATGAACGACCACCTGCCCAGTGCATGATGGTCCAGAGTCTGTCCTCAAGCGCAGGCCATGTGGCAGGGTTCACCCTGGGGGGTGTCAGGCCGTCACTGAATCTTAAATGCCAGTTATAACTAGTCCTTCGCTTTTTGGCAACTCTTAACTCTTACAGCCTTTTACCCCGGTAAAGACGCACGAGCTAGTTTTCCATCAGTACAGGTTATGATCGAATATGAGGCGGATTATGAGTAACAAGAGAATTTCAGCGACACAAACAAAATGGCTGACAGGCGTCTCTGGAATGGACTCACTTCCCATAATGCCCCGCTCCCTTAAAGCGACACTTACCGTCACACCGTCACGTGCTAACATGCCGACCTGCACAAACACGTGACCCTCGCAAGCGGGGGGGGGGCCTGTCTGTCAGATCTCCGCATCGCTTTCTTCTCCTCAGGGGAGACGGTGACGTGTCACGGTTCCGTTGTCCCCGACACGTGCAGCATCCGCCAGGAGCCCTACTGCCTCCCGCAGGGCTTCAGCTGGGACTCCCTGGATCTGGACAGCCCTGGCATAGTGAGTGCGCCCCCTATTGGCCACGCTGACACACACACACACACACACACACACACACACACACACACACACACACACACACACACACACACACACACACTCGCTCAGAACTTCACAGCTCACCTTCAGCCCCTTTCTGTCCAGCTGGAAGAGCTCTGCAGCCTGCTGACGGAGAACGACGTGGAGGACGAGGACGACGGCACGTTCAGAGCCACTTACTCCCCGGAGTTCCTCCTGTGGTGAGTGGGACACACACAGAGCCTCCTGCAGGACAGCAGGGGGCGCAGTGGTTGGCACTGACACGCTTGGGCCCTAAAGACCCAGGTTTGATTTCCACACTTCGGTAAGAAAGACCCCCCACCAAGTGTGAAAATCGTTAACAGCCGAGGAAGTAAATAAATGCGACTGTGGGCAAAAATATCGATTCATTTTACAACAAAACTAGAGTGTTAAACCCTTCTGTGATCCAGCTGGGATGGGACACGTAGCGGGGGGGGGGGGCACCACACCTGTCCCCTCCCAGGCCTGTTAGTGACAGATAACTGGGGACAGTTGACCACCTCCTTATCTCCCGGGAGCCTCCCAGGTGGGTATTAGAACGGTTTCACTCATGAACCGTGACGTGAAACACTTGTGGACGTGGCAGTAGATGTGAATTATGCGAGACCCCCGGGGGAGGGTGGGGGGCAGCTGTACTTTCTGCTCTCATTTATACCCCAGTTTTAATGGTACCAGCAGGTGGCGTAGTGGTTGGATCTGCAGCGTCTGCATGCAGAGGTCCTGCTTCTGAATCCCACCTCATGCTCCACCTCTGGCCTCTTGCGGGTCACATTGGGTCCAAAACCAAAAGTTAGCAGGTTCTTCATTTTGGCTCCAGTGCAGTGAGATTAACTCCCTCTGCCCCTCAGAGCTGCTGAATCCCTTTCTGAGTTCAAGAAGGGTCTGTGGAAGAGGATCTAGTAGAGGAACGACTGTCAATGCAAATGCGTGGTGACCTTCTCACCCATCTTCTTCCTCCCCCTGTGCTGCCCCAGGGCCCTGCGTCCTCCCGGTTGGCTGCCCCAGTGGCACTGCGGTGTCCGGGTGGCTTCGAACCGCAAGCTGGTGGGCTTCATCGGCGCCACCCCGCTCCACGTGCGCGTCTATCACATGTCAGTACCTGTTTTCTTTGGTTACTTCACATCTCCGGCACGTCAAGGCACCGGTGTTCAGCTCAGGTTCTGCTGGCTCTCAGAGTTCCATTCGCCCTCCTGTTCTTCCCCAGAGAGAAGAAGATGGTGGAAATCAAGTTTCTCTGTGTTCACAAGAAGCTCCGCAAGAAGCGTTTGGCTCCAGTTCTGATTCGGGAGATTTCCAGACGGGTCAACCTGGAGGGCATCTTCCAGGCCATCTACACCGCAGGAGTGGTGCTGCCCACACCAGTGGCCAGCTGCAGGTTTGTACCAAACACACACACACACACACACACACACACACACTCACACTCACTTTCAAACTGCTGTGTCAGCTGCTCTGTGTGTGTGTGTGTGTGTGTGTGTGTGTCTCCAGGTACTGGCATCGATATCTGAACCCACGCAAGCTAATCGAGCTGAAGTTCTCACCCCTTAGCAAGAACATGACGATGCAACGCGCCCTGAAGCTGTACCGGCTTCCCGAGGTCAGGAGAGCCCCCCTCTGGCTGCACCTCGCAACTGCAGCTCGATCTGTTTAAAAAAATGTGATAAAAATGTTTGCTTCTCATTGTTCCTTCCATCGATGGCCAAACCAGACTCCTGGGATGCCAGGACTGCGGCCCATGACTCTGGAGGACGTCCCGGCGGTGCATCGCCTGCTCTCCGACTACCTGGGCCAATTCCACCTGGTGCCCCTCCTAAGCGCCGCGGAGGTGGAGCATTGGCTGCTGCCCCAAAATAACATCATCGACACCTACGTGGTGGAGGTCAGTGTGGCCCAGAAGTGGCCCGACTTGTGTCGTAATGAGTCCTGAGTGTCACCTACCGGGTTCCTCACTGTTCCATCGTTCCAGAGCGAGGAGGGCTCGGTCACAGACTTCGTGAGCTTCACCACCCGGGTCTCCAGCATCCTGAAACACCCGGTCCACCACAGCATGAAGGCGGCCTACTCCTTCTACACAGTGCACACCAAAACCCCCTTGGTGGAGCTCATACACGACGCTCTCATCCTGGCCAAATCGGTGAGTTTGGGAAGAGACGCGGTCGACGTGAGCGAGCCGCTCAACAGGCCCGTGACCCCCGCGTGAAACTGCTCCCTTTTCTCGCTTTAGAAAGGTTTTGACGTCTTCAGCGCGCTGGACCTGATGGAGAACAAGACTTTCCTGGAGAACCTCAAATTTGTCAGCGGGGAGGGAAACGTGCATCATTACCTGTACAACTGGAAGTGCCCCAGCGTGAGGCCAGAGAAGGTGAGCGGCCCACAGCTGCTGAGCTCGGCTGGTGAGCGGCGGAGATTTTATAAGCGGCGCTTGGGGAATTAATCTGGAAAAAACAACCATATCAGTGTGGCTGGTTGCTAGGGAAACCAGTCTCCATTTTTCGTCAGATGCTATTGAGTATAAACCCCTCGCCTCTTCAGGGAATTTGCCCCTGGAAAAAACTGTTGCTGTTAACATTATCGGTAAATATGTTTAACGTGTTTAATAAAAATATGATTTTTTAATGGTTCTGGCAGGATATTTGAGGCCCAAACAGGTGACACCCCGAGAAACCCCGCGGCCAGTTCCTTAACCACGTGCTGCCGCGAGAGCTCGGGGTGTCTGCGGTCAGAGTGCGTGTCCGTGTGTGAGAGCCGGTGTGAGGCCGTGTGCCGCTGCTTGCAGGTGGGCTTCTTGTTGCCGTGAGGGGGGCAGCGCCGCGTTCGGCCCACGACCGTCAGAACCCGCCTTCTGGATTTGAGCCCTTTTGATACGGAACCGCTGGACTGCAGACCATCGCAGCCCTATGACAGACCGGCCGAGGGAAAAGTCCCACCTTCCCCAGGTACAGCGGCTCCTGCTGCCTTCCTGAGGGCGCCTTCGTCCTGCCAGTAGGGGGCGCTGCGGTCTAAACGGAGGATTAACTCCTCAAACTGAATGTTACTTTTTCACTTTAATATATTACTTTTATATCATATGGATTTACTATATATCATATTATGTTCAGATTTGTTTGATGAACATTTTATATTAACATTCTAACCTTACAGTGTCAAATCTGTCTTTCCTGTTCTTAACGCCTTTTTCAGTTATTTTCTATCTTGTCTTGTTTAATTCGTACTAAATAGTTACAGTATATTGGTATAAATTGGTATAAAACAAGTATGAATGATACAGTTTTGTGAGACGTGCAAAGAAGGTTGGAGATGGTGTTCAATTATATATTGTGTAAACAGTTCGGTTCTGTCAACGGCCTTTTTCCGTCACCGTTCGCGTTTGTCGACAGGAACTCGAAATACGGCACATTTCAGGCGGACGTGTGCTGTTTGCGCAGAAACAAAGCCATACGCTCACACGTCAACACTAAGATTTCACTAAACTTTCCTTTGGCACATTGTTCACGAGGTTTATTTCTTAACGTCGGCAGATTCAGTGTTTTGGCAGTAAATCGTAGATCACCTATATTATATTCTATAAAATATTACATTTATTTCACTTATATTTCATTTATGTGTTCAAACATTTCAAGCTGCTCTTTGCTTCACGGACGAACAAAACACGTAAGTGACAAACACAGCACAGGGTGGGACTTTGGCAGCGATTGCCGCGGTAAATCGGAGCGTTACAGCCGCGTGTCCGACCGCTGCCCCACGTGGTGGCTTTCTGCTCCTCCGAACGCGGGACCTTCCTGGGTTTCGCCGTCACGAGGCGCCGCTGCGGGCTACAAACCCACATCCTCCCGTGTCGCTGTTCTACAGCCTTTATTTCGCACGAATGCAGGTTATATCAGCGTAGCTTGCACGACATCGAACGGCTCCGCTCCACACCTGAACACCACGATCACCACCTTGCTTGTGGGTCAACACCACCAGGCGCAGGAACAGCTTTTCCCCGCAGGCTGTCTGGACGGCACGGAGACGGATCACCACCTCCACCGCCGCTGACCGCCTGGGCCTGAGTATCGGCGTACCTTTCAGGTGTCGGTTAAACCCGCACGAACCCTCCCGGCCTGCTGCGGAGCCCTGCGTTGCCACCTGCTGGGCAGGTGTGTACATAGCAACATGAGCACCATTTACCTGCGATACACGCAACACGTGAGGCTGTCAGGAGGCCCAGAAGTTTAATACACTTTCCTCATCGCACAGTGTGTGTATCACACTAGTCATTTCCTCTTGTAGACAAACACTGTTGTGCAACAGTGTGTGAAGTGTGATGACAGATAAGGATGTGGTGACCTGGTCACGTCGACAGCAGCAGGCAGATGATCGGCGTAAGGAGCTCTGGTGAAAAAACAGAGTAAAGCTGGTAGCTTTAGCTGGTAAAAGTAAGTATTGTGCTGTACACAGCTGTAATTCCCAGTATAGCCACTTATTCTCTTTCTTGTGGTCTAATTTCGAGCTCTTTTTAAACCTGCAGTTTCTAGTTTCGTCCAAAGACCGACCTGCTAAAGTAAGAATATCCTCAGTATAAAATATGTGAGATACGCGTTTAAATGCAGCAAAGCCGGCAGCGGTCACTTATGAAATCATCCTTCAGCGGCCGAAAAAAAAAATGTTTTTTATTAACTATGGCTTCGGAATCGCTGGCTGTTTTTCCCACACCTGGTTAATGTATTGCGAGCTTCTCCGAGACGTTTAACTGCGAGCAATAAAGCAAAGCTGGGCAAGAAACGAGGAGGGGAAAAAAGAAGAAGCGAAGACGCGGAGGAAAAGGCCAGTGGAAATTTGGAAAAGTCGCGCGAAAATAAAACGCACCGGCGGACAGGCCTTTCCGGAAAGCGTGCTGCGCCTCAGAAAGCGGGGTGAGCAGCCGGGCTCGCGCCGAGGTCACCGCCGTACACACGTTAACCCGTATTCGCGTAGGTAAGGTGACCTGTTCATCTAGTTACAACTGAAGTAGCTGAAGAAGCTGTAAACTAACAGCCTCGATGCTGCAACCCTCAGCTTTCACTGTCAATATAAGCAGAACAACAGGCTGGTCTCTTCATTTAGGCCTCGGTTTTTTGGACTTTTATTGTACTGTTGTTGCCACGTTACCCAAAGCGGCCGCGATTCACCACAAGGCCCTTCATTTCAGGCTCGTACATCTGGATTAGCTGCACAGACTGAAGCTGCAACGTTAGGTTGTTTTTCTGTTACTTCACACACGTGACCAGTGAAGCAAACGGCTTCGAATAGCTTATATATTAGCTGTAAAAACGGCGTATGTGGTTCATCCGTGAGGGAGCAGAGGCCGGAGCTACCGGTGCGGAGATGTTCGCCGAGAAGCTCTCAGATGTTCCGTCGAATTCAAAGGTGGTGAGAAAATGTCTTTCTGTGGACGTTTCCCAGGCCGCCCCGGCCGACTGGAGATTCCAGCTGCGCGAAAGCAGATGTTCGAAGGCACCGACTGTGTCTGGCTGCACGGTCTGGGCTGCGCGTGCGTTCCGCTCAGGTGCTGTAGGTCTGGGCGCCCCTCGCTCCCCCTCGGCTCCAGCGGACAGCGAGGTCACACAGGGCCTGCTTCGGCGCTGCCTCCCCTTCCCTTCGCTGTAGCTGGGAACCAGGTTCAGGCTGCGGGGAGGGAGACGGGACCGGTGGATGCCGCACCATTCGGGCTCTCGGGGGACTACAGCTGCTGCACGCCTGAGAAACACACCTATCCAGCTGTGGAAAAACGCGCCGTATTGTGTAAACACACTTCTCTCAGTTAGAGGATCTGCCAGGCCAATATATTTTTATAATAAACAGAAATATAAGATGTACAACACTTTTTGGCACAAATGTGCCGGTACTTAGCAATAAATCTCTGCACAAAGTCCCCCCCCCCTTCTTAGTGAGCTTTGCAAGCAGACTGTTGTAAAGACGAGAAAGATCTTGAAAAGGAACCCGTGTCGCACGAGACAGCGATACAGGGTACGGGATCCTGGGGCGCAAAGAATCGATCGTGCCGAACTTTGGTATCTTTAGCAAACGTGCACGTTCGGAGAAGAAGGTTCAGGACGCGGTTTGTGTTCGGTGACGCCGGACAATCGTTCCGACTCCGGCACGACGTACATACAGGGCAGACGTGTTGAAATTTCCCAGAAATGTGACAACGGCCCGGTGAAACTACCCCTCCCCCGCGCTCGCCGGGCCTGACTTAAGGGCATCGCCGACTCCTCCGTGACGTCGTCCCTCGTAACGGCCGCTTGTAAAGGACATCGGTGAGGCGAATTAGAGCGTTAGCGTGAGCGTGGGACACGAGGCGCGGCCCGGCTTCGCAGCGTACGCCTGTCCCTGCCGTGTTATTACAGCTGCGCTCGGAAAACGCTGCTGTAGACAGATACATGTGGGAACCATTATGTCCGACACTTTTTCTCCTTTTTATGACCCAGAACAATATGACTAAGATGTTGTATGCTGGGGCGTAGAAGACGGAGAGCATGTGGAGGAAAGGGTTAGGGGGCTCCATGTTATTACCTTAGAACCGGCCCCGTAAAATGAAATGACCGTCTTTCGGAGACGGGGCGGTCGTAGACTGAAAGTGACACTGATATATACAGTATTGAGCTTAAGAGCTGCTGAGAAACTGGCGTCTGAAGTGCCAATAAGGCTTTGTGTCTTATGGTGATATTCCCAAAGAGGGATTTACAGTTCAAACTTTGGAAAGCGTTGCGACTGAAGACACACGATCCCTCGCATGCTGAAAACCCATCAGAGTACGGAAGGTTGCTCATTTTTACTGTTGCTCTTTGCCGTGGACGTTTGGGACGGGGCTGCGACAAAGGAGACGGAGGCGGGAGGGATGCTGAACAATAAAAGGAAGTTTGGCTTGGATTCTTTCCCAGGACTTTCTGGCTCAGTGGGCGGAGCCACAAGCATGGCAGCTGTCAGATTACCTGCCAGTCATGGTGAGCGGGAGCCTGTGATCACTTTCCACTATTTATCTGCCTCACATTCAAGTAAAAATCTGGATTCCATTTGGAAAGTATATCTTTCTCCCCCTCTGGCATCTGTTTGGTTCGACCCCCCAGCGCCGCGTTCGAGGATCTCACGTCGGGCCAAAAAGGTGTCGGCTGAAATCTTATCGAAGGACTTTTGTATCTGGATCAGGATTGTTACCCTCACTTTTAGTGGAATCTACCTTCAAAAAAGGTATAATAATACTGCAGGCGGACTAAACCGCTCTGCTGGATAAAAGTAACTGACAAGCGATTAAATCGTAATAATTTTTTCAGCTACATTCAGAAATCTGATAACAAACAGCCTTCCGGGGGGGGGGGGGCATCCTGGGAAAACCAGGCGACGAGAAACATCATTCAGGATTCGTGCGACTGATAACACGGAATTTAAATACAAAAACAGCGATTTCGTGGGGGCAGAAAAAACGTGTGGACCCCGAGTGGCAGAGCATCCATTTATCTCCATTTACGCAACATCTGGGACAAAGACGCCTCCAAGTCACGTCTGGATCAAACACATCTGGATCAAAAGCGTAAATCCCAGCTTGGGTGGGGAACGTGAGGCCGAAAGCGAGCGGCATCTACGATCTGTCACGTTTTGTTTACACGCGTGGCCTAACTTTACGCACACGTTCAGACCAAGACATCAATTTGCTGCGTGGTTAGAACGTTGAGGTCAACCAGGTAACAGTAAAATGAAGAATGATGCAAGAAATAGCAGCGCTTCTTATAATAAATGTACCTGTATTCCATACGTGCAAATGAATACTTGCTTATCATACATTACCATGTATATGTAAAACAAACAGACCTGGGACAGACACACACACACACACACATACACACACACACACACACACACTAGAGGCACTGGAGAGTCACCTGTTCACCTGAAACAGGAGCACCTGAGGAAACCCATGTGAACACGCAGCGACTCCTGACAGACTGAGCAGGACTCAAAACCACTTCTGAAGCCACAGGCCGGGAGCTGCGAGAAGAAAGAAGTGCTTCCTTTGTGAAGGAAGGATGGGGCCCCCGCTAGTAGAGCACAGTGCTGCCAGCAGCGAGATGTTGGATCAGCTGATAAGTTTACTGTGGCCCAGCAGCCAGCTTGGCGAGGTGTGTATTTTTGAAAACCTTTGTGGATTGTTCATGGAATCTTTCTCCTAGTAGTCGGCCTAAAGCTGAGCAACTGTCGCTGCTTTATGAAAGACACGAAAAGCTTTGCTTTTCAGGGATCAATGATCTTCCTGGACATTGAAAATAATCAAATTGTAGCACTTTTTAGATTATTATATAAGAAATGAATGTATGATGGATCCACCTAGCGTGTGCTTTCATTAACCTAGCCTAGCATCCAGTGCTTCTGGGGGCGGCTGTGGGCTGTCGTGACCCTCCGCTGGAGAAGCTGTTGAAGGTGTGGATCGAGTGAATGTCAGAAATGAAAATGCAGTACGATCTGCTCGTGAAAAGCTTTCGTAGAGGAAGAATCCAGGAAATCCGAACAAGACACGAGATAATCCACAAGGCACAGCTGGCCTGCACACAAATGTGACTGCTGCTATAGCACGCTGGACCAGCGTACTTCTACTGAACTACTCCAGTAAAACTACTGTAGATGGGTAAATCAGCACGACACAAATGCGACGTTGCAGCTTGAACCTGACAGAGGTGTCAGGGGAGAAAGATAAACACTTGTCTGGCGCTTCTGTGGAAGCGAGGGCCTCGGTGTGGACGTTTACCGTCTGACGTCGCAAAACCGCGGCGGCCAAAAGCGACGATCAGCAAAGCGCACTGTTGCACATTCTTTCGTTCGGTCCTTTTGTTCGGAGGCCATTCCTTGTCCCGGGCCCCTCCCAGGCACGCCGCTTCTGCAATCCGCCCACGTGTTTCCAGGGATCGCACGGCTCATCTCCCGTACGCTGCCCCGAGCATCAGAGATCCATTCGTGCTTCAACTTGTCTTCACCAAGGAGCCAGAGAAAACGCAGACTTGGCTGATGCACGTCGGCTCTGGCACACACACACACACACACACACACAGAGTCATTTACTGTGTAATTGATGTATAATATCCCCAGGCTTATCGCTCGCTTCGGGGTCAAGACATGTTGCCAAATTTGAACAAAGCCTCCCACTGGTCCCGTTCTTACCTTTTTAAGCAGTTGTTTGGTCTGAAGTGAAAATAGCTACATCAATTGGAAATAGCTGCTCTGCTCCCCAGAGCCTCTGGAGGGGTGGCAGTGGGTGTTTCCTTGTGTTGTTGGCTTGTTTTCTAAAACACGGCTCAGCGTGAATAGCGGACAGAACCGTCGAGAAGTTCAGACGAGGCCGTCGGGTCGGTAAGTCCGTCCGCCGTCTTTCACGGCAGCTCCTTCTAGGCCTTTTCTGGGTGGCAGCAGATGGGGATTTTGTTTGGCTCCCGCTGGACTTGTTCAAATGCTGAACACGATTATAAGCTTTAGCTATAAAAGTGATTTGGAAAAAAAAATGTCTGGGGACTCGCTTTTCCTTGAAGGCCCTACGTTTGTGGAAAAAACTGAGGAGAGCTTAAAAAAGCAACAAAAGCATTCAGGATCATTTTATACTTAGACTTAATGATTTTTTGTTCTTTAACTTCATGTAATGTTGTTAGGGCTGCAGTCTTGACTCGCATGGTGGGTGTTTGAATCCCACCCTTGATCAAAACACCGGTTTACCACGGTAAGAATCCCCTGCTAGCAGTTCACGTGGCCTTACAGTCGTCGCACTCGTTTATTTATTAATAATATTTATTAATATTACTGCAAATGTTTTACTGATCACGTGTTTGCGGGAATTCGGTGCTGAGCTGCTCTGCGAGTGAACTTCCCTGCAGGGGGTCAGTAACCGTTCATGCAGCCGACTGTGTTAACGTCACAAATCGCGGTGGACAAAAGTGACAACGGCTGACTGCGCGCCGATGACAGTAAGGACACGTGGATGTCGCCCGCGTCCGCGTCTTTCCGCCACACACATTCAAACCGTTACAAGTTTATTGGAGTAAAATCGACCGGGAGCCTCCGGCTCGGCAGCGCGAGGCGCACGTGCGCGTGCACGCTCGCGCGCGCGCCCACACACACACACTCACCGGGAAGTGCTGTGCGTGCACGCGCTAGGAAGGGCGGGAGGAGCGCGCGGCGCCACTGTACACACACACACACACACACACACGACTGTATATGTCCTCTTGTCCTCACACACTCTCACACACACACCGCTCATTCGGATGAGAACACACACTCGCACACACTCGCTGGCCGTGTGCAGCTGAGCGGAGCTGCAGGAACACGGAGTCGTCGCTCGGCTTTCCGCCTCTGCGCTCTTATCCTACGGCCGGCACTTTCATTTATTCTTCTGACATTAATTTTAGACTCAATTGTTTTATTTTTTAAACCTTTTCCTCGTGAAGAACCGCGTGTGGAACAAGTGCAGCGTCTTGCCGAGGGAAGCGAGCCAGTGAGAGGACGTGCGGTACGTACCGCCCTTATAACCGTTCCTGTCGTCAATAAATACGTGAGTTGTCTATTTCTGTAAATATAATGTATATTTTGGAGCAGTACCTTCTCACAGTAGCGTTACAGGCCGCTCTTTCCAAACGTGCGAGCGCGGATAACACATAACATTTGACAAACTTAATGCCTATTCATGTTTACAAACATATGTGCGGTTAAAAGTGCTGAAATTCTGTTTCTCCCCTTGTCCTGTTCGTGGATTTTCTCATTCACTCCCGAACCCGTGATGTTCAGGTACCGCTCGTGCAACATCGTCGCTTTACGTGTTTTATTTTCACCGTTTAGCGCCGTCAGACTGGAGAAGTGTGTCGCGTTCACCTGCACACGCACCAGTCCACATGGCTGTGTTTGCCCCCCAGCACAATTCATAATTGTCTTTGTATTTATCACAGATTTATTGCCCTTGTTTTTCTGCTCCTCTAATGTGACCTTAGTACTTTACAGATAACATTTAATCTTTGAAAGGTTTGGTGTCCAGTGTGTTTGTGTGTGAGAGATCTGCTGTTATTCAGCCCTAGCTTCACCTGATGGTGTTCCTCAGAAGTTAGAGTTCAGCAAAGGACCAGAGAAAAGTCGCAGGGGCGGCTGTGTGCCTTCCTGGTTTCGGCAGCCGGCTTTCGCTTTGAACCGAGCAACCGTGAGGTGCAGAGGTAGGGTGAAGAAATGTGCCGATTGTTTCTTCTGACCCCCTTTCGGGAGTGGGAAGTGTTAGACTGGATTTGGATGGAGGCTTGCTCACCTACAGTTTAGCCCTCGGGTGCACTTACTGACAACCATGCTTTACTGACGTCTAAAGGTCCTGTGTGGTAAGAAGCGGTCGGTGTGTAAAACGCCACATACACTTGTTTTAACAGTTAAACATTGCCTTACAATACCACACATAAAATGCTGTGACTGATCACAGTAAAGCTGTACAGTGCAACAAATGCACAGGTTTAAGTCATGGACATATACCTTGCTTAATTCTTTAAGCACCTAGCTTTACATACCTGCTCTGTTTGGGTTTTCTGGGCAGCTGAAGTGCGGCGTTGTGACACCTGACGTATAGGCTTGCCCATAAAATTCCCAGCTAGCTGTCACATGAGTTGCCAGATTCGTGGTGTGTTATATATGGGAGTTTAAATCTAAATCCCTTTGGGAGTAGTAAGACCTGATCTTCAGTTTACATTTTTTGCCATTTTATTTGCATTTGAGTAACTATGAAATACATGCAGGTTTCTTTTTTAATGACTGCTATTAGAAGAGAAAATGCCGTGGAGAAAGGTTGCATTTGCGATTGCTTGTGTTGTTTCTAGTTTAATTTGAATGTTCTCAAAGGTTCTCTGGCTTTCCCGACAGAGGACTTGTCTGACAGGGCAAAGCCAGGTAAAAGTCCTGTGCCTGTCAAACAGTGACGTGTGTTTTAGCATTGATTATTGCACAATAAGGCCCTGGTTGCGAGACCTGATAATGTAGCCGTTGCATCATTGTGTGACATAAAGCTTAAAAGCTTGATTTAAACCTTTTGAAAGCCAACAAAGCTACAGTTCCACTGCTGAGGAACCGGAGGTACTGTGGCTACAGTGGGTCTGTCCGGTTCTGTCCAGGAATTGATTTGCATATGTATTTCTCAAAGCCTCACCTCCCCAGTTTTTGGATGCTCCTAATCTGATAAACAGATGTACTGATCTGGAGGTTGTGGGTCTTGCTTTTCTGGCAACATTTTCCAGCCAATGGGCATTTCTGATTTTTTTTTTTAATTTTTTTTTTTTTTTTACTGTGGTACATATAAGGTCCAGAGCCACAGTTCTCAGTTACAGGGCCCAAGAATGTTGTCAAACAATTTTGGGGTTTTGTTGAATATTTGGTCGCTATATCAGCTGTTTGCTTGTTTGATTATGCTTCTATGTCATGTGAGATAGACCTAGATGCCAAGATGAAAAAAGTAAAACGATAGTTATGTTCTGGTACTTTCCATAACGTTTATGTTGAGTGTCTTGGCAGCCTTGTGAAGCTGATAAGGTAGATAGTGTGCATTCCATGTGTTTGTTATCTGTGGTTAATCACCCCTGGGTGGCTTCAGCAGTGAATATTATATCAGCTGTACTATCCCATCATGTTTCTGGCTTAAAAAAGATATGTGGTTTCTGGGATGTGACCCCTTTAATTGATATTTAAGATGGGACAGTTTTGAATGAGCTAAAATTTACAGCTGCACAAACCCAGGATGGTTGTCAGTGTCTTCCTTTACATGTTAAGCAGCCCTTGGCGGACGCAGAACGTAATTCACAGCACTGCTGACATTAACCGGTGTTAGTCTGCGAGTCGCCTCAGGCCGCCTCGATCAGATGTCCTTTAGTCGTCCTTTACGTACCTACATACGACATACGTACTTACAGCCAGAGTGCTGGGAAACCCAGTGTGTTGTGGGAAGACACAAGAGCAGATGACTGTGACCACCTGAAGCGAGCACTCCCACTGCTCCATTGTCACGGCTGATTTAGAAATGCACCACGTGGAATTACGGTCTAGTTTGATGTGTTTCAAATCAGGCTGCACTGGCGAATTTTACCCTTTTGTGTGTATATTAAATCACTTTAGCGCTGTTACAGAGTCACCTTGATGCCTCGGTGCTGTGTGTGAGAAGATAAGTCAGTTATTTGCCGGTTACCGAGAGGACGTCCCTGAGTGGTGTCTGCTGCAACATGCCCGCTCCCCAGATACCTGTTGCTTGATCAGCGAAAGTTGAGTAATATAGGGTAAGAATGTGGTCCACTGTGTGATGTGGCTTGCAGATGCGGGTTAGAGGGTGAGGGGCAGAATGAATGGGGAGAGGATTGAGGAGCAGAACGCGTGCCTTCACAAGGAGACATAGCCTTGAGGTGAACATGTTCTCAGCCTTGGGGGGAAGCTGAGGGAACATGTTTCAACAGATTGCGAACAGAGTGACAGAGGAGCTTTTGTCCAAGGTTCTTTCGAAGGTTGTTAATTTTGAAAGTGGGATCAGTCAGCTGTGCCACGGTGTTTCGTTACGGTCTCTGCCGGATGGGAGGTCGAGTACGTGACGGATCGCGTATGAAGACAGAAGGCGCTGGTTCTGTTTGTCCGCAGCCCTGCGTCGTGCACATTTTAGAATGGATTTCAACCTTCATCAGCTAGGTCGTTGTTGCGGTGACCACTGTAAAACACTGAGCTGAACCAGGAAGAGCTCCCCCGGTCAGTGTCAACAAAGAGCTTGACTGGAGGTGCACGTTGTGCTGCTTTGGGCAGCATCACAGGTCTTTGTGTACCACAGTAAGTTCATGACACAGTTAGATGGGGTCAAACCCAATGCATGTCAGCGCACATCTGTGAGTTCGCTCTACTCTGGCGAACAAATTTGTCTTCCATTTGCACAACACTTTCATCCCGCAAGAGAGTGAAGAAAAGCCTTCAGGGGCAGCTGAAACCAATTTGGTCAAAACAAATCATTCATTATTAGGATCATAAAACCATGGTTCAGTAAAGTTATTTATTTTGAGTCTTTAGGTGCCACCAGATAACTGCCAGTTATGTGGAAAAATGTGGAAAAAGTTGCAGTATTGAGGGCCCTGAAATGTTCCTAAATTTATTTGCTCGGTGTTCCCTCAGAGAGATTAAAAGTGTTATTTAATGCAAATTAAAATGACAGTACATCTTTCTGCACTACACTGATGTAACATTATGCAGCAGTGGTACAGTAATGTCTGGTAATTTTTAGGGTTAATTCATCTTAAGGAGACAAATGTATTCCTGAATTAATGTCTTTATCATATAGTCCCGTATGATGGGCCATCGAGCACCACAGAGGTTAAAGGACCACCTATGTTCAAATCCGCACCGTCTCCATAGTGCCTCTGAGTAGGATGCTTACTGTGAATTACTCAGTGGTATAAATAAGTAGATAATTGTAAGATAGTTTAGTTTTAAAAACTTAAAATTTTAAGTTGCTTTGGAGAAAGGTTTTAAATAAATGAATATTCATGTTATGCAGTTTTATAATTAGTAGGACAATAAAAGTAATTTTAATTACATTGGCATATCATACAAAGACTGGATTTAGTCACAAAATCAAAGTAAATACTATAATAGCAATGAACTAGACCTTTTTGGTATAAGATGTGCTTTATGTATTTTGAAGCAAATTCAGAAAACTGCAAAAGTTGTCTTGGTAAAATGGCAGAAAGAACAATTTGCCAAATAAATTACTGAAAAAGATGAGTCCTCCACGTAGAAGTCCCACAACTTTAAATGTATGTTATCTGGTTAGCCTGGGTAGTCTGTAGTGTTTAAATGTCATATCTGTATTCGCCATGAATCACGATAGTGCTCTCACCTTACAGTAATGACTGCTTTGGGAATCAGGCTGTATGGGACCACTGGATTTCCCTCTCAAATGTGTTTGCCACCTGGAAAGACCATGTGCGGAACACAAACTGCTTACTAGAAACACCTTCCAGCTCTAAGGTGGAGTTGAGACACGACGTTGAGGGAAAATGTAAGAAGTTCCTTTTAAGCCGGTGGGCGATTATAAAACGTGTAGCGAACACATGGCTACACTTAAAGATGTCTGACCCCCCGCAGTTGGAGGCAGATTCCAGTGATGGAAGCTCGCCAAGTTATTTTGATGTCTTTTATAAGAAGCAGATAACAAGTCTGGCTGGTGAGACGGTCGTGTGAGAAATAGCCATTGTGCTATTGATGACTTGTCCATTACTGGGCTTACGATTGCCATGGCGGTGTTAGTTTGGTTTTCATCATCCAGCTGTTATTCCATCTATGCCAGATACCACCTTATCCTGAGCACAAATTACTTGGTTTTTATCTTCTCCTGAGGAAACTGAATGCATACTTTGGGTCTCATTTTTGTATGCAGTGTTCCTTAATGTTACATTTTAAACATATTTGGCTCACCTAAAAACTGGTTAATTCCTTCATACAGCAGTGTAATTTTAAAACTTTTTAAATTGTTTATTTTTTTTAAAACCAGAGCAATTAAGTGTAAGTTCAAGGTTATTACAGCTGGAGATGGGTTCGAGATGGATTCGAACCAGCGTCCTTTAGACTAGTTAGCACCGGTTTGTTGCTACACACGGAATTGGTTTTCCAGCAAAGCTCGGTCATGAACACGGCTGGGTAGGCTGCGCAGTATACGACAGACATGGCGTTTGCTGACACTGAACATAGCTTGCTCTCGCACCCCTGCAGCCTTTGTGAGCTGGTAGAGGCTAGGTTTCATGGGTAAAGTCTCCAGCAATTGCCTACATTTCTAACCCAAGAGCAAAAATCCTCTTTCCTGGGCATACACACGAAATGGAGTTTCACAGGAACCTTTCCCACAGTAAATATTTCAAGGAAGTGATGGGCAGTGTGATGAATAGGAAGTTCTGGGCAGGATGCAGCAGGTGAAGGGTGCAGACAACATTGAGGGGTGTATATGGCACGGCTGATTCCATGGAAAGGCAAATGAGGCGAGTGCACAGCACATGGACGAATTCGACTGAACCACTTCTTCCGCAGCAGTTCCTGATTTGTTTCCCTGACAATGTTGGTGGGGTTGTTGTTGTCAGCAGCTTCCTCATGAAAAGCAGGATGTGGGTTTGCACATCAGCTGTGTTACAAGTCAAGTCAAGGCAAGCCACAGGTTACCAGCTGGCGACTGATCGTGTGTGGTTCAGTGTCCCATTCAAACAAGCGGTTCTTACTGTTTTGTTTCACATTTACTCAAGGGGCTGATATAAACACAAAATTGTAGTTAAAATATGCTTATTCATTTAGATTGTACTGAGTGTATACATTAGTGAAGGCTGAGTTTGACATTCTTTGTGAATGTTTTGCCATTGGAGATGACGTTCTCAGGGCCTCAAAAGTAGGGGGGGGGAGAAAAGATCTGGGAAGAGTTTGTTTACGTAGGTTACCAGGTGACCCTAGTGGGTGGTGGTGATTGGCTGATTGATTTGTCACTGACCTTTTCACGTTTCTGGATAATTTGATCATGTTCGGCTTGGATCTGCAAGTAAACGGAACTTTTGGGGGAAAAAATGCCAGGCTCAGTGTTCATTTAATAATCCTCTTGAGCTTCTAGTCATCTTTTTCCTCTAATTCTACAATTTTTTTTTCATGCAAATATTACTGAAATATACTGAAAATGTGATGGTGGCATCTGTAACAGTAAGTGACACAGCACAGGGTCATGAGCACACGCTCCCTCTTTCGACAGTGGCCTTGCAGTCATCAGTGTGCATCATCTGCATCTGTGTGCTTTGCATAAGGCCCCACAGATTTACAGCACCTGGTGCAGGTGGGGGCAGCTATGCAAATATGTTCTGGGGAGATCAGGGTGGTGTTTGAATCCTGGGGGAGGCAAGCACAAAAACAGCAGTGTCCTATTTGATGCCGCTTATGTTGTGCCCCTATTTTAGCCGAAAGTGTACATTCTAGTATTGCCTGTGGCTTCTTTAGCTGAGGGTTAAAAGAACAGAAGTTTGTGTCTAGTGTGCTGCAGGCTAGGGCCAGTGCTGTTGAGTCACTTGCATGGTTTTCATTGCAAGGGAGCGTATGGAAGTGGTTTAAAATGGACTTTGTTCACGCATGTCTTGCTTGTGAACTTACAGACTCCATACAGGCTGGGCTGGATTTGAAACTGACAGAATGCGCAGGTCGGGCACTGTGAGATGCCAGCTTTACCCATTGCGGCACCCCGCTGCTTTATAGTACGTTAACAAAAGCTCTTCGGCGAAGCTGGTCCTCCACACTTAATTCTGAACATTCTCATCTCTTTAGAGTTGTTTCCAGCTGCACATTTAGCTTTAATTTAGTCATTTCTTTCATTGTTTACAAAAGTACTCCTGAGGAAAAATTGTGCATCTAATATTCTACAATCACTCCTGTCATTTTCCTTGCACTGGATGCTCCTTGGGTGTGTTAGTACTCTGTTGTAGTACTGTACAGCAATGTTTTAGCATGTATTTATCGGTTTTACACCCCAACATTTTTGGTCCTTACTGCTCATAATAGCTGGGTAATTGGATCTCTTGGCTGGCTAGTAAGATCGTCCGTCACTGCGCAAATCCTATAATCCAGTTTGGTTCTGATTCAGCTTGGCTACAGGCATACTAAGTAAACTTATTCAGAGTTTGAGACTTGTATATTTATATATGTTTTAATTGTATAATTTTATATTAACCCGCAGCCATTTCTTTCATTTCTACTTTAATTTTATCAGGACATGTTTCCAAGTTGTGTAATATCCCTGCTGTTTCATAAGGCTTTGCAGAGGTTTTTAATTTCCTCTGCGTTCTCCAGCCTTGAGGAGATATGTTTTAAAGACTAAACTATTGTGAAATTTCAGTTGATCAGGGTTCTGAGGCAATGTTTTGCCACAGAAGTATTTGTGGAATTTCATGGATGAAATATAATCTATTAATCACGTAAGTCCCAGAATAAAGCAGCAACCTGACTATGGTAAAAGATGGTGAAGAGGTTTAGCAGACATGTTTGTAAATTGCAACTTAACCATCTTAGTTTTTTTTTTTTTAAGCACGTCTTTGACATCACCAGGCTATATCAGTCAGTTTTACTTGTGTGAACAGAAGTGTCTCGGTGTTTAACAGGTTGTTAGTAATTGTGCCATCGTTGAGCTCTATACGGAAGTACGCAACCGAAGATGTCGCCACTCCGGTCGTGTGATCTGCAAGCCCTGCAGACCGCAGGTATTTATTGAGAAGCTAAAGCAGCTTTGCTAGACAGGGGGAAAAAGTACCATGATGTCTCACTGTGGGAGGACTTTGTTTTCAAGGCAGATCGTATGTTTCAAGCTCACGATTAGACCTGAATTTCTCCTCTAACTTGATGAGACAGGTTTCAGACATACTCTCTAATAAAGGTGAAGGTGGTAGAGTTGATACGAAAATTGAGGAGAACAGCTTTGAACTTCTCTCTGTATGAACTGTGATGGTTAACTTGCAGTAACATCTGCTATTGGGGTTTCATGGAGCCAAACATCATTTAGAATCTGAATATGTTAGTTTAAAGTAAAGGACTGCCGTGTAACGGCAACATTCCACCCTTGTAATGGGCCGCATAACCAGATTCGTCTGGCATTCTTGTTCCTCGCTGACCGCGACACATTTCAGGGAACTGCAGAGTGTGGAAATGGACAGACAAAGGGACACTTTTTAATAAAAGAATTCCTGTAACTCAATCTCATCAAAGACCAGCACGCTGCCTGCCCAGCACGCAGACAATGGAATGGACACTGGAGCCAGTCTGTCAGGGATCGTGGTGGAAGCGGCCTCTGATGTTGCTGACAAAGTGTCTGGAGGGAGGAAGGGTGGCAGTCCACTGCAGTCACAAACTAATCTGTCTCAGGAATTGCTTTTGGGTAAGCTGGCAGTCACCCAGGACTGCGTCCTGTGTCGGACACACCCCCTGTCCCCCTGCCCTCAGCTCCCCAGATCCCCAGCTGAAAAGGCTTCCTGTCCCACACTAAAGCTGGTTGGAGGTATGAGTCACATCTTGAAAGTCCCGCTAATATTAATGCATTGTTCAGCGATATTAAACCTTTGCATACATCTGAGTTGTACAGAGAGAGAGAGAGCGAGCGATTGAGCAGCGCACCCAGTAACCCAAAAAAAATCCAGTTTTCTTTAATTAGCTACTTATTCTGGCAGTGATGGGAATATGAGCTATAAACAAGAATTAGCTCATGAAAAGTCCTTTTAATGGGAAACATATTTTTCCTTTTGCTTTTTTCCTCCTTTTTTGCTAGGCGCTTCCACCTAAATTACATGAATTGTTTCTGCTTAATCGGCTGCTTAGCACATGTTCATGTCAGGTTGCATTATTGGATTATGGGGCGACAGGCCGTGCTGAGCACCATCTCCTCTGACTGGTCACATGACCATCAGCCATAAGACTACACACCAACCTTTCTGCTCGCTGCCGCTGGGGAGCCTCGGCCTGGCGCTCAGCCTTTTTGCCTTTTTTAAGAAGTTTCTCTGTGCCCCGGTGGCATGCCCTCTCTTTCTTGTGTAAAGGTAGGGCTAAATTTCCTTAAGTCTCTGTTGCTTTCTTGGTCTTGTCAGACTCTTTCTGTGTTTATCCATCTCCCTTTTTCTTCTGCGCCCTATTTCTTTTTATTTACACTTCTCCTGGTAGGTCACTGACCGTCACGGCAGACCTGCCTATTAAAACTATGAGGCAGGGGAAGAAAAAAGGAGTATAGTAGGTGTCAGGTTGCTTCTTGCCCTTGTCTGGACCCCATTAAGGGGGCTGTGTTTTGCCCTGTTAGAAAGTTTCCATGCCTGCTTCACATGACAGAAGGTCTGAAACTGGTGGAGTGGTGTGCTGTTCTCTCAGATGATGGACGAATTACGAGAAGAACGTAAAATACAAACTAGTTCTGTAACCTGGCATTGATGAAGGTATGCACATCGAACCTTTTTTTGGTTGTACATAAACAAGACAATTGTGCAAAATCATGATCTCAGGCAGTCTTCATGTGCTGTTTAGTGTCAACATGTCAACGTGCGCGTGTCATTCCATTAGGTTGACATCTCTGGGCCTGTTTTCCAGACTGTTGAAAGTTTATTTATGCTGTTTACAGAACCTCCATCTGTGTTGTTTTTTCTTCGTCAGATGGTTGTTGGTAACATTCGAGGGTTGTATTGTTGTGGTTTGGTCCCATGAAGTCAGAAAAACCAGGTCTTGCATGGGATAAGGCTGCAGTTGATCCCCTGGTTGCAATCACAAATAATACTGTTAAACTCAAGAAGTCTGACAGTTGACCATTTACACATTCCTACTGGGTGAAGGAAACCCTTTCTGAACAAAGGGGAAATTTTTTTAATTCCATACAGCAGCATACATGTGAAAATACGGTGGCAAAAAAGAGAAAACAAGCACTTGATACAGACAATAAACTGTACAAAGTCTGGAGAGATCGCAGTCACCCGCAGAAATACATAAATAAATCGGTGCATCTAGGATATTTGTGTGATAAAGCAATGGCTGAAACTCCAGATCCAGCATACACTCCGCTTCACATTGTTGGGCCTCCGTTTGTCACTGTTCTCTGATGTCATATTGTTCCCTCTGGAAAGTTCATCGACATCCTGAAGGCATAATTGCTAAATTGCTTTGGAAAAAAAATAGAAAGCAGAATTTGTGAGGTGGTGCTGTCAAACTTGTCTTGCCACACAGCCTAGGTTAAAGGTTTAACCTTGTTCTTTACCTTCCACTCGGTGGTAATGTGTTCACAGTTTGAAGTCGCCTTTCTTATAGGCGTGATTTGTCATTGATCATGCAGGAATGCAGTGTAATGAAGGGAACGGCGATATTTGTGCACAGCTTATTTCCCTCTGACATTTCAAAGAGAAACTACACAATATCTGTGATGTTTTATAATAGAATATGTATGAAAAACACATGTCCGTGGCGCAATTTTAGCTTGAGAAAATCTGAACCTCTTTTATGTCCCCCCAAGGATTCTTTGTGTAGAAAATTTTATTTTGTGAACATCTATTAGTTGTAGGTTAGTGGGAGGCGGTGCTGGAATGGAAATATTTGTTTGTAGCCGCTGAGTCAGTTTCCCATGGAAAACCCCACACTTGCAAGCAGACAGTGTTTGGGGTTTACAATGGGGTTTGTGTTTGTAAGCCATGACAATTTCTTCTACAAGACTGACCACCTTTTGCGGATGCTTACCATTTCCCTGAAGTTTTGTGTTTCCTTTTACACTTTATGAGGTTATTTGAACGGTTGGTGCATTAGTTCTGCGTGGTTTTACCCCGATCACCTTGAGGGATTTGTGACAGTGTTGCTCTGTGTGCCTGAGTTGTTGCAATAAGGAATTCTAGTACATCTGACCATTAGTTTTTGGGTTAAAGAAACGTAGCGCTTTGGCTGCTAAGACTTTTGTTGGTCATTTTAACAACGTATATCGGTCTGTGTTTCACTGTGAATAGCAGACACACAGTTGGAGCAAAATCCTGGGCATGTGTTGAGAGTACAGTGCTCGTGTGTCATGCTGAAGGTCACTGTGGTGTTACACTGACATTCACATTTGTGCCTTTTACAGATGGTTGTTTCTAAGGCAGCTCAGAGTAGACAACAGTGTACCCCACAACAGACAGACCGCTGCTTAAGGACAGCGTATTTGTCACAGCACACATATCCCAGTTGCTACCTGTTGATGTTACATATGAATCGCAGTCTGACATCGCTTTTACGTCTCTTGAAAATTTGTATCCAAAATTCACTATCCGAGTTGAAGACGGACTCTTTGGAATCTGCATCCAAAAAAATTTCAAAGCACCCGTGAGTAAAAACTAAGTTGTGCCATCTGGGTGAGAGGATGTAGGGTGTTAGGAATGTGAAAGTATTGCTTTAGAGACTGGGGCGTTATGGGAAGTGAAATTCCAGCAAAGTGCCTGTCGGCCATTTTGGGCGTGTTACTTAATTGAATAAATTGGAGCAGCAGACCAGTTGGCAGTAAAAATGGCGTTGAAGGATTTTCTGATACGTATCTGCCTTTGACAGGTAGTACACAGTACATTAAACGCAGAGGTGCCTGTGTAAAAAGGAGACGGTCTGCTGTTTCTCTGACTCCTGTTGCCGTGTCAAGATTGCAAATCATGGAACGTGCTGGTTCTGTGTGTTTCTCCATACGTCGCCATGGGATTCTTTAAACTACGTACAGAATGTTTGCCAGGTCTCCACTGTCAAGTTTCCATTAATAAAATTCATGGTTTATATGAAGTGAGATAAACAATATCTGACTCCAGGGTTTAAACTGCTTACATTGTACTTATATACTGTATATATGGATTTATAAATGATTATTTATGATGTTTTTCCATGTTAAAAAAAAAAATCAGATCTAAACGGAAACTTGCAAACCATTATATCAGTAATTGCTGTTTTAGATTAATCTACTTTGTGCCTGTATTTTTAGTCATTACTGCCCTCTGTAATATTTACCATGTGCAAGACAGGGTGGCAGTTGTACTGCTGTCTGACAAAATGGTCTTTTGTTAGGATTCTGGTTTCTCTGTGGAGATAGACCTCAGACTGACTGACCGAGCCTCTCGTCAGCTCATTGTTTTCAGGAAGTAGTTCAGCTGCGCTATGTGCATGTGTGTTGTGTGTTTTTTCTGTGTGTGTTAGATGGGAAGGTTTGATAATGATTCCACAAAAGGAATGCTAATTTTACCCTTTCAAAGTGAAACACCCAGGGAAGTGAATGGCGTTTCCGATGCTAGAGACAGCCTGCTGAAACCCTTTTTCTGCTGGACTCTATATACTGGTATGCTTCTATCTGGTCATTCCTGACACTACAACCTAGAAAGGAAGACTGGGACGCTCAGATTGTGTTGTGCTGTGTTCGTTCTCCGTATGCTCTACCGAGCACATTTGCAAGTACCTTCAGGTTTTGCCGATAGACGAGGTGTGGAGCTCAAAACACCTTGTTGCTCTCTCCCTGGGCTTTCTGGCTCCCATCCTCTGATGTAAATAGTCATTTCTGCAGCAGAAATTGTGTTTGACCTGCCAAAGCATTTCCATGTCTTGCTGCTCCTCGTCTCTCTCCATCGGCTTCCTGTAGCAGCCTGTATCGAGTTCAACACTCCGGTTACAACACGGTTAAAAGATTTGCACCCCAGTGCTTGTGCTCCTCCACCTCTAGCTGCTGGCTGGTGCCACTTACAAGGGGTTTAAAATTAAAGTCTGTTACGTCTTGGTTTTGGCTTCATTGTTTCCCTCAGAACTGCTGAATCTCTTTCATCAGTCAAGGTTTCAAAACCCATCTTCTTTAGACCCACTTCTCTCCTGATCACCTAACTACTCCAAAAACTTACATCTCTTCACCCGTCTTGATCATCTGTGTATTTTGTCAGTTCTGTATACAGCTGTTCATGTGCACTGGCATAAACGGTGTTATTGGACAAACCGACAAAATCTCATGCCTAAATATAAAACTGTTTGACTGTCGGGAAACGCATTTTTGTTTACTCTGAGTTGTATGTGGCTTCCGAGAAGAGTGTCTGCTAAATTAATAAATGCATCTGTAAAACGGTAGTTTTATTGCAAAATGTGAGTGGTTTTGCTGACTTCCAGGCGAGGAGGTCAGAATGGCAAAAGAGGGACTTGCAAGCAGTCGGATTAACATTCGATGAAGACCTTGCAAATGCTGATGTTGCGTTTAATATGGAAGACAGCAGGAAGCTTAAAAAGGGACACACCTCTGTACGAGTGTCTGTAGAAGCAGCAACCTAGAAAAGTTAAGAGCGCAGGAAACCCAGCACAGTTACAGTTCAGTACTGCATAAATGTGACTGAGATATGACTCACCAGCTGCATCTCAATCCTTGTTGGGGGGTGGGGGGGAGGAATGTTTCCGACAATTTTTCTTTTTTTACCCTTGGAGTCTTAAATTTAGTTTGATTTACAGTTTGGATATATACATCTGCTGAGACAAAAAGTTATTTGTCTTTTTTAATGACTGCAGTTTCTTAATAGTTGCTAAAGCAGACATGAAGAGATCAGAGCAGGTAACCTCTTATGAACAGACTGACAGATGCACAGGCACTGGAACTCAGCACAGACCTGTGTCAGTGACAGTTTGTAGTTTGTACTGGGGCTTCTCACATATGCATTGTATGTTTGCCCTGTACTTCAGATTTATTGATCTCATTCAGCAGTTTTTTTTTTTTTTTTTTTTTTTTTTTTTAGAACTATCATATGGCAGTAAAAAAAAAAAAGTTTTGTGCTTTTTCAGCTGTGCTGCTTGTTCTGCTGGCTCTGTGAGGTCATGCTGATCTCATATATAATCCCTGTTGTGTGAGACAGCAGAGACCCTTTCTTGTGGCCTGTGGGGTAAGAGGCATATTGAGCCAAGCACAGGAGTCCAGTTTCTGGAGATGTGTCCAAATACTTCTCCTGTTCCACTCCCCCTCCGGGAATGCTCCCAGATGTGTGCCTTAACCTATGTGATCTGCTTTGGGAATCACAGTGGACTGCCCACCCCCTGTTAGATAAACAGACCTCTCTGTGGCACACACAAATCTACAAGAAGCCAGGCTGCAGTGAAACACCAGTCCTTGCTGATACCAGTACTGGGTGACACCCCCATTGGGAATGTAAACAACACGGGCTCTCTCTGTGATGAGGGTCATAGCACGGTTGTAGTGGCTCCAGCCTGAAGTCATATCTGCACAGTGGGATTTCGAGACGGGGCCTGGGGCTGTGGCGAGTTGGGCGTGTGGGTGCCAGCTGGAACAGTTGTCTGAGACCCTTTGAATCTGCGTGCGATTTGTCCCTCTCACAGTACTATGCATACTATAGGCTTAAATACTTGCAGTTTTGAGGTCAGTTGACCGCAGAAGCGTATGGAGAGCCACCCACGGCTTTGTGCTAAGCTCACTGACTTGGGCCCCCTGGGGCCTCATCAGTAACAGGATTGTGTTAGTCCCTCGTGTTGTTATCGTGCGCAGCTGGAGAAATACTCACAGTGATTGAGTGGGACACACTGAGTATCTGAAGGTGAGCGGTGAAATATTAGTGTGATCGTTGCTGTGATGAGGTCAGAGATTTATATTCATGTAAATGAGCCCTGTAAATACAGTCTGATTTCTGTTTGAATGAAAGATGATTTACTATTATTCATTTAGCTGATGCTTGTGTCCAGAACAGTGTGCAATGATTTACCCATTTATACAGCAGGACCATTTTTGATGGGGCAATTTTAGAGTGTGTCCTTTTCTCGTGGGTATTACTGAAAAAAGTGGTGGCTCTAACCATTATGCCACTTGCTGGTTGACAGAGTGAAACATTTGTTACTTCTATATGTTTTGTCTTCACGTTGGTGTGTTATGTAACGTAGAGCTTTAGCACTGAACTGATCATGCTCTTCTGTATTGTTCCAGGAGTCAGTCTAGTGGCTTTAATAGAATGACCAGCCCTCCTGCAGAGCTTCATTGGAAGTGCCACCCCCATCGGAACCCTTGTTCTGTTTGCCTGTGAGCTTTTGTGCCTCTCCTGTGGCAACAAGCGTTCGTGACTGAACCAGAAAAAGGCCACACTTTTAAATGGTTAAGTCCAGCTGGTAGACAAGGTGCCACCGAGTGCAAAGACAGAGCAAAGTGTCAGGTGCCATGGATGCCACAGAGAGCCCTGCAACGGAATCCAAAGCTGACCGCATTGCCCGGTACAAGGCAGAGCGGCGGAGGGAGCTGGCGGAGCGGTACGGCAACACAGAGGACCTTCTTTCCAAGTATCTGAGAAGGGAGAAGAGGGAAGCCTTAAGCACGGTTGCCACAGAGCTTAATGCAGGGCACAAGTCGGACGCCCCTCAGCCAAGTGAGGTCACAGTGGACACAGTTATGATAGACAGCAGTGATAAATACAAGGAGACCAAGGTGTCCAGCACCAGTGATGTCCCACTACAGGAAGAGGGCAAAGTCCTTCCCATCTGCAGTGAGTCTCCTGCTCAGAATATCTCCAACGGCAACAAAGAACACCTCACAGTGGAGGTGCTCCCATTGGGCAGGTAAGGTGGTCTTAAGGACTCGTACGGATCAGACTGCCCATTTCCTCTCCCTAACCCTAAACTCTTAAAAAATAAATTGCAGTTGTCCCTTTTGTGACTTGTAACATTTGGTTGAACTTAATGGGGCCACATGGAGGATGTATGCAGATTTGTTGACTTAATGTTTTGTTTCCTGTCATGACATTTAAACCATCTGAGGTGAATATTTACCCAACAAAATTTCCCATGAATGTGAGCATTACGTATGCTGGGAAAAGAAATCATAAAAACATTAAAGAAGATACCAGGATATCCTGAGAGGCGTGTGCACAGAGAACACCTTTGCTTCCTGGAATATAGGTTTCCCATTTATCTTTTGTGCGCGTGGTCTTTTCCTCTTGGGTTAATCTTTTTTCAGATTCATGATACAAATACTGCAGGCTGCAGACGTTTTGGATCACATTTAAAGTAGAGCTTTGCATAAGTCTGACGTATTCTGTTGTAATGTGCCTCGCACTTCATTCAGGTTAGACACATGTTCTTAGCCACACTTCCCTTAGATGCAGTACAAATGTGATACATTTGCAACGATTTCAAGCTTGGATGCTGGCAGAGTAACGTTAGTAAGGCTAGTTCCAGCCCTGGGCAGCAAAGTCCAGTAGGGTGTGGTAGACATGGATTTGGTGTTGGCCGGCACGTGTTGGAGCGCCTCTGTGGTCAAACTGCCTTGTTTTTCCACAGCAGTGCAGTCTGCTGTGTGACACACCAGGCAGCTAATTCTCTAGGACCTGGATCAGTGACACACAGCAGGGTATGTGACTATTTACATTTATTCATTTAGCTGACACTTTTTTTCCAAAGTGTACTGCAGTGTTAAGCTACTTACCATGATTTGCCCATTTATACAGCTGGGTAATTTTCACTGTATCACAGGATAGGTTCCTCAGAGGTACTGCAGCAAAAGATGTCGTTCAGTCCAGGGTCCATTGATGCAAGGCTCTCATCACTACTCCACCATACTCTTGTATGGCTAAACACACCTGCGGAAAGTGGCTGCTCTCACGTTATTGTTTATATTTGACTTGACATAGAAGTGCTCGAAAAATGTTTTCTTGAATTTCCACTTCAGTTTTGAATTCAGTTCACTTTTTTCCTGATCTTTATGTCCTTGATTTGTATGATGGGCCCAGTAGGCAGGACATTGCTTCAGCAGAGGGTTTTATTTAGCACTTTCATGAAAGCGTGTGGGACATTTGTTACCAAGTGTTGCAAATTCCATTCTTTGTTTGCCCTACACAGGCTTCAAGCTTCATTGATAGCATTCTAAATATGCCACATTCTGTAATGTTGTTCAGCTGTTTTTCATTTTGGTTCTATTTGCATAGAGCTGCTGCCTTGCAGTCAAAGGACCCAGGTTAGAATCTCAGCTCCCGCTGCATTACTTTTGATGCTGAGGCTTCCCTGAACTGCTCCAGTAAAAATGACTGAGATCCATAAATGGGTGAATCACTGTAAGTCGCTTTGTATGCAGTATTAACAAAGTAATTCCCTTTTGGGCAAAGTGTCAATTAAATGAATACGTAATAATTGTATCCTGTATTTTAGGGGACTCGTTGATATATCTATGTGCCTCATGCCTTCGAGGCATTGTTGAAATAAATGACCAAATAGTCATACTGTCTCTGTTATTTGCTATTTATTTTTATTTACTAATGACTGGAAGGCATGTCACAATACCATGATGTTTTTTTGCTGGTCATTTACAGTGTTGATGTAATCTGAGTCATTTTGCCATTCAACTTTTGTAGCAATGGTCTTAAAAATAAATCCTATCCTGCAAACCTTGATACATCCTTGGTGCACGAAGGCAGTAATCTAGCTGTACTGCTCCCTCGAGCAAAAACAACATATAACCCTTGGGCAGCAGGGAGACCTTCAAAAAGGACTCCAAGTGGAAAAAACAATAGATAAAAGTGGCTCTGTGTTCAGCTCTTTCAGTCACCCAGGAAAACAAAGTGCCAAGTGACATTTCCAGTCACATAAACTGCACCTTGCCTTTGCATATCTCTCTTTTGTGGTGGCAGGAATCCTGATCTGATCAAGACCGGGCAAGCAGTGCGAGCGGGGTTCACTTTCCCAGCAGTGAAAGAAAGAGCTTGGGGTTTCCTGTGCGCTTGGCGGAACTGGCCATTGTCTGCCTTTATATATGCCTGTTTGTTTATTAAACAAAAGCGCTCTGCCCTGGCCTGGGCTTTCTACTCTCAGAGGAACACGAGATGTGGCCAGTCCCTGCACCACCTCTTTAGTTGTTTTGCCAGAACTTTCCTTGAATTTCTTTTCTGAAATGTTTCTTTCGGATTTGTAGCTCTGCATGGGCGCAGCTGTACGTCTGGGGGCCAGATGTTAAGAGACCATGGACTAAGGATGAACCTTTGCCTCTCATCTGGCCACTTTGAATGAGAGCTGGTGTCTGTGCTCTGCTGAAACTTGACCCAGGTCCTTGTACGATGGCCACTCACCTGTATTAAACCCTGAGATTGTTAGTATACGCTCTGCTATTGCACCTACTTCAAAGATGAAGTTCTTCTGGTTCTAGTTAAGGATTTGGCTCTTGAATGTACATTTTGTTGCCGTTCTCCCAGTTTCAGCATGACGTTTTTCATATAGCATGAGCCATAGGTTCGATGCCCTAAGACTTTAATGTAGACCAGTGACATGGTGGTGCCTTGAACCACTTATGGCCTTAGAGTCATGCCAGACAATGCATTTCTGGTATTTTGGTCCAGCCATTTGAAACCTAGCACCTGTGCTTAGAAAGACTATCATCATTTTGGAGTACTGTGTAAAAGGTAGGTTTTGTGATCCTAAAGTTAACCACTTTATCTTTATACACTGGGTCCTCATTAGAAACACAAAGGAAACGAAGTCTGTTCGTAACTCAATATGTTTGTTAATCCGACCACTGTGACACAGTTAAGATGCACGTCCCTTGATTTATTCACGGGCAAAGCTGTCTAAAAATTTGTTTCTTTATTCCATTTTCATCAATTACTCAGCCTATGTAGGGTTGCTATGTTCCAGAGTCAATCCTGAAACACAGGGCTTGAGCCAGGGAATACAGTCAATGGGGAGCCAGTCCACAGCCGGACTTTTATTAACTTGAAGCAGCATGTAATATTCATCAGCGTCTGGCCACTGTCAGTTTGTTTTTATTATCTATGCCATTGGTAAAGATATAATAATAGAGATGTGCCTTGATTTGTTTGCTTGGAACGTCATGTAAAAGTCTCAGATATAGCCGCGATGATTAAATAATATGTTGTATTAAGGTATATTAAAATTAAATGTAATTTAAAATGACAAAATAAAAATGTCCAAAAATTGATATTTAATGCTTGTTGTTGGCTGATTTGTCCCATAAATATGTGCAACGTTGTTGTCACTGATCACTAACGTTCATGAACAGTCTTTGGTTTTGCACTTGATGGGGAAGCCCAGGATAGGTTCCTCAGAGGTATTATGACAGAAGATGTGACAAATGCGGAAAATACAATTGAAACTAAAACTTGCCCAGAAAATGTATAACTCCACCATTTGTAACAGGAGAACCGATGTTACGACTAACTGGCTTTGTCTTCAGTTTATGGATGACTTTGATTCCAAACCCCCCCCGCTTTTTTTTTTTTTTTGCCCAGCAATTGCATTTGTAAGTTGAGTTGTTTCATAAAGGTATGTTGGAGGGAATCTCCCAATTGATCAAAGTGGATCCAGCAGTCATCCCCTTTTTCCTGTGGTTTGAAAAGATGGGCTGGGAAAGGGGCTGATCAGGACCTTGCTGTAAAACAGTCCTTTCTGCAGAGAGTGTCATGCGTTACAGAGCAAATCACAGGAGGGAAGCAAACGCTTAAACCTTCTGAAATTGAACTGGCTGTGAGAGATGTTGTCCATATGAGGTTTTTCATCATGGTGACGGGATGGTTGCACTGTGAGAACCTGTGGTTCCCCTGCTGGTTAAGTGGAGAGTCACCTGGGGCGCAGGGTGGGAGGTGTGTGAATGTGTGTTAATACCCTTCATGTGTTCCCCTGTGCCTCTAAATGGAAGATAAAACATAAAAGATGCCTGAGAGAAGCTGCTGAATGTTGGCAGATGTCTCAGGGCTCTCGGTACACAAGTTCTAAAACCATCGCTCCCCTCACACCCTGGGTTCCAGATGTTCACCTTCCAGATGTCCAGAGCCTGTGGGAGAAACTGATGGACATCTCCATCTGAAGAACCTGGGATCACAGACCAGATTGCCCCTCTTGACAGAAATGTGTATAATGCGTACTTCTCCTTGTCTTCACCGAGACTTAATTGTGGTCCATGGGAAAGGGGAATGGGTAGAAGCTGTGCGAGGCTGAGGCATGAGTAATGCCCCAGTGAGGAGCATTGGGATGGGATTGGACTGTTCCACGCTATTGAGGGCTAAAGCCCATAAGCTTACACATTAATCTTGCTTCTGGAGTTAGACCAGACAGGGCTAACGCTGCTTTAATGACTGTGAGTGTCGAGCTGCTTTGCATGTACCTGATCACCCAGAGCAATCCCCCGGCCTGTGCTTTTTTCTGATAGGACCAAGACAATTGTTTATTTGAAACTACATTCATAAACTTTTGTGAGTCTGCATGTGTTAGGGCCTTAGACACTATCTATTCCTTAATTTTGTTCCTCTTTCCACAACCTTGTCAGTTTTGTTAGCAGTGCAGTCAGGACATCCACGAGCACTTCCCTTGATCCAGTAGAAAGGCCAGGGTGCCGGGTTGGTCGGCACCCTGGCTCATCATCTTAATGGCTTTTGAGGCGCAGCGGAGCCCCATCTTGGGACGGTCAAAGACCAAAGGTCATCACTGTGCCCTGTAGCCTCTTGCTCAGTTCACTGAACCTGCTGCTCTGCTTGACATGGGAGTTGGTTAGTTTGGCACTGTTTTTTTTTTTTTTTTTTTGCGTGGGTGGGTGGAAAAATATTTCTCCCTTCTGGATCTTTTCTGTTTTATAGCTGCAGAAATATGAACCTGACCCTGATAGGTGTATTTGAGACTTCATTTCTTAGCTTTTGCTTGTGTGTTTTTATTTGTCCCTTGTACACAGTCAGTCAGTGCTTTGCATTTTCTTTGTATGTTGGTTATGTCACTATGTTGTTGTGACCCACTTCTGTTCTGCCATTTTGCTCAAAAAATGATGATAGAAGCAAACTGCTCCATTCTTACAATGGCTAATTAATCCATGATGGAATGTAATCTTCATTTGACATTACACAGCTGATTTATTGCATTGTTGATTCTTAGCCCGGTGCTTGCAACTGAAGCATCTTGGCTTGCAATGATGTTAAAAATGGATATTTCATCTGAGAAGTCTGTGTTAAATGCCTTGCTCAATTGTAACATTGCAGTGCACCGCCAGAGGCTTGGACTCTTTTGGAAGTCTGCGTGTGTGTGTGTGTGTGTTTGTTTTTATATATGTACTTTAGTGAGTTGCATTTATGCCAACACACCCTCCTCAGCTGTGCAGCAAAAGTATAGTTCCAGGTGGCTTCTGTGACATTGTTGGGGTGAGGCATGGGTGTGGAGGAGTGGAGAATGTACTCTTACGTCACCTCCTGCCTTGTTGCCATCTTCAAGTCCTTAATGGAATTTGTCTTTTCATTCACTTGCAGTGCGGTGGAGGCTGAGGAACGGGAGAAACTAAAAGGTAAGTCTTTTTGGTGTTTTTGAGACCTATGTGAGACGTGTTCATATCCTATCTGTTGACAGCTTTTTCACTGCTCTTAAAAGAAAATACTATGTTTTAACAGACTTAAGTGAGATTATTGGGCAGCAAGAGACATAGTAGTTACAGCTTCTGCCCTGCAGGACTTGAAAGACTAAGCTGAAATCCTACCTGATGTCGTACATGAAACCACTTAGTAGTAAAAATGAGTAATTCACTTTAAGTAGCTACGAAGAAAAGCGTAAGCTAAATAAATTAATGTAATGTAAATATGATTTACATTTGAAGTAGTCTTTCTTGTTTTAATATAGTATAGCAGTGATGAAGTATACATAATAATCAATAATAGTCATAATTTGCAAGAATTAATGATTATGATTATTACTGACTGAGTGTTGAGTGGGTCACAGTGGTCAAGATACAGGAGGGGCAGAGGTCGAAAGACGGCGGAGGCTGCAGTTTCCTCTCTGTGTCTTCCACCAATGAATAGTCTGTCAGAGAGCATGAGTAATTGTACGCTAATACTATTTTACCAAGTGCCAGTCCACAAAGTAGAGGTGCCTGTTAACACTGTTCCCCATTACACAAACCACGGTATTCGGAATCCGCGGGTTAGTCCGCAGCTTAACTGTAGGGCTTCAATACGCCTGCCTGCGTTGTTGAAAAAGTGAAATTGAAGTTAAACAGAGAATGTGTCCACATCTCCTTCTTTATTCCTCATTCACTTTAACAACTTTGTAGTTCTTATGTAGTCATTCACCTGCTACCAAAAGGAAAAGTACAGTGAAGTTGTATTTTACATGATTTCTTAGAATTCCTTCCTTAGGTCTCAGAATTACTATTGCGGTTATGTATAGAACTGTATAATGTACACTGGTGTACGCTGCAGTTTTTTAAACACATTTTTGCTGTTTATTGTTCATTTTGTTATAAAAGGGTGATGTGTGCCATTTGTACTCCAGTGGATAGGTAGAAAGGAGAAAAGCAATAATATATGTGTATCACGAAACTTGATGTGTACAGTGCTGTGTGTATAATTTCTTATTAATGTTTGCCTTTTCATTTTGTACAGAATCCACAAATAGTTGTTTTTATTTGCACACACATTACAGATACTGCTTGGCATCGTGAAGATGATGACAGTTTTCCGTCTCTACAGCACTACACCGTTACCCCTCCCTCTTGTCGTTCTGTTATAGTGTAGAAAACAAACAGCACAGTCTAATTTATATGTCGAGTTCTGTGTGGTGTTGCTTACATATAACAGCTACTGGCTCCTGTCTTTTCCAGTTGGGAGCCTGTTGCAGATATTTTGGGCAGTGGGACCTTAAACCGGTTCGATTTGGTTAACCTGCATACAGTAGTTATTGCCCGTTACCGTGTGCTATTCAGCTTGTATTATTAACTTGGGCAGATAGGCTCAGGACCTCCATAGACTAGAGCAGGACAAGCAGCCACTGTCACTGAGTGACTGAATGAGGATATTTAAATAGTTTGGAAGCTAAAGTATTTTTACAAGTAAATTGAACAAACCTTGAATTGCTCTCGTGTCTCTTCTGAGTTCTTGATATATAGTTATGCCCCGACGATTTAACTAACGTTGCTGCAAAATGCACTGTTTTATGACATTAATGACTATGCCATGAAATATCTCAATATAACTTAAGTGAAATATAATTAATGTGCAACTGAAATATAGGCGCCACTTGGTCGTCAAGAAAAGTAAAACCAGACAGAGCTAATGTTAACTTGACAACCCTGCCTGCTTTCAATAAAAATGTACCCTGGGTTCATTAAAACACACAGGCCATATCAAGTCAACATCAAAAATGTGCCTTGGAAACCATGCAGTAAAAAATAGCTGTATTTTTCTGGCATAGCAACATGAGTAAACGTTTAATCCCAAAGACTCAAACTGTGCCCTTTCGTTGTTTGTTTATTTTTAAGTGCTAATTGTTATGACCACTTGAGCCAGCCAAACCAAGTTTTAGCTTCTCAGAAAAGAAAATATAATTGGACTACAAATGAGTGAATCACCTGCAGTTTTAGAATAAATGGTCTAGGAATGTCTCTTTGTGACAGCAGCAGATGTTTTCTGAAGGCAAAACGCGGTTAAATTCATTAATGTAGCCGATGCTTTTTTCCAAAGCGACTTATAATGGGTCCTGAATAGCACTTGTTTTGTCCAAGGTGACTTTACAGCGCTGCCATACGCAGCAGTAAACACCATGCTCTCATTCACACATCTGTAGAGCAGAGCAATTCAAGGTCAGCAGTTTACCTGAAAAACGCGTCCTTTGACTGGGAGGAATCCCACACCAACGTGGGTAGAACAGAAAAACGACAAACTGTGCGGGTATCAAACCTGCGTGTAGTTGCTGTGCCATCGTTCTGTCCATTGGAATCTGAGTGAGCTGAGAAGCGTTCACAGCCAGAACAAAACAGAAGATGTGTTCTCCCGTGGCAGGAGAAATGCAGACAGATGTGCTGCCTCCTGCACTGCTGCGAGCGCACACAGCACTGGTTCGAGTTCATCAAAAACCGATCGGCGCTTGGGGGAGCACAGTGATTTTGGAAGAGTGTGAGAGTGCGAGGAACTTGATCCGAGACGGCCCTTGAGGGGAAACCTGGGCCCTACTGAGTGTGCAGTTGGCCGCACTGTGATGTCTGTCAGAAGACTTCTCCTGTGGTTGTTTAAAATGTAGCAGCCAAAGCGCTCAGAACACATTGGGAATCCTCAAACAGCTAAGCTGTTCCACTTCAGGTGGAAACATTTTGCTCTGATTAATGGTGAAAGAAAACTCATTTCTACTCTGGCTTGTGACCGTTGTTTAAATAAGAATCCAGTAAGTGTGAATTTTGATAACCGAATGTGAGGTCAAAGGGAACGCTAGGTGATCAAGAGTCCGCAGGCTGTCAGTTTTGGCATTGATACAGCGGAACGAGGTCCATCTGCTCCTCGGAGTTGCTGAATCCCACCAGCATTCTAGAAGGGTCTCAAACCCATCATTTTTGGAGCCCGTTCTATGATCTCCTAACTTACATTGCCTCATCTGTGATGGTCGCCATTGTGTTTTGTGTCAATGCAATATGGAGTTATTGTTGTAATGTGCAGTGACAAAAACTACAGTGTTGGACACACTGACTGTGGCTCAGAAACCGCATATCTGCACCCCTTTGTCTACTGTGAAATGCCCTGTTGCTTACTCTGAGTTGTATGCTGCTTCGGAGGAATGAACAAACCTAAATGTAACGCTCATATTAATGAGAAATTGTAAACCGCACTTTCTTCAGTATGACAGGAGAATGCTACGTCTTCATTTGAAATGTGGTTTGGGCATTTGGTTTTTCACAGGCACTCTGTGTCGACCAACAAGTTTTTTTGTTGTACCGTGTGTTTCTGTAGCTGTTTTTCTGCATGTGAGCTGAGTATTTGAGTTTTATACTGTACAGTTAGTACTTTGTACTACAATTTGGGCTTTTATCTGCAATCACTTTGTGAGTCATTCTGCCCAAGTAGTAAACGTATAATAAATGGTGCCTATTTTGCTGCTGCTGCTGAAGATGGTGATAAGAATGATTACTTGGAGAGTGTTATCTACTATTAAGCAGAAAAAACTTGAATGTTCTCTGCAGTTTTTAATACTTTTGGTTCTCTGCTGGGAGAGGTGATAAAAGCAACGTTATGTATAAAATAAAATCCTGGATGTGAGTCAGTACAGTACATTTATTTAAAACAGTGTTTAATACAGACACACTAACCAGATTCAGATGGTTCACTGTTACAGCTAGTATGAATAACTCATAAATGTGTAAGCAATAGCCTTTTACCAGTAGGCTTCAGTTTTCTCTGCTGCATGTGTTTTCTCACTTCTTTATTGCTTTGCATTTGTATTCAGACACGTTGTTGTATGATGATAATGTGTTTGACATGGTTTGTGTAACGCGTGTCTTTTTCAGCTGTTGGGAAAACCGATGATGCGGTGAAGTTCGACGTGGCTCCCAAAATGTCTTTCTTTAACGTAAGTCTCTCTTGCCTTGTAATTCTGAAGTAAGACTGTGTGAATGTGCTGCTACAGCAAGCTTGATGCTGCAGTACAACATGTCATGATGTGTGCACTTACTAGCTACTGAGAACCTGCTGAGGCAGGAAGTGTCAGGCCAGGGCTTACCTTTTGTGACTGCACTTGTGAAAAATTTTGCCTTTATAAACAAGAATACAGTTGACGCAGGACGTACGCAGCCATTTGTGTCCCTCCGCTGTGGTTTCCTTAAGGCTGTTACTGCGAAGTGATAACAGAAGTGATCTTCTGTTGCTTTCTATTCTTTCTGTTACCTGCATAAAAAAAATGGTATGAATTTGAATTGGCCTTGAGCTTTTCAGAGGATGAGTCATACATTGGAAACAGGCCAGTCAAATTGTCCTCTGGGCTATGAAGTCATCAGTTTGTCTGCACATCCATCAGATGCAGTATGGTGAGGGAAGAAGCAGAAGAAGCTGCATAATTAGTTGTGCCTGTCAGGAATGGTGTGTTGACCAGGCCGACTGTTCTCTCAAAGACACATATAAGAGGACTTCAGAGACCCAAGACTTTGGATTCTTTTTTTAGAAGGTCTTGCTTGAAAATAAAGCACTGTTGATCTTCAGGTGTCTACACCTTTACTAGCTCTTAACAACGGTTACTATCGCTGATGTTTTGGGTTAAGCCCTAGAAACACTGCTGATCTAATACCCTGAGGAATAACACATGCTGTGGAAGTTGGGGCAGAAATGAAAGATCCTAATCTACTAGTCCTGGAGGAATGCCAAACTCTCATCCTTGCTGACAACAGGTCAAAATCTACCAACATCTTACCAAGGGATTAAGATGTTTAGAAAATCACGAGAGGTTCTGTGCCAGTTGACCTTTTTTCTCGTTTGTAAGTTTTGTGTTGTTATGTATTTATTATTACAGTTTCTATTTTGGTTATTGTTACGGTTTTGATTTTTGGATCCAAAATTGTACATGGATGTTAGATCGGGGGTGGACACTGAATACTCAGTACTGGTTTATGAAGTGAGGGCAAGAAATTCCCATACTTTGTTTAGGATCATTTTGTGTATTTCATGCATGTATTAAACTGCATGAGATAAGTAACCAGTATATTGATATTAGAGGCTAGGTGTCTTCTGTGTGATAGTGTTTCAAATGCTATGTTCACAGAGATATAGTCAACTCCCAGTGTCCCTCAGGCTCGTTCCTTCGATGGCCACTGCCTGACTAGAAACCCAAAATGATGTGTGGTAAAAACAATAGATACTTTCAACAAATGTCACTGCCCACCTGTATTTAAATTCACCTCAAGGTGTGGTGTAACCCTACACCATGGAATCGGATGTCAGATGGGACGGGGATGATGACTGTGGCTGTCACTGTGCCAAAATGTCTATCGAATATCATCCCTTTTGATTTATTTAGAGGATTTTGGGCTTACTTTACTGGACCATGACTGGTTTGTTTTCTGCTCCATGCGTCCGGAAAGCCGAGCTGCTCTCCAGTTGGGAAGGAGAAGAGCCGCCACCTCTAGTGAATGGCTTCTTCATGTCTCTGTGAAACCACCTCTTGCAATATAAGTCTGTCCTTTTCAAAACACAGCCATTTCTCAGGCCACGTGCACTTGAGTGAAATATTTGTTGACTTAAAGCTAAGAAGTTATACATTTTGCCTAGAAGGGCAGTGGGGTGGGGGTGGGGGGGGGTTCTTTAGAATTGTTTTCTACTGGTCCTTGCTGTAAGCCATACAGTTAAGTCATTTTTGGGATATAGACCAGATGTGGTGAAATAAGACCCCAAAGGGTTCTCCACTGGGTTAAAAAGTTGTCCTTTCCCCATGTGAAAATAAACTGTTTTTATTGAGTATAACGTTAGAAGTCCTTGAATGGCTGGATGTTCCCCCCACCCTGTAGATCCACACCTAGCCAACACTTATAAAGCATGCAGTATGTTGCTTTGTTAGTCTTTGTTGTGACTTGGGAGACTGTGTGCATTTGGGGAAAAACGTGCTCATGCCTACATGATGATTGTGTTTGCAGGAGCTGGAGAACAGCCTCCCTGTAAGTGGTGGCACAGAACGCAAAGCACGTAAAGCCAGTGAGCAGCGAGCACTCACCCAGCCAATAACAAGCGAGGAAATGGTGGCCGCTTTCAGGTAGGGTGGGGTTTGTGATATCACAGGACCTGAGTTGTTTTGAACCGAGATGGGTTTGTCTTAAATATTTTTTATAACCGAGTGACATTTGTCTCATCAACACATTCTTGCATTGTACAGGTTATTTTTTCAATTTAAGATGTGAAAATGTGCATATATCAAACACTGGTAGGTACTGTTTCACTTATACCTGTTGCATTCCAATCAAAAGGACTGCAGCTCAAATCCTCACTCATGCTGTAGTTCTCTTTCCTTGATTTTGCTTCTGTAAAAATTATCCTGCTTTATAAATGGGTAGATAATAAGTAGCTTGATATTCAAAGCTAGCATTGTAAGTTTCTTTCTTTAGAAAAGCATTAGCAAAATCAATAAATCATAATAATAAAATTAGTGTAATAAAACTTAGATAAGATAGCAGTAGTTTCTACCATGCTGGGCGTTTTGTTATTTATTGGAGGGCTTCAGTTAATCACTGAATGGACTGTTGTGCGTGAGATGAAGTGAATCAGGAGCAGGAAAAGCAGAGCTCTATGACTCTAAGATAACAAGAAAAAGCCCAGGGGTCTGAACACGAGGGCAGAGTGTTCCAAAAGACCAACGCCAGCTGGAGAGCTTGTTCAACTGGACCCCCCGAACGGTTGTCAGTCGTCTGGCTTCAGTCACTGGTTCCTGTCCTGGGTTCCTGCTTTCGTCGTCTAGACAGATAGCACATCGTACAGATGCACTAGTGTGGATTAGGAGCGTGGCTATAAGCAGATGATGTGTTTTGTCGCTTGGTCTTTTCCTTAGTCAGCAGGGAGCTCAAGTGACCTCCGTTACCTTTCACCCACGAGAGCAGAACTGGCTCATAGTGCTGGGAAATGTGAAGAACGCAGTTATTTCTGCAAGACGGTTTGGGATGATTACAGCAAAGTTGTGAAACACAAGAAATATTATACAGCAATCCCTCGGTATCTGAAATCTATATCAGAATTTTTGCTTAAATGGCTCTTGAAAAATAATACCTCTATTTTGGTATCTGAATGGAAACTTTTGCTATAACAAATTGTTATGCTTCGGATAACAATTTGTTCAGTGTACTGTGATAAAATAATACTGTATGTATTGTAATAAACTCTATTGTGTACTGTTACGAGTTTATCCAGAGCCAGAGGCACGCGTCCCTGCACGTCATTAGCCGTTTCTGCCTTTTTCGCTTCCACTTCACCACATTTATTGTATATGTGATTTTTTTTTTAAGAAACAAAACCTTTTTCTATAAATTCTGGCTGTTGTGTGAAAACAGAGACACGGTGGGTTACTTTGACATATGTCTTTTTCCCCTTTATTCAACATGTCGTAACGCTGAACTCGGGCTTCGAACCCCACGCGTGCGTCCTCTCATTTCCCGTGTATAACCAGTGACTAACGTGAACTGTCCTGTACTGTAGGCACTGTGCTATGAACATGCTTATTCGTGACAACATTGTATGTTGTCTATTTAGTTAACCGGTGTTTACAGTGTTTATCCTGCTGAAAACATGGCTGGACAGTTATACAGGTGTTTTCCGATGGGCTGAAAGGACATTGTTTTCCCCCATTTAAAATGATGGGAAATAGGTTCTTCGTTCTGAGAAATTTGGTATCTGATGTTTCCAGGAAACAGTTATATTTGGCCACTGCAAATATATGCAGGGTATGTTTTTATGCATGGAGTGTATGGTAAAGAGACAGGAAAGAATATTAGACAACAATATTACAAACATATTTCTATTTTATCATAAATTGTCCCAAAGTTTCTGAATTGATCAAATAAGTTAACTAGTTAGCTAAAGAAAACTGAGAGGCAAGAAGGGGAATGATTCAGATTAGTTCACATGAATTCATGTGTTGTTTATACATCTGTTGGTGAAATCTAAACCACGTTCCGTGAAGGCTAACTGTATTGTTCGTTTTCATGTTTCTCTCTCTCCATCTCCTGGGGTGTGGACTTGCAGCCTTCCCAAGGGTGCTGCAGCAGGAGAGGAGGAGCCAGATGGTGGGAAGCCCAGGATGGAGTGGAGTTCCTCGGCACCAAGTGACAAGGAAGCAGACAAGCAGAAGCTGACGCGCTCTCTCACCCAACCTGTCACCATGGGAGAAGTGAAGATGGTAAGTGACCTGACCACCTCAGCATTTTCCCTTTTTAAAATGTCTAATACATAACCTGGGGTGATTGTTTCAGGCAGTGAGAGAGAGCAGTGTCTCTATCAGCTGGTAGAGTAGTGGTTAGTCCCACCACCTCCCGCTTGAAGGAATCAGATTCCAGTCTGGCATCCTGCTCTAGTACCGTTGAACATGCTATCTACACTAGCATTGCAATAGGGAAAAAAAAAAAAGATCCAGCTGTGTAAATGGTAAATGTGTCACTTAACGTGGTAAGTTGCTTTGGACGAAAGCACCAGCTAAATAACGTCGATACGTTTATTTATCTCACTTTTCCTGTGTTGAAAAACCCTAATGGCATCGTCTCACTGCCCTCCCTCTGAGATTAGCCTAGCTGAGGGTCAGACCACCAGCAGTTTTTCCTCCCCCTGCTTTACTTGAGGCTTCATAGCAGGAACGCGTTTGGACACATGCCAACGCTTCCCAAGAGCTGACGCTGCATTCTTTTTATTTGATTAAATTATCATATGCGCCAAATGTAAACCCCATCCAAAAAAACTAGTTCTCAGCCTTGTGGGGGTTTCAGTTTTCAGGGTGTGAGTATGATGGGAATGCTCTCCCCATAGATAAGACTGTAACTGGTTTTCCACTGTAGTCTTTCCACATGGACCATCTGCTTGTTGTAAATGCTGATGAGGAATGTTTGGATCCTTTAGTACAGGTTAGAAAAAGCAGATTCTATAAATGCAGGTTATTGTGAGGTTTTAAACTACAATGAGCATGCAGTAACCAGATGGTAACTAGAATGAGGTCAGCAGTCCTATTGGTCTTGCCCCTCTCTGCAGGTGCAGAAGGATCTCCAAGTTCCTTGTCCCCCTCTATTAGCCCAGCTCTCCGAGGGTCGGAAGGGAGATGTCAGCCCACAGCTGGATGATTCCACGCAGAACCAGGACTCAGAGATGGGAGATGTCTGTGGCACCCTGAAGAAGGCACAGTCTGCCAGCCTCGACATGGAGCAGGATGAGCTGGTGGAGGAGGAAAGTAGTGAGGAGCTCTCAGGTGTGAGCAGCCCATCCTCCACAACACCCTCTGTTGAGAAAGGAAGGACCAGCTCCTCCAGCTCAGCGGAGGAGCCCAAGGCCATGACCGCTTGCACCTTCTCCAGGGAACATCCTCGTACACCCTCTCCAGATGAGGAAATCCTGCTGAAGAGCACTTCCTCCTTCTCGGAAGAGGGCGAAGACCTGGACAGCAGCTTGGATAGCAGCACAAGTTCCTCTCTGAAGGATAGGTCTGCTTCTTCTCTGTTTTGATGTACAATGGAACATTTGTGTGGCATAGAGGTCAATATGTGACCATGTTACATGGATCAGTGCAGATTTATCAGATTTTTCACAGCTTCTGTCTGGTTGTTACTGTGTCTGTGGCTCTCACTGGATACTATATACATTGGGTTTTCCACACCGCCTGCAGTTCTTTAACTGGGCCTTATTGGGTTTTTCCACACACGGTTTTTTTTTCCACCTTGTACCACCTTTAGGATTCTTGTTTTTTCCCTCCCAAGTCGACACCTGATTTTGTCCATTTGTCATGTCATTGTTGATGTTACTAATACTACTGGTTGCATGCCTATCTGTATTTTTTATATCTTATGTTAAATCTTATTTTGATACGCCTGAGGCATCCTTTTGGGATGAAGGCTAAACAGGTGGTCCTCAACTGATGATGGGGTTCTGTTCCATTCTAAAACCACTTATATTAGATGAACTGTGAGGATGAGCCCTGGCTTGGGTCCTGTGCTTTTGAGTCACTATGACCTTGCCTTGGAGAACCAGTTTTTGACAATCGATGGATAGAAAAACAAAAATTCAATTGAAAAGTTACAGTTAGGAGTGCTTAGGAAGCTAACATTCTTGCTTAGTCTAGTGCCTACTGTGAGGCATTCAGAGCAAGGTGCTTGTCTTTTTGTGAACCACTCACTCCCCTTTCACCTTGGGCAGGCTTTCAGGCTTGAGCAGTGGTGAAGGGGAGTGGAGGAGCAGGCAGAAGAAAGCCAAGACCGGCGAGATAGTCCGCACATCCCTGGCTGACCGCTGCAACCAGCTGCATGACGCTGAGAATGCCTGGAAGAAGAAGGTAGGGTCAGAGTTGGTGCCGCAGACCAATTCCATTACTTTAAGTACCGTGAGGTTGTTATAATTATTATACCATCATCCAAACACATTTTGATTTTCAGGAGAATTTTTTTTTTTTCCCCCCCCGACTGACTCTTAAGAGCTATTGGAGGCTCCCAATTTTTATTCAAATTCTTGTTAGCAGCTGAAGTGAAATATGTGGGGGATTGTAAAGCAGTTGGCAAGTGTGCGTGCTGTAGAGGAGGTTTTCTTCCAGCGTTGCATTGTGATGGACCGAAGCCTCGGAAGGAAAAGACAGACAGCAGGGAGAGGGACTGAAGTATTGGTCTGCCTAGGCCTCACTCTTTCCTGCTCTCCTGCCAGGAAAGGCGTTTGGATGCAGCCCCAGGCTTTCTCTCCAGACATCCGGCTGTGAGGTCGGCAACGCTGACCTGCACCCCGGTGCAAATACCACAAAGGCATTTCGCTGAGCTGCATGGTGGAACGAGACCCTTCTTCTCCCTTTGTGATGCGAGACTGCAGTGCTTCCTCTCCACAGATGAGGGGCAGCTGGTTGGCTCAGGTCCTGAGTTGCTTTTTTCGAGCATATAAGAGGACTGTATAAGTTAGGAAGTTGGCCATTATGATTATGTAGCACGCCTTCAGAAGCAAAGCTGTAGGTTTTTATGTTTCAGAAACAGATTATATTTAGTTGGAGAATGGTTATGGAAGGACACGGCTGCACCCGGACTCTGTCATGCTTTGGATTTCTTGCTTTAATCCACGTTCGCTCATCTTTGCTGAGTTGGACCGCTGCTGCTGTGATTGAAAGGGAAGGGTTCGTGATGAGGGCAGTCGCCAGACACATCAACCCTAGGAGAAGGGCCTGGTTTCCGCGGTCAGCATCTTCTCAAATGAGACTGTGGTTGTGGTTCTCAAAATGAACAGCTTGCGCTTCCTGTCTGCTATTTTCTGAATGATCTCTCATTTACGTTCACTAATTTATTTACTGTGTGTAATGGGTCTAGAGCCTGTTGTGGAAGCACAGGGTGTGGGGCAGAGTACGAGCTGGACCGGATGTCAGCCAACAGCATGGCATTCACACGTGTACACAAAGGGTAATTTGGTGTCACCAGTTCACCAAAAACACATGTCTTTGGGCTGTGGGAAGAAACCCATATGAACATGCTGAGATCATGCAAACTCCACACAGACAGAGCTGAGTTTCAGCCCACCTGTAATCACACAGTCCAGGAACCGAAAGGCACCATGGCTACTTGCTGAATTAATGTGCTGCCTTATGTACCTGTTTATTTTTTATAACTTTAAACAGAGATACTCTTTCATGAATTTTCTGACACCCAATCAGTTTGATAATCCAAGAAATGAAAATAGAACCATGTATTCACTGAGTAAACCACTGTAGCTCTGTGTAGCGATCGGCAGCATCTGTTGGGACAGTCAGCTGGTTTTGTATCGGGGTGTTGTTTGATTTCCTGTGCCTCTGGCCAGCTGTGCCACATACCCCATTGGTGTTGGTGGGGTGTGTCCTTCCACACAGATGGAAGGGTTTCAGCATGTTGTTTACAACATGTATGGATCAGAAATGGTTCCAGACGGACCGTTTTAATGCTCAGCTGTTCGCTGTTGATACGGTCCGTCGTCGGAGGTGGGGGGGTTCTGCACTTTTCCAACAAAGGAAAAATAACCTTGAGGACAAGAAAAATAACTCTGGGATACTTGTTGTCAGCTGCTTTCGATCAGCATGGGGACAGTAATGAGGGGTAAAAGGCTCTGTCCTCCCAGTTGTTTATAACAGGCCTGTTGAGCATTTTGTTGCTGTTTCTTCTTGGCTATCTCACGCGCTGACCTTCTTTGGGCACATCAGATGTTCAGCATTACCGATTCTTATTTTCACTATTCTTTTATTGAGTACCTGCACAGAAAGGCGGATCTGCTAGGGTCGTTTGCAAAGTGAAACTGCGTTTTACGTTTGCATGGCGACACAGAGGAGATTAACTATCTGAAAAGATCTTGTATTACGTGACGACACCACCCAGCTCCTTCAACGCTTGCTCAGTGGCTTTCTGCAACTTGGAGTATATCGAGTCGCTTGACTCGGCCAAACCCTGCTGGTGCCATTCCTTCAACGTCCCCTTCAGAGTTAAAGACCCTCAGGAGATTTTGACGTGCTTTCTCCGTTTTTAAGTGGTGTTGGAGAGAAACACAGTAATGACATGATGTGGAAAGTTGGGGTAAAATAACAATGATCTCACCACAATTATTCTTCCCACCTCCCTAGAGGCTGCTGTGTAGCTTGACACTTCACACCAGTAAGAAAGAACTCATTCATTCTTATCTCTCCAGATTGTGACTGGTTGTCTGTTTATATCTTTGGATTTTTACCTCTGATGCAGCAATGATTTGCGTGCTGCGTTTATGCCCCTTTCCCAGTACAGCCTTGGAGTCTAAGGCTGTTGTGAGCTACGGGCATGTTCCCAGTGATCACTATCTGCTGTCTTCGGGGTCCGCATCTGCAGTCATTGAAGCCAGTTGTTGTCCTTTTACCTTCCTTTGACCTCTTTCCTTCCTACTATGCACTTTTTTTCTTGCATCTTCTCACCTCACATCTCAGGCTTTAAGAAAGGCTGATAATGCAGTTTCCCACAGTTCTACCTTGTGCTAGGTTTGTGGGCCGGTTGTGCACACTCTTAATGCCGTGCATGTGTATAAAGTGCGTGTTTTATGTTGTTACCTGCCTAGAACGGAGAGACACTTCTCAGCTGAGGTACACTTGTACTGTGGACCTGCGATTAGCTTAAGTGTGTCTCTTCTGGCTCTGTGTGTTTCTTTTGTAGTACTCAAACTCGCGGTTCGCGACTCCTAGTCGACCCTGGCATGCTCTTTAAATAATGCTGTCAGATAATTCCTGTCTTTAAGCCCTAAAAGGTGTTTAAGGTTTAAGGTGAACTAGCCAGCGAGGTGTGTATCTGGTGAACCCAGTTTCATAAGGTAGACCTGTGGGTGCCCTCCTCCTCCTAGCCTGGTTGTGAGCCTTGCAGTAGGGTGTGTGGTTGTTTTGTGTAACTTGTAGACAATGGTGCCACTTCAGTACTAGCTATGTGGTAACATGAGCTCGCTGTAACTAAACCGTGTTTTTTTTTTTTTTTTTTTTTTTCTTTTTTTTCTCTTTCTCTTCACTTTNTACTAGCTATGTGGTAACATGAGCTCGCTGTAACTAAACCGTGTTTTTTTTTTTTTTTTTTTTTCTCTTCTTTCTCTTTCTCTTCACTTTTATTCCTGGGCTTCCTTTGATTGTAATTTGAATGATTGTGGCTTAAACTGGAGTCACTTACAATATTTTATGTTGCTGCTTGGATTGTTTGAAATGCCCATTTGCAGTTCCTGAAAAAAGGAATTTTAAATTGCTTAAAGTCATGGGAATTATGGCCTGCTGTTGGCTTCTGGGTGGAATAGTGTGGTCCTTCTCTTAGTTTCTGTCAGGCATTTCCTCACATCGGCAGGTTCCAGAGCTTGATCACAATGGCTCTAGTGTGTGCGGCACTTTATGTTCCCCCAGGGGTCTCCGGCTTGAGTTCCCACCAGAGAGGCCCAGGTTGAGACCATTATTATTTATTCTCGAGAGAGAAATAAGAAGAGTATGTGGAATTTTTACAAGCCTTTGGTTTTAGCGAGGTGGGAGCACCTGCGAGGAGTCTCTCAGTGACACAGAGGGGAGCAGACTGGGGCCATGCCAGGTTTCCTGGTGTTCCTGCTGCTGTGGAGCTTGGTCTCACTAGAAATAACTTCAAATTACTGTCTTCCTTACTGGCCAACCTTCTGGACTCGGAACATTCCTTATTCCACCTGGCCACAAAAGTGGACATTGGAGGTTTAAAGACAGCAAAAGAATCAGATTTGTGTGTGTGTGTGTGTGTGTGTGTGTGTTCCCATGTCAAGGTTTTGTTTTTTCTCCATCTATACTTTGGCACGGTACTGTGTATAAGTCTTTCAAATTTAACTTGTCTATCCTTTTTCACTAACTGCTTGTCCAGTATAAGCTTGCGATGGGTCCAGAGTCTGTCATGGAGGTAGAGGGCATGAGGTGGAGGACAGTCATTTTAGCATAAAATTAACAACAGATGTATTGTAAATTTAAAGAAAAAAAACATGACACGAGTGCTGAAAATGTTCCGATTTTTTTAAAACTGAAACTATGAGGCTGACTGTTGCTTAATTGTCTATGTAGCAAATAATTGATTTTGGTTGTTTTTAATAGGGTTGTGGTTGCTTTCTCAGAGAGACTCTTCTGCAATCTGCTGATTGAAGTGCGGAAAATATAAAAGTGAAATCATCTCACCACGGAAGAATTAGGCTCAGAAATCTGTCAGCGTGTGCCAAAGAACTGAAGCAAGTTTAATCGAGGCTGTAAAACACTGAACGGGCGCCTGCTGGTGTGCCGTTCATTACTACGCTCACTGGGAAACTATGTTATGTAAATACCCGGTCATTAATTTTAATGGTAGAGTTCAGGTGCAGCAAACAGAGCTACCAATCATTTGGAAAACCGCACAATTTCTCACTAATTTCACGATTACATATTATTGTAGGGGCCTTTTGTTTAAGGCCCGGCCAGGGCACACCGAGAACCTGGACACCTGGCCGGTTTAGCTATACCTTTTGCTGATGGATGGAACGGGACCAGTTACAGCAGACAAATGCGACAGGAGGGCCTGAGATAAACCTGCACGGTTTGCCCAGAAGTGGTTAAGGTCCAGTAGAGCTGTTCAGGCAGGTGGTGTGGTCTGTCATGGGGGAGCTCTGTGCGAGGATGTGTACACTTTCCAGCTACAGGCAGCAGTGTCACACACCTGGGCTCAAGCTACAGGGGTTATAGTGGAGTAACCCTGTCCTTGCGGTTTACAACCAGCCTGATGGACACCAAGTATTTGTGTGTGAACCCTGTTGAAACCATGCTGCGGTCAGACTTTGATGATGTAAACCCGAAACAAATTTAAAACACTTTCCTCTGACTATATTGTTGCACTTTCTTGTTTTCCGTTTGAATGATGTAAGGGAAAAGGAGGTCATATGCTAAAGTCATCAGTGACAATGCAGTACTATGCAGTCTAAAGGCCGTATGACGTGTAAAACCCAGCGCACCACCTTTATGTAGCAAATACTGCAGCAATTGTAATGTGATGCCAAGTACACTGTTCATTTGTGCCTTCTGATGGATTTTCCAGTTTCCTCTCCTCCTCTTGTTGCACTGCTTAATGAAGACTCAAATGAGCTGCCGCCTTGACAGGAATACTCAAAACTTGAAATATGTGTGTAGCTTTTTTTGGGAAGTTTCTATGCCTCATATTCGCATTATGTGTAGATGTTAAGTCCTGCACATAAGTTGTTTTTTTTTTTTCTTCTTTTTTCTGTCTACTTTTTATAACAATCACTGCATTGTTGGTCTGCCACCAGCTTGTTGTATTTTGTACATCTCCTGTAATTTCCTTTGAGGTCAATGAAGGTCTCACTCACTCACTCACTCATTCATTCATAAAGACTACATTTAACAGTGCCTATTTTTACGTACTATATGTCTCTGTTATCCTTAGTGTTCTGTCATTAGCCAGGGGTGTATTTTTAAGGAATGTTGCTTCGACATTTAATTTCTTGGTTCAGCCTAATAGATACCAGATGTAAAATAAGCGGACAGTTATAAAATAAGATACGTCTAAACTTAATATTCTCTTTCCTCGTGCGACGGTGCAGAAGGCCTTGGCGGAGGTGGAGACGAAAATGTCCCTGGCTGAACGCATGCGCATCCTCCAGGAGAAAGAGGAGCAGTGGAAAGCAAAGGGGAAAGGCGCCTCCAATGACTCCACACAGTTCACCGTTGCCGGGCGCATGGCAAAGAGAGGTTGGCCCCTCATCGCCCAACTCAGATTAATACTCTGAACTGAACTGCGTTGAGAGTCTGAAATGTAATTTGTTTGCATGTTCTTTTTGGGGCCCATGTGGATTCTTTTTCTGTTGTGTGCAGATCCTTTCACACAGTGTAGAAATCCTAAAGTTAAGTGAAGGCAGAAAGCAGGAAACTTACTTAAAATATTCTCTGTCCAGGCCTGGTGTCTCCTGTATCTGGCAAAGATGAACCACTCCCCTTCCACACCAAGAAGTCCACCCCAGGAACCCCAGCCAGACCATTGGAGGGTAATTTCTTTTGTCTTCTAAAACCAATATTGTCACCAGAAACACGGTGTCTTAAATTTTAATGCATTTAGACGTTTCGTGATGTCCTGCATTTTGTGATCCAGTTAATGATGGTTTCACTTTTACAGAGATTTCCACCCGCTCTGATGTCACGGTTGAGGGCGACAAGAAGCTGGACAAATTGGAATCCTTCTTGGACAAGCTGCATAAAAAAGGCAAGCACCTTGGAGTACACCCTCCTTTCCTTTGACTGATTGCAGGACTTCTGAGGTACCTCACCCATAGTATCTGTGGTCATCAAATGAGTTTCATCATCATCATTATCAGGAAGAATTCCTTCCTCTGAGGGATTGAGCTTAGGTACTGATTCTTCTCCCCACCACCAGGTTCCAGTCACCAAGAGACTTCCGTCAAGGTGACTGAGGAGACTGTGAAAGAGGTGATGACACTGGACGATGAGGAGACCTTTAGATGCTTTTACAAGCCCATCGCTGCCTCAGCCCTGGGCTCCAGCACTCTATTGGACTCTGAGCAAGACCTCAGCATCATTCAGTCCGATTCACCCATGTATGTATGCCACTCATTAGCTTTGTGGATGAATTAGTGCTATTTCTTTGAGCACAAAAATCCTAACTTCCTTAGTTAGTTTTGCCAGGTTCTCATCATATCCCATCATATAAACTCCTTTTGTCTTAATCACTGACTTTGTTCCTCTCTTCCCATATTTGTTTTTTCTGTGCGCTGTTAGCTATAGCTCATGTACGTCTCACTCCTAACAATTAGTCTCTCGTTGGATATGTCCAGGCTGACGTCCATGATGGCTGAGCACAGGCGGGCAGTGCGTCCAAACCGAAAGGCCCAGGGCTCCCGGAATCCGCTGCGTGCATTGGCGGCACGGGGCGACATACGGCAGGAGTACACTGAACAGCGGCTCAACGTGGCTAGCCTGGAGACCAAGAGGATTCAAGTGGAGAAGAGTGGGTCCTTTTGTCGGGCTGTTTTGTTTGATTTACTTTGGCCTGTGGGAGCGGTGCCGTGGCATTTCACAAAGCCTAAATGTGCTTCTGTTGGATGTAAATAATGTTTTGCGTGAATTGCCTTGTAGGCCTGTTAGGAAGTGAGCACTTTTGCAGTCTTTTCTTTTGGCGGTGCAAAACAAGATTAGTTGCAAAGAGAACTTTGTTCGGTTTCCTTTATTTCCTCAACTTGTCAGTCAGCTTGATGAATTTGATATGGAGGACACAGTAGTGCCCTTGATATTTTCTGTGGCGCGGGATAATTTTAAAGAACGCTGTAAAGCCACGTATAAACAACAACCTCGGGAATGTCCGATGGGGACGTAAAATGCATAAAACGTGTTATTTTAGTGGCAAGTATTAGTAAACGTTTAATAACCGTTTTTATGGTTAAAAAAAAACAAACATATAAGAGTGATGTCCATTTGGAGAAAAAACAAGCTTGTATATGCCAGAGTAAGTAAACACCCAGTGAAACACCTGGGGCGGTCTCAGAGCTCAAAGTACTTAATGTGCCCCCCACCTGGATGGCCTTTGAATTCTTCCTCAGTACCTCCAGGTTGGCTCTGCTGGGTAAACAAGCCTGACTGTATCCTGAGGGGCAACAGATATGTGTTAATAATAGCTATGTTTTTCTTAACCCCAATAAAACAGACATTCCAGCATCTCTAACCATGGTTCACACTACAGTTTCCCATAAATCGACTCCGTGAGGTGCATTTTATTTGACCCCTGTTCGCTGCAGAGTCTGTTGACTTAGTTCACTGTTACTGAGAGAGTGAATGAATGTGGTCTCTTTGTTATTAGAAATGTGTTACTTGTGCTGGAACCGCTGATTTAATGACATCGGTAACAAATTTAAAGACCTCCATCAGACGACAAACTGGAAGCAAAAAAGAATATGCGTATCAAGTGTCTTTCTAAGTTTACCTCGGAAACTTTGTCTTGTATGAAAATCTGCCCAGTTTATAATATCTTAACCCATCGACGGTTGTGTTGTTGCTCTTCTTGTCCTCAGTGGCCAAGTTTTCCAATCTGGCAGATGCTGCCTTGGCTGGTCTGGCCAGCAAGGAGAACTTCCGCAAGGTCAACTTGCGGAACGTCAAGTCTACCGAGGTGGTCACCAACAACAGCGCTGTGCCCTTCAGCAAGCTCATGCTCATCCACATTAAAGGTCTGGGATGTTGGGCCAGGGGTGATGGGGCAATTCTCATATGGGTGTAGTAATAGAGAAGAACAGAGCCAAAAGTTTCAGAGAAATATAACTGTCCCCATTGCTGACCCCTACAGTCCCTAAATAATTTGTAAGGACAGTTGTAGCTCTAACCCATATGCTGCGGTCTTGTTTTTTTTTCCAAGCTAAAAACAATATTCTCAGTAGGGCTCAAGTGTTTGACTGAATCACATTAAAACTTGGCCAAGTGTCAATGAAAATAGGAATCTGTTTTCTTTCAAGTCCATCGGTAATTCACTGATGTGATTCATGTTGCCCCGACAAAGGGGTTCAGCATATTAGTAAGCTAGCTAGCTTTCATGTTTGAGTCACGTATCATATTGGGAGGCTCATCTACAGCAGCATTTGCAGGCTTGTGCTCACTGGCACGCCTCTGGGTTTTTGAGGGTTGGGCTGCTTTGCATCGTCAGGTCGGAGACACGTCCAGGTACGGCTGGTGGATCCGGTGGCACGCTCCCTCAACAGCGGTGACTGTTTCCTCCTCATTACGCCCAAACACTGCTACCAGTGGTGTGGCGAGTTTGCCAACGTCATCGAGAAAGCCAAGGTACTGCCTCGAGGGCTCCAGTGCACTTGGAGAGTAATACACTCGGAATGCTACTGTGTACAAGTTTCAGCTTCCTAATGTTACCGTAGAATCTATTTTCTGTAACAGAACCCGTGTGAAATCATCACGGGTTCCGGGAACATTGACCTACAACTGTTCAGATGTTTCATTCTGATGGCCAGATTTCTGTAGATGGAATAAACATTGGTCTCTTGTACCTGAGTGCCTTGCTGTTTCTCCAGGCCTCAGAGATGGCGACCTTCGTGCAGGCTAAGAGGGATCTGGGCTGCAAGGCGCCACAGGTGACCATCCTGGAAGAGGGCGTCAATACAGACAGCAGCCGGGCCAAAGAGTTTTGGAACCTGCTGGGTGGCACGGCAGAGTACAGAGGTGTGTGCTTGGGGACGCCTTTGTTTATGCTTGCGTCAACCTGAAGAAAATTACTGTGGGTCACTTCGGCAAGTTCATAAGGACCACGCACGGGTGTACACATCATTTGTTTGTTTTTTCACCTTGCTCTTTTGGCTGAGTTTCCTAAAACTTCACCGACGAGGATCTTTAAATGTAACGCCAACAAAACAATTGTTTGTAATGTTAGTCACTTTTACAGTCATAAGTCACACTCTCAGTAGATCTTGGTAATACACACACTTACTGATGTATTTCTCTGGTTAATTTCTGCAAATATAATAATCCTAATAATGTGCCTCTATAAAACTGCTCATCGTACCAGGCAGTAGCGGTAAACACTGGAAGTGACTTTAATTTAGGGGGTCCTAAACTTCTCTTCTCACTGCATTGTACTGCCATCTTTTGACTTAGCAGGTAAACAAAGGTTGCATTTGGACTACTACTAGCAAATTTTAGAAATGGATAAGTAAAGGGAAAAAAATGTGTGTGTGTGTGTGTGTTTACATTTTTTTAAAAATAAATAATTGGAAAATATTTGCAGCTTAAAAAATGTCTAACTTGATAGCCAGTTGTAATCTCTTGTTAACATACAACCCCTTAGCAAAATTCCACTGACTTCACAAATCCTAATATATGCCTATTTTCCACTTGATGCACAACTTTTCCCAGTTCGGTGGACAAATTGCCTGCTTGACAAAATTGAGCACCTGCAGAACTGGGCAGAGGAACATGTGTATCAGTTGAGTGAGAGAAAGTACCTTTTTGTCTTCTGCAAGTGTTTGTAGTGTGTTGTCACAGTGCATGTCCCTTCTTATCGTCATTCTTGAGTTACCAGGAAGACTGACTTACAGTTGCGTAAATACAGGTGTAAATGGTACCAAACACAACAAACTACTATTCTTGCTGTTTTAGTGTTTTTTATATATAAGTGAGAAATGGGCAACTTTTTGGGGCTCTTGGTGTGCGATCAAAATTTCTTTTTAATAGCTTTAGCTTTTTAGGCAATGTTGCATACCAGGGATTTTGTACAATGTATTGGGTCCGTATAGTGAGTGACAGGTTTAGTTGGTAAGGCCAGCGAGGGGAACGAGAGCTCGTGACAACCCTTTAACGTTCTCGTCGTGTGTCTGTGTGTATAGGAGCCGGGGACCCAGAGGAAGACGAGTTGTATGAAAGCGGGGTGGTGGAGTCCAACTGTGTCTACCGGCTGGTCGAGGACAAACTCGTTCCTCATGAGCAGGCTTCCATCCCCAGCGTGTCCCTGCTGAACTCCAAAGAGGTCAGCTGTCACCTCCATGGTGGGGCCATAACCCTACCACCACTGCTGCATGTTTGGCTTATTACTCTGTGCTTGTTGCTTTGGTTCCTGTGTATCTGCGCAGGTCCCTCTATTTTCCCTAAGTCACTCCATTGTGTTCCACGTTTGCATCGATGCAGGTGCTCGTGTTTGACTTTGGCGGCGAGGTGTACGTGTGGAACGGAAAGGACGTGCCCCTGAGCGACAGGAAAGTGGCAGTTCGCCTGGGCCGGCAGCTGTGGGCTGGCCCCTACGACTACAGTAACTGCAGGGTGAACCCTTTGGACCCGCTGACCTGCAACCCGGAGATCCAGCGGTGAGTGTTGCTCTGTGGACAGCACTACAGGCTCCTTTCATACACACTACAGCTTTTCTTGGCTTTGCTCACACTGTTTTCACCTAATTCAGTCAATTTATACAGAGCAGTGTTGAGTGCTTGTGCCAGGAATATAACTTGTTTGTTGGTAATACAGTTACGTGACATCATGCTTATAGTGTTGAGCATCCTGAGCGTAGTGTGAACTTGCACGATACCATTTTAGTGGTTATTTGGTCTCCATAGTCCCGGGAGTGCTTGGATTTCTACTGCCACCTAATGGGACAATGAAGTATAATCAAAGCAAATATTACCAGATGCTGGCCTGAAGTTGCCCCTTGAACAGCTGGGATCCTATCAACTCTTATCTCTTCTGTACCATAGTGAGCTGGAGCTTCTAACCCCCCCAAAGATAAACACACAATACTGATTGTTGTGCCTACCTCTCTCTCTCTCTCTCTCTCTCTCATTGACTGTATGTGTGAGTGCAGGCAGGGAGAGGGGCGGCCGAGTTGGGCTCTTTTCGGGCGGCTGTCGGAGCACAATGAGACGTCTCTGTTCAGAGAGAAGTTCCTGGATTGGACGGAGAAGCCCAGCAGCAAAGAGGAGCCCGCAGTGGAGGAAGTAAAGGTGAGGGAGAAACACTCTACCCTGACCCTGGCCTTTTTGTGTTCACCTATTGACCCAACAGCTCTCTGGTTTCCAAGGAGTCAGGTCTCCAGTTGCACAGTGCAGTACAGTAATTTATTCAATGTCATATTCGACTGACTACCGTCAAATGCTAAGTTAAAAGGTACCAGACTGTATTTACGATCTACTGATATATCAGACAAAGTCAGAGCAAACAAAAGTGCGTTTCAAAGCAGATGAGCAGCTTTAGATACAGACCCGTGGTTGTCTGTTACCACCGTTGTTGCCGACATGATTACAGAAGCGATAAGAACTACAAAGGCGAATGTGACAGATGGTGTGCTGTTTATAGCGGCGTTAGGAGGTCGGGAGACGGAGGGTCTCGACGACATGTTTCAAGACCGTCGTAAATGTTAAAAGGAACAGAGGATGACAGCTGATAATGGAGGAAATGAAATTGCTGATGAAACACAGTGCTGCTCTTCCTTGTGCTAGACAGTACAATTATACACATTTATATGGGTAACTAAACAAATATATACAAATGTGTTAAATATTAAACCCACTACATATATAAGTTCAATATTATCCTCCAGTTAGATTTCATGTGTCACGTTGTCGTTTATTCACCGCTTGTTAAGCTTGTGCAAGTGGATGGTCAGCAGATGTCGTGCGTCTCACAGGCGTCCGTCTCGTGTCCCTTAACCGTTTTGGCGCATCGTATCCGCGAAAATTTAACTTGTAACGTCCATCTGCTTTTGCGCAGAGTCCTGTGCACCCTGTAGCCCATGAATCGGAGCTGCGGCCCTGTGACGTGAAGGCCATGCTCGCGGGCGGAGACGTGCCGATGCGCACCCTCCTAGAGGGGGTGGATGTGCAGCGGGGGCGGGGCCTGGTGCGCACGGAGGACGGGCGGCAGGCGGAGCTGGCCACCATTGCGGTGGACGCTTGGCACATCTGCGAATTCGACGACTACGAAATCCCTCCAGAGAGCATTGGCCAGCTGCACGAGGGGGACACTTATGTCATCCGCTGGAAGTACTCACTCACCACTGTGGGTATGTGTCTTGTATGCAAATCGACGGGTGGATGTGTACAGGGCAGTGAATGCAAAAGTGCAGAGTTGACATAAATCAGCAGCGGAATATAAGCAAATTAATGTCGGCTCATTTAAAGCAAGTCTTTCTCTCCGTCGGCTGTGCCTGGGCAGTTGGGAAGAGGCAGCGTCCGGGAGAGCTTAGCAGCGGGGCTCCGGGGCGTGAACGCTCTGCCTGCTTCTTCTGGCAAGGCAGGCACTCCAGTGTGAGCGGCAAGGGCACGTCAGCTCTCATGACCGTGGAGCTTGGGAGCCACCGGGGGGCGCAGGTGAGCAGACGGCTCAGTGTTCCCCATTGTAGTGCAAAAACACTCAGCCCAGGGCTCCCACACCGTAGAAAAACGTACAGAGGCGCGCGTGTGTGTGTGTGTGTGTGTGTGTGTGTGTGGGGCACGTTTTTCACTCTGTACAGTAGCTGCTGTCAGACATTTTGAGAACAAGATACACACTGTGGAAAGGTTTTTCCCCTCTGTGGTGTCAGTCTGGCTGTTTTACCCTGGTAATGACCACTAGTGTACGAATGGTGCTGGGTGGACTCTTCTCCTTCAGTGCCGAGACTGGACGGAGACACGCGTTTCACGTGCAGCTTGTAGAACAAGCTGCTTCCGGTAACATTCTCATTTACACGGCCGCACTCACGAGCACCTTATACAAGTGCCTGTGGTGCTGTTGCTCTTTGCCCACAGTTTGGGAGTGTTCTGTGTGACGTGTTGGGAACAGGAGTCTGCGTCATGCTTGGTAAAGCAGTTCACTTCTCTCCCTTTGGTGGTAGGTCCTAGTGGCCCAGGGGAAGGAGCCACCCTGCTTCCTGCAGCTTTTCCAGGGAGGCTTGGTGATCCACAAGGGCCGCCGTGAGGATGGCGCTAATAACACCGGTATGACGTGGAATCGCTCGAACAGAACAATTGTGTTAAATTTTAAAGTACAACATTTATTCAGCCACAGGTCAGATATGCCCCCACCTTTTCAAAGCCTGTGCCACACACAAGGGGCCTTTGTTGCAGCTGAGCGCCAACACCGCTAACAGAGAACCACTTTGCATCTGATGCGTCCCTCAGAGTAACGTCAGTAATGCTGATAGGAAAGACTGGGGATTTTGTTCCATTGCGTGTCCCTTCGGTCAGCGATGCCTGACAAATTCCCGGCTCGTGAACGAACGTAGATTGTCTCCTAGTCGTTCCTGCAGACACGGGTGGTCAGTCGCTCTTCAACACGACAGCATCTTACAGAGGAACTGCGGCTGCTAACTGTGTGGAGGTGTCAGTGCTCAGTTGATGTGAAGCAGAACTCATTTCAGGACAATAATTTAATAAGTGAGGAGATGGTACCGCAGGCCGGTTGGGACCGAGGGCGGTTGAGGTCTGTGTGCGCTGCTCTGTGACCGGCTCTGCCCGCGGCAGGAGGCTGGCGTCTGTTCTGCCTGCAAGGAGAGGCGGCTGAGGAGGCCTCCATGGCGGAGGTGGACTGCTGCTGCGCCAGCCTGCGCTCTCGTGCCTCTGTGGTGCTGCTCAATGCCCAGCAAGGGGAGCTCTTCCTGTGGCACGGCTGCAAGGCCCACCTGGGTGCCCGCGAGGTGGGCAAGAGAGCCGTGCAGCGCATCACGCAGATGTAAGTACTGCTTGTTCGATTGTTAACCTCACCATTCGTCACGGGCCCCGATCGCCACGTTTTGCTCGATCGACCTTTGCGGTCTGTTGCAGATGTTGTACAGTGTGTGTGACCACAGATAATCTGCGAATAACAGAAAGATGCACGGTGTGAGGTCGGCCGCAAGAGCGGGAAAACGGAACAGACTGGAAAGAATTGAAAGTGAAGCGAAATACGCGTGTCCCTCGCGTGTCCCACCTGTCACGACTGCTCTTTTGCTGGTCAAATGACAAATATATGCCAGTTTAGGAAATAAGCACCTTTGCCGTGTTTTGGGGTGTGTGACCACGCAGGTGTCCCCCCGAGCTGGGTCTCAGCACCAACAGCAGCGTGAAGGTTCAGGAGGTGGAGGAGGGTGTGGAACCAGCCCAGTTCTGGAATGCCCTTGGAGAACAGGACAGAAAGGCCTACGACTGCATGCTGCAAGGTAACCCGGCGAGCGCTGCTACCGTGGAGAGACACGCCGACACGTTAAGCTGCACACTGAACACGGGTAGTGCGAAAGTGTGAAGTTCTCAAACCACTGTCGATCATTGCTAAGCAGTGACCGTGATAAACCGCCCCTTCGGCGCGATAATGTTTCCCTGCAGACCTAGTTCACCTTAAAACGCTAACTAGAAAATAGCACACTTTTAACCAATGTTGAACACGAGGAAGAAAAGAAAGAAAACTTAGTGTCGTGAAAATTTCACAGATCCCGGAAAGTACAACTTCACGCCGCGCCTCTTCCGCTTGACGGCCTGCTCCGGCACCTTCGAGGCGGAGGAGAAGCTGAGCCCTGCCCGCGTGCCGGGCACCGTGATGGCCATGCCCTTCCTGCAGGAACACCTGTACTCTGTGCCACAGCCAGGTGGCTGCCTCGCACTCCTGCACACACTGCAACAGCACACACTTAAACACGTGGGTCACATGGCTGTAAAAGGGGAAAGGCTATAGTTATAAAAGGAGAAGAGCGTGCAAGTAAGTTCAGGCTCAAGAATTTCCTCCACCTCCGGCTTCTTCCAAAAGTCTGTCGATTGAGGAAGATGAAGGTGTAGCACTTGTACGCACGCTGGTCGCTTCGGGGTTACGCGAGCCTGCGGTCTCGGGTGCGATCCTGCGACGAGCGTGAACGTAGCTGCGGAAGGGGTGTCCAAATCGTGACGTCGGATCCTCGGTTAAAAAGGTAAAATAAGCGTTGTCGAGAAATGCAGTACTGATGCGGCCCTCTTGCCGCCCAGCCCTCTTCCTGCTGGACAACCGCATGGAGGTGTACCTGTGGCAGGGGCAGCAGCCGGACGACGCCGAGCGCACGGGCTCGGCCAAGATCCGCTGGGACGCCGAGAGGAAGTGCGCCATGGAGACCGTGCTGCAGTACTGCAAAGGTGAGCTCGGCACCCTCGCCGTCGGGTTCCGCATCTTGCCGAGGGTTACATCATCCGTTCTTCTCCGAATGCCGAACAAAGTTAATATGATACAGGCGCAAAAGTTTGCGGACGCTCCCCGTGACGTCGACCCGGGGGTCACGTGTCAGAGTTGCTTTCTTTCAGAGAAGAACTCGCGGCGCCGTCCGCCGGCCTATCTTATCCTCGCGGGGGCGGAACCTCTCACCTTCACCAACGTCTTCCCGCGCTGGGAGAAGGACCCCAGCGTCAAGCTGCAGGTGCAGTAAGAAATGCTCATTTTCTATTAGTATCCAGGCCAGCAGCGGGGGGGCTGTGTGCGTGCGTGTGCGTGTGCGTGCGTGCGCGTGAGACTGACCTGTATTTCCCTCCCTTGGGCCGTGCAGGGCGAGGCTGTGCGGAACAAGGTAGTGCTGGTCCAGGATGCCCTGTCCCGCCTCAGTAAGAACCAGTACTCGGTGGAGGAGCTGCGGGCCAAGCCCCTGCCCGAAGGAGTAGACCCCCTGCGTCTGGAGCTCTACCTGTCGGACGAGGACTTCCAGGTACGCCGCCGTCCGCGGTTTCGCTGCGCGACTCATTTAAATGGCCGCTTTCGGTGATTTATACAGCCGGCTAGTTTTTACCGCGGCACGTTGTGGGGTTCAAACCCGGGCACGGCAAGGCCCCTCGGCAGTACTGCCCCCGCGGCTGCGTTGCGAGAGAGAGACGCGACCGGCGTGGTGCCGGCGCGCGCTCACGCCCTTCCTCTCTCACTGTGTTACAGAGGGTGTTGGAGACGACGCGGGACGAGTTCAACGCGCTTCCCAACTGGAAACAAATCAACCTGAAAAAAAGCAAAGGACTCTTTTAAACGGGACGCGCCCCTTCGCCCGCACCGCTCCTGTATGCAAATGTTTTGTACAGGTTCTGCACTTTTTGTATTTGTTAATTTTAAGGAAGCCTATATTCTTGTAAAGCGACGAGTTGAAATGTACAGTCCACATCTAGGGACTGGTTTATGTTTTTCTCTCTCTCTCTGTAAACTTTGTTCATGCACAGCTGTGGGTTTTAGCCAAACACAGAAGAATTGGATGGAAAAGACACTGTTTTTCAGATACTTTATAAAACTTTATCCAAAGCGAGAACCTAAAACTGTGTAATATAAATACGTATCCTAAACACGTCGGGTTTTTACTCTTTGGTATCGATGTTTTGGACACTAAGGAATAACTAGAAAGGAAAACAAAGAAAGCAAACGTGGTCTGCAGGGGATGTTTTTGCGGTTGAACCTGCAGTCTTCCTGTCCCTCACTGTCTGTGGCCTGCGCTGGAGAAATGCTTGAATGATAAACTGCCTTCAAAGCAACATATTATACAAATGTTTAATGTTGTGGGAAAAATCTGTACTATTTTTCTCAAATAAACGTTTCAGTACATCACGATTGTTCAGTGACACCGACGACAAGCAGCTGCTGGATGTTAACACGTCTGTTGGTTTGACACCGAATTCTGCAGGATCTCGCCATCTTCTGTGCATTTTTCTTGTCGAAGACCAACAGTGGAGCAGGTCGGTGTCGGTGACAGACCAAAGGAAGGTAAAAATGGGTGGATGACTGAAGAAAAGGCTGGGAACAGGACGATGTTTAGGCTGTAGGAATCAGGGTTTCTCTTCACTTTCAGGCCATTAACCAGGCTGCACGTCTGTTTTCCACAGTGGTACGAGTTACTCCAGCGCTGCTTAAAGCTTGTCGAAAACAAGCCCAGCACTGAGAACCTGACGAGAGGTGGAACATCTCCTTCTGGTCCACGATGTCAGCAACTGTGAAGGACGTGCTGTAGATGGGGGGGCTGGCAGGGAGCAAGTTCCTATGTTCCTGTGTTGGAGACGCTGACTGACGGCGGCGGGCGCCGTGGTAACGCACACGGACGCGATACCTGCTCGACCGCAGGTCCGGCTCGGCGGCAGGCAGGTTGACGCCCGGTGACAAACGCGGCATTGGTGGGCTCGTGGGTAATTACTGGGGGATTAGCCACTGTCCCGCGTGGGGGGGTGTAGGAATGGAACGGACCCCGGCAGTGCCCCCCCAGGGTGTGTTGTTGTCTGGACCACCTGAGGCAGCCAGGTAACGGTGGCGACAGCATCTTCACTCGGTTCATCGTTTCACGTGGAGCTCAAGTGGATAAACCGAGTAACTTGTTGCGTGAAGTACTCCGGTTTGCGGTTTCGGTCCTGGGCGGCTCCACAGTACCTGCTTGGGTGTCGTGTTAAACGGGGGGCCGTCTGTGGACGGGGGTGTCCAGCTGGGGTGAATAACAACGTGCTGAAAAGACTCAAACTTGGGTAGAAGCAGTATCTTACTCACCTGAAGGAGTCAGTATTTTCCCTGAAATTGACCCTTTCAAAGTAACGTTTCTCTGTGAAAAATACACAATTAAGAATGAACCAAAACAAAAGGTATTTTGAGGCAGAATACATTTTATTGTATTTGACAGGAAAAAAGTTGAATTCTGTCACTTATCCATATGATTAAAATTAGGGCCGCGAAGGAGAGTCAGTTTCTACACCTTCGGCGTCGCACTTCGCCTCTAACCACCGACCGCAGCGACAGGGCTCGTCGTGCACCAGTGCTGACGACTGTCGTACTATTTATGCTTGTTGTTTGCAGAAGTTTGATTTATGCTCATGAGCGTTGGGACTGGTTCGGCTTCTCGGGGCGACATACACAGCGTGGCCTCTTTCGATAGAACGCCTGCCGTCTTACCGGCCGCGTCCGTCGGCAGCGAGGGAACCGGTGTGAAATCCTCGGCCGCCGCGGTCAGCGGGCAGCTCGCGCCGGTCCGCTTCGGGCACCTCGGACGTTCTAGATGGCCGACTGCTCCTGCTGGAACGCCTCCGTCTCCTGCTCCGACGCGAGAGCCGCCTCCCGCAGCACGACCATGTGGCCCTCGGCGGCGTTCAGCGACCGGTCGATCCAGTCCGTGCTGCCCGACATGTGGCAGGCGCTGCGCGTCACCAGCACTAGGTGGCTCACGGACAGCAGGAGGGCGGCGGCTCTGCGGGACACAAACGCGGCCGTAAATCGGAGCGGCAGGTACCTCCCGTAACCGTAGCGACCCCCGTCGACGTCCCTCGAGTGCCTTTGGTGGTTCGTCCCTACAAAGACGTGACGAGAGCCGTGCTGCGGAGGTGCGGCGAGGGTGACGCTCCTAGCGGACGAGCTACGCCCTTCCTTCTCCTCTGCACGACGTAGATACCTGGCGTCCAGAAGTTTCGGGTCCAGCGGGGGGTACATGGATCTCACGACGTCATCCACCCTGTGGAAACGGACACTGTTTGCTTCGCACGGAAAATGTCAGTAACACTCAGGTGACATTTACTCTGCGTGTCCAGCGGCTACGTTTGAGGAGCTACCTGGGGCTGATGCGCTTGGCCACGGTGATAATGTCGCCGAGACTCGCGGGGGCTTTGACCTTCGCCCCTGAGCCCATTGTCATGGCAACCAGCTTCTCGGTCAGGGTGTGGCAGATCTGAACACACACACACACACACAGAGTAAAGGTCAGAGGGAAGTTATCTGGTGCCCCAGTTTCTTTTCTCACTTTTCCTCAGTTTCGGTAAAAATCACGACACAGGAAAAAAGTTACCTTTAATATAGAAATGCAGTGAGACACCAAACCTCTGAAAAACAGAAGAGTCACGTTTTACATCACACATTAATTACTTCTTACTTGTGAATAAAGTGAATGGATGGATGATGACGGTTTAATAGGTACACATTTCTCCTCAATGGGACGGTGCTGAAGGTCCTGCAGTTGGAACCCATAATGCAGCGGGAAACGGAGAAAATGGCTGCTACCTCCTGATGACGTGTTTTCTGGGAAGTGCGGTACGAACGGTTTGGGGGCAGCAGCAGGAGGTTCTTACGAGGCGTCTTCGATCCAGTCCTCGTTCTCCAGGATGGCCTCGATGTGAGGGTTGGTGATGACCACGTCGTCCAGCTCCAGCTCCGAGGGCTCGCTCTGGGTCTCCATGGCGCCGATGAGGTCCACGGTGGGTCTGGGCAGCGGGGTAAAAGGGGTGCGACGCAGAACGTTTGGATAAAGTTTCTTCCTCTCTCCGTTTACGTTATTACCACGAAACCTAAGACCGTTTCAAAACCGAGGCAGGAGGCTGTGACCCGTGAAGCCACCGTGCGGCGAGACCCAGCTTCTCGCCGTCAGAGGTCTCCGTTCCTCCCTCGCCAAGATGCTGGAAACCGCCAGATCTCAGTAGTTGCGTTAATTCCCAATAAGGCAATATTATAAAGTGAGGCTTCAAGGAGGGAGGGGTGAGGTTTATATTTGTCGTAAAGTGCAGAATGAAACGCCTAGCAGGACGTCCCGCTGTGCTTGCGTTTTCAAAGCTGTATCGTCCTTTCAGCATTTCCATTAAGCAGAAAGCCTTCGTCCCAAAGGAAGACAAATCCGAACACGCGGCCGGGAGACGGCGGGACGCCGCTGCGGTAAACGCTCGGCCATCAGACACAAGATTGCTTTCGTTAGAAGCGCTTTCACAGCAATTAGCGCAACTGCGCCTGCAAACGGGGAACCGCCAGGTTCCGCAGACGTCCGACCGGGAGGCCGAGCCGGGCGTCTCGTTAGCTACTCTTCTGACCTCTACACGAAGCAGGACGGGGGTCTTTCCGGGACATTACTGAATCCTTGGTATTTGTGTCACCTGCTGTCTAGTCAATTTTACACCATCTCCTCTGATTCTAACTGGGCGCAGATGTTCAGTGCGTCCTTCTTCTCAGGCCCGCGAAGGATAGCAGATGCATTTAGCGTGTGACCCTCCCGCCCCAGGTTAACCCCCCACGGTGACCCCGTGGTACTGACTTGGAGTCGAAACGGTTGAGCAGGTTGACGGGGCGGCAGTAGCGCTGACGGCAGACAAGCACCAGGGCCACGAAGGACGCCAGGAAGATGGTGGCCAGCACCCCGATGGCGACGATCACCACTGTCTCCATGCTGACGCTCCCCGCCGGCCTCTGGTTAAGGTCCGCAAGTTGGGCCGGCGCTCTAGACGTCTGCGCTCATCTGTAGAGGCAAGCGCTGCTTATTTTCCAGACGTCTGGTTTTGGCATCGCTGCTGTTCTCACATTTAGGTTAATAACTAAAACATTATTTCTTCTCAGGCCACCAATCCTAGAAATTACGCTAATCGTAGCTTTAAAGTCGTGAGGTTTTGCACGTTTGGTCCCAGGCAGCACTGTGTTGAGTTACTGATGTCAGTGCAGGCAGACAACTGGAAACCATGTGAGAACATCTCAAGCACCTCCTCCAAGTCACTCGTGTTTATATTCAATATCACACCGAGCCTTTTGTAAACACGGCACAAACTATTGACTGCATACGTCCACCTCTCATTTCGATATGAAAATGAAGCTCTGCTGCGTGTCTGATCCACGTGTGTTTAGTGTGCAGGACTGGGACCAGTACCCCTCCCCCCTACTGGGAGCTCTTCTGTCTCTAGGCTGTGGCCAGTTTTTTGAGGTGTTGCTCTTAGGTCCCGGCTGTATAGTTTCGCTACAGGTGATGCCTACAATCCGGCCAGAGACTCCAGAAACAACGCGAGGTCCCTCACGTCTTAAAGCCGAATCCCAGAACGAGGAAACGCACCTCCCTTGGTTCTAAGAGGGCACTCGTTCCACCGTCATTACAGATAAACCCAAAGAGTTAATAAAAAATAACACAAACCCATAATATACTGACCCATCAATGAGTTTAGGGTGGCTTTACACACAGCTGAGGGATTTCGCTGCAGTGCCTGGTGGCCACAGTCACAACCTGCTCTGGAATGCAGTAAACCTGTAATAGGATTGAACCCCAACGCTCTGCTCTTTCTCACACCGCACTCCCGTGGTCTCTGTTCCTCTGCGCTCCCTGCTGCTATAAAGCTGCAAAAAAAGAGCACCTATATTCCCGTCTTTTGTTGGATAACCCGACCCCGTGTGAGTGGTCAGCAGTAAGGCGCTTTATCGCTCGAACGGCAGCCTCTGCCGGCACCTCCCAGTAACCATAAATGTAGATTAAATGTAAAAGTGTTTTTTTTGTGACATCCCCCCCCCCCCCCC
>UFQX01000682.1:158674-192462 GCA_900497675.1 Arapaima gigas
CCCCCCCCCCCCCCGTTACCTTTTCTTTGTGTTTGTTTCCCCAACAGAAAGTCCTCACCTTCGCTGTCTTCTCCAGGTTTGAGGCCTGAAGCCTGAATGCCCAGCAGATGCGTCCAGACTGAGGCGGTAGAAGGAGGAGACACCAGCCAGGGCCGGCTGCACTTTATCGCTTATTTTTGCAGGGGACCAAATGCAAGTTCTCGTCGCGGAGCAGAAACTGCTTTAGGAAGTAAATCTCCTGCGTCCCGCGTTAATGAAGCGATCGCGTTGGAGCCGCTCCTCGCCTGACCGCTGCTGTCCTGCTCACGAGCGACGGCGTCGGACAGGCGAGAGGACGCGAGCCCCTTTGTCCCTCATCGCTGTGGACTCCCCAGCCAGCAGCGCGGACCACCCACCCTCCTGCTCAGTTATGCACAACGACCTGAGGTGGGTTCTCAAGCAATCCGAGTAACGCAGAAAATCACGCTATTTCAGCTTTGTTAATTTTTTACGTGCTCAGTAATACGCAACTTAAAATTCAAACATTTTTGCTTCATTTGCCCGGTGTAACCAGACAGTTATTCCCTTCTTCCATTAATGTGTTACTGCCTGGTTCTTCCAAATGTTGTCCTTTGTGGAACTTGAAGGGGGGAAAAAACAGCTAATCCAGCTGCGGACGACACAAAGAAATAAAAGTTGTAAATAATTGTTTTAAAAAGCGCATCTGGAAATCTCACCTTCTCATTTCGCCGCGTCGCCTGAAGTCGGCCACCGAATTCTCCGACCGGGACCGGGACCCAGGCAGCTGAACAAAGGAACTCCGGGGAACTGCAGCAGGCGCTCTGAGGTTGAAGCCCACGGGCGGTGATTGATTCCCTACATCTGCTTTCTCCTGGGGGCCCCTGCAGAGGTCTGCAGACCCTTTATATGTTCCACTGAGCCTCATGCAGGACCACTGTAGCTGCTGGGATGTGCCGCTCTGTATAAGTACAACAGTTAGTTTTTTTTCTAAGTAATTGTTTCTACAGTCAATAGAATTACTAGACAATCTGCACGATTAGGGCTTTATCTCAGTTAAACTCCCGCCAATGGATAGAAGCTTATTTAGCCTGTTATGAGGATGTGGAGACGGTTCTGCCAAGGGTTCTGCACTCGTGTTAAACGTTCCGCCTAAATCTGGACCGAGTTATTGATCAAAACCCTTGTTTACGAGGTTAGGGTTAGGTAGATGTACTCCGTTCACAATGGATGCAAGGAAGATTATTAAAATAACGTGCAGCTTTGTAGCTTAACTTTTAACGTCAACATATTTCTGAGCCACACAAAATGTATAATCTCCCACTTCTATAAAACCCAAGAAGGAAACGTGATTCTCTTTTTTTTGGCGGGTACGGCTTTTTAAATAATTATCTGGCCCTGGAAGTGAGAAGTAAAGCGGCTGCCAGAGCATCAGCAACAAGTAAATCTGGATCAGATCCCACTTGTGAACCTTGTCCATGAGCAAAGTAACCAGAACTACCCAGCTGTGCAAACGGGTGACTCTGACTTTATGTTAACGGGTCGGTTAAGTAGAGCATGACAGCAGCCCAACAGGACCGGAGGTGTGCGGTGCGGCTCGGCTCCACGGTCCATCGGCAGGCAGCGAGACGTCGCTCACGGTTGCCAGACGCAGCTCTGCTTTGTGTCAGCGGCTCTTCGCGTCGGCACGCAGCTTGTCGAGCTCTATCTGCTCCGCACGCTCCTGCGTCGCCGCCCCCTTCCACCGTTTTACTTCACAGGAATGTGCAACTGAGCAGCCACCTCAAAGGCTTTACTGGAGACGTGTTGACCACCCAGCGGCCCCCTGGTGCCCCCCAACCCCCAAATCTCCATTTGTCTTGTTGACTTCTCCAGCAGGGCGTCGGCGGCTGGCTGCCGGGGGCCCCTCGCTCTCCCAGAGGTGATCCTTCAGCTCGGCAGGGGCGAGCAGGCGACGTCACGCCAACCTCGGTCTCACTCTTACACAAGCGTTGATGGAAATTTACAGGCCGCCTGCAAGGAGCTGCCGCCTGTTGGCTTGTTATTCACCGCTTACTGCTCACCTCCATGTAGTTTCTCCCCGAATATCAACATGCTGGGAATTTTTAAGGATGGAATTTACTTCCTCGCATGAAATTTAACTGAAGATCTAAAATGTCTTTGCTCGCGTTTTTCATGAGATGGTAAATCAAAGCCAGCAATCGATCAGTGATCAAACACATAAAACACATATAAACCTGCCTCTCAAAACTGCGCAGAAGGAACAGCAGCATTAGTGTGGGGTTGTCTGTTACCCGGGGAACAGTCTACAGGTTGAGCGGGGTGGGGTACAGCCACCAGGTGCCTGGCAGGAGGACCGAGCGTCTGCTGCAGTCCTACGTGCTGAGACTCCACAGGCGCCAGCCGAGGAGCAACAACCGAGGACGGACACCTGGCTTGACGCCGGCTTTCCAGAAGAGCGGACGTTTCGTGTCATCCTGAACACCGCAGCGCTGCTGGACAAGGAGGCCGGTTCTCTGCTTCTGTGGTCCGGAGACGAGGTGCCGTTCGGGGGACTTTTCCAGCCGGCGATAATGAGGTCGGAGCTGCTTTGTGGGACCCGGGTGAGAAGACCTGCCCTCGTCCCGTCACGCAGACCCAGGGACGGCTGTTTGCCAAGGGCTGCAGTACAGGGGAGAGCAGGAGGGGGAGGGTTACAAACAGACATTTCTCCAACTTAAAGATGCCCTCAAATGCTTTAAGGAGCAACCATGTGCTGCATGCCTGAAGGGGTTTGCATATTTTAACTCAAAGGTCAAGGTAAACAAGCCCATTAGTCTGTTGCGGGAAATGGGGCGAGAGGTTCGTCCGGGTCCATCTACATTTGAGATCTCCAGCCGCCCCATGCAGGAGCAGGAGGCATCGCTGTGGAAACTTCCAGCTTCACAATCTCCCTCAGGCTGACGGCCTCTGCCCAGTTTGCCGCTTATCTGCTGGTTACCCACTTCTCACCTTCTGTGCACCTTCTCGCAAACCACAGACTCCTCTGCGATACGCAGCACAGCTGCTTCCCACGATTCCTCTCACAAATGGTGTGTGTTGACAAACACATTTGGGTATTTTCACCTTTCCACCTCTTAAATTTATTTAATGGCCCCTGGCGGCCCCCCGCTTCTCGGCAGGTCTCAGGTGGAGTTAACTCGATTGAAATGAATCATTTTAACGTTACGAACAGACGAATGTGATGCGTGTGAACCTCAGGTTACGCTCTCAACCCGGCTATTCAAAGGGGACGTCAAACACGACAGGAGCCAGAAAACAACTTTGCAAAAGTGATATTCACACCGTTTGTTGTGTTATCGTGTGATCCTGTCAGACTGGGTGGATTTTTGCTACATGAATATAGACACAATTCACCAAAATGGAGTAACGCCTCCAACCTGCCTGTACTGATCATTTGGCAGAATTAAATGCTTAAAGGCATCAGACAGATGATTATATTTTATTGCACTTAAATGTTTGGAAAGAGCCCGAATGTGCAGAAAAACAGAGGAGAAAAGTCCATCTACTCACTCACGTGGGAAAGTGACACACCGGCAGATTCAGAGATTTATTTCTCTTCAAACTCAAGTGGCCGTTTGTGTTGTTAAAAAAAAAAGCCACTACAGTGTCTGTACCACTTATACCGCAGTAAAGAACAGAGTAAACAGACTACTTAACCCAAACCTCTCAAACTCTCTGTCTAAACTCAGCTCAGCCCTTTACCCACAGACCAGTTTCCTCTGTCTCCACTCACCTGGCGCTTGTCCCTCCCATTGACCCCCACAGTGGGCTCCTGTTTTATACAGCAGTAAGACACATGAGCTGCAGCGGTATTGTGGTTACCCTGATGCACACTGAACCTCATAAGGAGGGTTTGAAACCCTCAAGGGAGGGTGATCTTTAATAATGTGGCTCATGACCTTCATTTTGGGTTTAAATGTGAGGCTGACACTCACTTTCACCCTGTGGTCTGTACTTAAACCCAGAGGCTGGTGTTCACAGGGTTGTGGGTTCAAGTCCTGTGTGGGGTTGTATCTTTTTATCAATTTAACCTGTATGGCTGAAGCTCCAGCTTAGAAGGAACAACTGAGGTGTCTGAAGAGTAGGTGGGTGGGGGGCAGCGTGGTGGTGCAGCAGGTAAGTTGCTTGACTCCTGACCACAAGGTCCACAGTTTGGCTCTCAGTGAGAGTGAGGCTGGACCTGAACCTGTAGCTGCCCATAATGCTGGCTGTAGTGGGGGGTGCCCCCACATCCTATAGTAAGTTAAAAACAGTCTGCACAAACTTTCTCACACTGCTGTACACAACCAACATTTTTGTTCTATTGTCACTGGTTCAAACCCAGACACCACAGATAACTGGAGCTGCTTACCTTGACACTGATGGTCAGTGACTCACCAGGGATTTGAACCCAAAATCATCCCCACCTCAAAGCAGCACCTTAACCACAGCACCACCTGCTTCTCTAGCTTTCTGTTCAACACTTGTACCATTAAACTGGAATTTGGTGTCAACTAGAACCAGTACAAGACTTGATCAGCAGCTGCAGCCACTATAAGGACAGCACTGAACTCCCTCAAGAAGGACTGAACCTCAGACCTACTGGTGCCTAATGCAGGATTATAACCACTGAGCCACACAGTTGGTCTGGCAACACAGCTCTCATTGTCATCTGTTGAGCCTCAGTCTTCAAAACAGTCACAGTGAAGGACCCACCTCACCTGGTTCCCCCCAAAGGCCCTCATAAGGGTTCCTACCATCACCGAGGGTTTGGTAGGAACTGAACCCCAGACCTGAGCAACTGAAGTAGGGCATCATAACCACTGAGCTACACAGTCAGCCTGAAGGCTTAAGCTCATCTGCTGGACACGAATAGGCCTCAGGGAGGAAAATGAATCATCAGAAGCTCCTTCTATGAAGTTTGAGCCCAAGATTTACTGGCATCAGGACAGAGCTGGTGACCGCTGAGAAAGACAGGTACGTGGTCCAGCACACAGGTGGAGTGGGGTGGGGTTCACAGCACCCAGCTTGTGTGTTTGCATCTGGGTCACAAACTGCCTGTGAGCAGGTTGTATGCCCCACCACGGTGGCTGGTGCCCACTAGAGGGCGCCCTCTCCAGCAGGGACTCTCTCCACCTGCAGCCCACCCGCTGGCGGCCGAATTCATCCAACAGCTCCGCAAAGGCAAATCTATTTCGTTTGTCCTTGACTGCTCTCCTTTTAAGCCGACTGACTAAAATCTATTCACTCTAACATACACCCCTCCCCTCCAGGGAACGGCTGAGGTGTGAAACATGGGCCCGAATATTTGGGAAACTTTCAGTTTCATCTCCAACGAGTGTCTCAGGACTCATTTTCAAGCGCATTTCTAACCACTGTGTATATTTCACCTTCCACCTGCTGGGACCCCCCCCACGCCATTAAGCTGCACGTTGGGAGAAAATCAGAGGAGATTCCAACATCAGATCATCTCAGTGGGTTGGACAGACTAAGCTTTTGCCTACAGTAAAAGGGTCCGGCGAGCAGCGGGCAGCACCCGCCTGCAGTACGGCGGTAAAAAGCCGCTCACCGCCGGGGCTGAAGGGCACAGATTACTGCGAGTCGATACAAAGCGACGCGTAAAACTTAACGGCTCGAGTCAGTCATCTGTAACGTGTGCAGAAATGCAGCTCTGGAGCAGCTTTCCCAGGAGTCTCTGCATCACCACGTGCTGCCTCTTTTTAGTCACGGCACCGCCTCTCGGCAGCATCGGGTACCGAACATAATAAAACTTTAGTGTGCGTCTCAGTCTAACGTGGGAGCCAATGTGACCTTTTGCTGGGTTTCAGGGCGTCTTTGTCGCCCGGGGGCTGCGGTAAAACAGAGCCGTGTGCCTTGGCGCCCCCCCGGTGCTCTGCACACTCTCTCAATTTCCACAGTAACAGGAAGTACAGCAGAAAGTGGCCCTTCCTCCAACTTCAGCCTCACTTACTTCTAAACACACAAACCGACCGGGTTTCAATCGGTACGTTTCGCACTCAGAGCGTCAAAGCGAAGCTCAGTCGACAGCTTCAGGGCTCTGCTGCACCTTCGCTCCTCGTTACGCACTGTAAATCAGCAGACCGAATTCAAAGTCATATCAAGTGTTCGGCCTCCATTTGTGGAACGGCGCCGTTACAAAAGTACAGTATTAAGTCCGTCTGCGAGCGTGACGAAAACACTGGAGTCGCTGCCCGTCTTCTGAATCACACACGAGACGAAATGAACGGATGTGAAAGTAAACCGCAAGCCTTGCTTTTCGCCCTCTGTTTACCGTGCCTAACCTTCGACAGGATAATTTATTTCGCGCTGCAAAGCAGGAAAAGCTAAATGTTGTTTGGAGAAACGGAGGCCTTTGGCAAGACGGGTTTTTTGTGCGAAGGGCGACGCGTGCCGACATCCTCTTGCCATCCCCCCAGCTCTACTAGCCCCATATTGCTGTTGAAACTAATCCGCTTCTCTTGCCAATCGGTCTTACAGTGCGGAGAGATGGCAGCAGCGCCGCCTCCCTCTTCCCCCCGCTGCTCTGCTCGTGGCAGCGATGCTGTAAGTAACCTTGACGCTGCTTTAGTTCAGCCTACTGCACACCTCTTATCCTCAGCAAGATGCCTCTGGCTGCCGAAGCCATAACAGGCAGAGCAGGAGATGTAGGTAAGGGGCCGGTTTATTAGGCACACCTCCCAGCAAGAGGGGTGCAAATGAGGCTGACCAGCATTCGCAGCCTCGGCTGGTTTGGGAAAAACCAGGGACCTGCACGATAGTTGCTGTGTGTTACAGCGTAGCAGTCAGTCCCCTGCTGGGACACCCCTGAGCAGAGTCCCGCGTCGCTCAAACAAACGGTGCCGCTCTAAGCTGCTTCGTACAAAAGCGTTGACGGATAATTATGTTAATTTAATAATGACTAAAATATTAGTGACGTGACACCTTGCTGACGCACTCCTGATGTAAACTGCTTGAAATGCATCCCCTCTTGCGTTACTTTGCCAAAATCAGAGACCAATTTGCCTTTTGGTTTATGTGAAATGTAATTTTACAACCACTGAAAGTGCCCTGGCTGACAAATGGGAAACAGGCAATTTAGCACAAAGTTTGGGCTTGGGGGGCTACGGGGATAGATTCCGAGTACAATTCTCTCTCTCTCTCTCTCTCTCACACACACACACACACACACACCTACCTGCTGGACAATAACATGATGTCACCTTGACAGGAAACAGACAAAATGTCTGAAAAAGTCTGTCTTTGGAGAACAGGCTGCTGACAATCACTGCACAGCATTTCCTTAAAAAGACATTTTGTACATCTCTTTATTACCTGATCTATAGTAACAAATATACGTGCGTCACACGCTGCCCGGTTCAGCACAGAGGGTGGGCACAACACTCACTCACACACTCTCTCTCTCTCTCAGCACGTTCATCCGGCTCCCGTCCAACGTGAGCATAAGGCACACCAATCTTCTTGTTACATTCACCCTGCTTATTGTCCACATTTTCCTGTTTACTGAGAGCCCTCACCGCCCGCAGCGAAGCCTGCAGGGCGAGGCAGACGCGGGAAAGGTGCCCCCACCCCCAGGGTGTCTCATGTCACACAGCATGCACTTCACCCCCTCCTTCATTCACGTGTACGGCGCCTTCAAACGGAACTATAAGAACTAAAAATCTGGTTATGACTTTAAAAAAACCCCATTCTGTGCATTTTTTAAATTTCTGATACTTCATACCTGGCAGAATAAAGACTGTGAACCACCATATAGCACCAGCGTCATGCTTGACACCATGAGGTTGCTGTTTATTGCCATCTAGTCAAATACACTCCTGACCAGGTGACACGCAATTGTGGCTGTGTGATCACGTGTATCGGTCCCGGTCCAGCCGTCCATCACGCATGAAGTACAAGTGACCCCTGAGATGCAATGTTACTGTATTATTTAATACCCTCAAGCAAGTTACGACCCAAACATGAGGCTGCGTGCGTGCGAGCGTGCGAGGTTGTTCCAGGCTGAGCAGGAGAGCTTTCAAACTGTCCACACTGGTATCTGCTCAAGTGCTCCATTTGCTGTATTGATCCTGCACTTTGACTGATGCTCTACTCTTATTTTCCTCAGTCTGAGGCCATGTGAAGGCTTTTGCTGGCCACTTCAGTGCTTTTACAGGCTGCGCACACACACGCGCACACACACACACACACACACACACCTGCATACAAATCCCAAAACACAAAACCATGTTTAGTGCCCCAGTCTGTCACAGTCACTGCTGAGGGCCACACAGGCGCCTGACTTGCACAGCTAAGTCATCTCCTGAAAGGAGTGAACAGCAGCATCTTCCTTCTACCTTTTAACATTTTCTAGTTGTAGTTGAGGCTTAGTGAACCTCAGAAGACAATATTCACCAATTTATGCTGGCATAAAACACAAATATTAACGCATCGCGTTGTGGTAACGTCTTGGTCGCATTTCCTCTCACCATGTATCCAAACTGGCTTCGTGGAGCACAAACGCTCACAGGGAGTCCACTTTGGCTCCACCCAGTTTTGACCAGGAGCTGAAGTAAAGCTGGGTTGTAAGTGAGAAACACTGACGTGAGTCAAGACATCGCAAAGTAAAACTGGATGAAACGGATTAAACAGCATTTTTCTCTGCACATCTTGACAGGTCGGGAAATGAGAAGTTCTTTTAAAAGGCTGTAAAATACTCTGATTTAAGGAAGAATTCTGTGCGTTGAGTGTCAAAAAGGTTCCACAGGCAGCTTTTACACCCACTTCCGACAAGTCAAAAGCCGCAGCGTCGCGACGAACGACAGGGCTTTCCCTCCCACGCCAACTCTTCAGTTCGCGGCGTCACAAAGTGCGTAAAATCAGGGAGCCCAGGAACCCCCACGTTGTTGAAAGCGTGTGCTGGCGTTACCCCGCTGGGAGCGGGGAGCTTCGTTGCCCTCACTTCCCGCGAGTGTTTCCATCTCACTGTCGGGATTAACGTCCCGCCCGAGCGGGGTGGCAAAACCCTTTACAAACTCTGCCGTCCTCTCCCGTGGGGAATGTACACCTGCGCAAGCAGAGCTGGATCAATTCCCTGTCCTGCATCATCCCGCCACAACCTTCCCAGCATGCCTTGCAACGGGTACAAACTTCGTGTTTGCTGAATTCCGGTCTTACCTTATCCTGCCGCTCACGTCCGGCTAACACGAATCCCTGGCGAGAGGCGAGGTTGGATGTCAACTTGCCGCAGTCCTGTGGCCTCAGACATGTGCACAACACCTGTGTGAATCACCTGTAATGCAAGGTGGGCAAATTGATGTAGAAACTTTTATTAAAGGAAAAATTTGTTTATTTTAGTGCACCATGAAGCCTGAAAGCAGCACTTGCAGGTATGTCGGATTCGTGTTTAAATGGCGAGGGACGGAGATTAAGTGCTGTCTAACTGGATGGGCCCCCCCGGTGTCTGTCCCATACATTTAAAGGCGAGTTGTTTTGCTGGCAGTAAAGGTGCTTCAGGAAGAGCTGCTTCATTACTCGCTCTGTGGACACCTCTAATGAATCGAAACGCAGTTAGTATTTCTGGCTTCGGGAGGAAACCTCATTTCCTTTTGCTAAAGTGGCTACAAACTCATCTCTCTTCTGCGCTGCTTATTTATTGCTGTGAAAACGAACTCGTGCCTGTGCAAAATATAATCTTACAAAAAAACGCCAGAGCTGAGGACTGAGAACTATGAAGTGATGTGGAGGTTTTCTTTCCATATTAAAAATCTAAAAAAAGTTTCAAAAACTCTGAAAAACAGAGATTGTGCAGCAAGTACAGTACTTTGGGACTGAAGCAGATGGATGTATAAAAAGATTTTATAAGGACAGAATTCCATGAAGTGTGAGTTTAAAACTTGCTACAGCTACACTCATCCAACTGCTTTTCTCCAAAATGACGGCATGAGAGTATACAAATATATATAAATATATAAAAGCACGTAAGACAGAGGAGACGAAACCACGTTATGTAAATGCTGCCTATTACTCACCTGAAGTAGATGGAAGTGGGGGGGCAGCCACAGGGCACTTCTCTCATCTTCCACATCTTGTGGAACTGTTCTGCTGAGAAGTTACAGCAGCAGATGATGGGTCAGCAATCAGGCACCATTTACAAGGAGGCGGCAGAACGGCTGCACTGTGGACAGACGCAGAAGAACCTCTAGAGACCCCAGTACAGCGTGGAGACTTAGAGTGAATCAAGCAAAAACGTGATCTGACCACATACACACAGTGCGGAAGTGCAGTTGAAAAGCCTCAGTACAGGGCAGAACTCCAGATACTGCTTTCAAAGTCCTGGTTGGCGGGAAGTCTTCGTTTCAACTAGGCTGTCCGAGTAGAACCTCTGCTCGTGACACAAAGTGACTAGTTTGTGTTTAGCTTTCAAACCGTCTTTTAACCTCAATCTTGGAATCAAAATATCAGACAAAAGGGAGAGAAAAAAATTCTGTATTTAGTCTCGAGTAGCTTAATGAGTTTTCAACAGCATGTTATTCATTATAAATTAAGGATTCAAAAAGAAGCTCGATTTTTCTGTTGTTCAAGTCAACAGCAAATTTTAGAACAGAATTTTGATCCATGCAGCAAAATTCACCACAGCAGCTGAACCCATAGGACACATAACCCAATTAACCAAGAATTTTACTTCACATACATAGTGTTTAAACCGATCCATCAAGTCTGCTTGGAAGAGATGCTTCGAGTTTTTATGGATCTACAGAGCAAATCAAATCCGGTTCATTTTGACCCGTTTCACATGCGTGCAGGAATTATACTTATCACTTGGAAATGTCTGCCTGATGAAATGAATATTTATTCCCGCGTCGCTCGGCTGAGCCAGACCAGCGCTAATATGGTATGAAAAGCACTGGGAAGAACGTCACTTGTCAGTTATTGACGTGGCTGTTCCGTGGCCGCAACGACGGACGGGATTCGCCGTGTCGCCCTCCTGCGGCCCCGGCGAGGTTCGCCGCGCATCACAGACAGGAACATTCAGCAGGGGAATGTTCAGCTCTATTGAACACCGGCCTGCAGACGCTGCCAGCAACTGGGGGATTTTCTGCAGGTAGCAATTAAACTCGCTTTACAGCTCTATACACTCCGTGCCGTATTGATCCAGCTGATCCTGGTGTTCTTTTTATCGTTCGACCCCCTGCATCCCCTATCTGTTTGCGTGTGGCTAAACTCCACTGGATGATTAATGACTGGGAAGATGACTGAGCTTCAAGGTGCCCTTCTTACCCCAACCACCTGGACAGAGTGGGTGGTGGGTCAGAGCTAGTGGCTCCCCAGCAACGTCACCGCAGAGATGCTCGCAGAGCTCCGCCCCCATCCGAGTGGCCCGCTGCAGGACAGGTCCCGCCGCCTCCTTTTCAGGCCGTTACCCCGCAGTACATTTCTCAGCCTGTTATCCCAGCTGCATCTGCTGCCCAGCCCTAACCGAGGCGTTTCTCTTCGCTCCAAAATTACCCAGCATGCCACTATCAACTGACTCGTTTCATTTTCACACTTCTGACCTGCAGTTACACCATTAATCAGCTGTCAAATATATCTTTTTAAGAAAAGAGCAAGGACATGCATTCAAATGTTGACCAAGAAGAAAACACAACAGCAGGCATTCGGTCCATTTTCAGTCCTGTGGGCGTTGGTCACGGTACTCGACAAACACACTCCAGCCCCAAACAGACCACGAGAGCCTATTACTGTAATAGAGTTGGTGAGACGGAATGGTTGTCGGCTTCGTTCTGCTCGCAAAGGTGACCTGTTGTCGTGTGTGGGCTCTAAGTGCCTCGATGAGACGGAATGGCAAAGACCTGCACTTATCCACATGCGCAAAGAGCTGTGAATCACGGAGAGCTAATGCAGCATTTAAGCTCTTACGGCCCATATTTTATTATCACGCGTATTTTTACATCCTGTTAATTACAAGACATTTTGTGGATACTGTTTTGAGATAAACCAACACGAACCCGGCGTATAAATAAGCGCACATTCGCTGTACGGTACACCATTCTTACCATTTATGTAATACCCCCCCTCTGCGGAGCTCCACCCCCGCTTGGCAGCATATTACAGCATGGGCATAATGCACCACAAAAGTCTGACTCCATCGTTCTACAGCGATTTGGCTTTTTTTTTTTTTAACGGAACACTTCAGCAAACATTTTTCCACACACCTGATGTGCAGCACAGGATCCCAACTGTGCCTGTGCTTTAAGCCTCACCTCAGCCTGATTCATCGCCTGCTGGAGAGCTGTGTGGAAACCATTTAGCCAAACGTCAATGAGCAAAATGGCGATCGGCTCATGCTTTAACTACAGAGATGTACGGAGAGGTGCTGCTGTCTGGTGGCGGACGGCCAGGTGCGGTGCGAGCGAATCTGTGCCGCGGGGCCGGCCGCCTCACTCCAGCCAGGGAAACGAAGCGTAAGGCATCAGCTCGGCCACTAGTCTGCGAGTTGACGTTCTTTTCTGATTTGATGCCGTATCGAGGTGTGTGTGTACGCCCAGAGTGTCCGGTCCTGGTAACGCCTCCTCGCAAAGCAGCGTTGGCGAGCGGGACACGTGATGGGCGATTATGGTGACCTGCGCTCAGCTCCCAGAGGGCTGACCTGCGTTCAGACTACAGCTGCTGACACTGCACCCACCCCCCACCCCCCAAACACAACCTCACATGTTCGTACACAGAGCTGGAAATGAGATCTCCAGCGTGCTCCTGCTGCACTGAGAACCAGCCGCTTTCAGCAGATCCCAGACAGGCAATACTTTATAAAACTGTCTCTATTAAATTATTTCTAACATCACCTGTAGCAAAGTGTTTTGCATAAATGTCGCTTAATACAAAATAGATTAGTTACACTGAGCAAGTAACTGCAGAAAAGAGTATTTTATGGATAACAAAATGGCAAAACGTCTTTACATATTTAAAAATACGCTATATTATTATTACATGACTCACGGGGCTAAAATAAGAACAGTATCATAGAACAGCGTTACTGGAGTTGGTGCTAATCGAGATGCATAACAATATCAACGTACATCGAATATTGTAGAGGTTTTTAAGGGTTGTAAAACTCTTGCTGTCGTGTGTAAAATGCCCTTCAGCAGCACCTAACAACAGCACGAAGTTCTGACTTAGTTGTGCCCCGGCCTCCGACTGCAAGTCATCCGATAATCAGAATGAGTTCCGTCCTCTGAAACAGAAATTCACTGACAGATAGATTGCTGAATAAATGAGGCTCAAGGAATTTGTTTTTTATATATATAATGCGAATTATCATGTTTAGTACAGTGACTGTCTTAAGTGACCGTGAGGTCCTTTGTGCAGCAGGGATGAAACCCGAGAGACTATTGACTGTTCCGCGTCAAACGGACGGTTTACAACACAAATTGATGACAGGAATCTAATTTGTGGACGGTCTGGACCAGTACTGCTTACAAGACAAGAAAAAATTTGCGACCAGTTGACCCAGAGTCTGCCCAGGTCCATCTGCAGTTTCTCTGTCCACTTCGGTATCTTCTCTTTGAAACAGCTTTAAAAAGCCGTTGTTCTAAACTCAGTATCGCAGGTAATGTGTCCCAGCTCTCATACCTTTCCTACCCCTTAAAGGTCTTTTTTTTCTTTTTTTTTTTTTTTTTTTTTACAACATCAGGAAGGTCTGGCATTTGTCACCCTGTCACATCCAGAAGGTGAACCCCACCTTCCTATTTCATACAACCTACAGTTCAACTGCTAGTGGAAAATGAGCTGTGCACAACCTGTGTTCAACAGATTCCACAACCTACTATACTCACCAGCAACTTTCAAATTGTTCCACCTATTGCAGCACTCGGTCATACATTAAGGAAAAAAGAACTTTGTGTTTTTTTCCCCCTCCGTCAATCCAGGATGCCGTGAATCCCAAAATGTCAGCTACTGCAATGCAGCACCTGGTCTGAAACATGCGGTTCGGCAGAGTAATTCGCAGGGACTTGTCACAGTAATTATAAGAGTGAGATGCATTTAAAAGAGGACAATTAAGAAGTAATCTGCATAAAAAGTCTTCCTGTTGTCAGGCAAGAGTGAGCAAGCAGATATTCAGATGCATCACCTGGAAGCCAACAATTCACCAGCACATCAATAGATAAGACTGCAGCTAAATTCAATTATGTAAAACACGGCAAGGCCTCCAGTGAAGACTTCCATGAGGGAAATGCGACCAACAATACTAGAATTAACTCTTCAACAGGAACAAATCCACAGGAATCTCCACTCTGAGTAGCAGCAGAGGGTCCCGATACAATATCTGACACGTTATAAAGCTTTTTTTAAGGTGATAATCAAAACACGTGCATTTCTGATACACAGACGCAGACTGGATCTCAGGATAGAAAAGTGGTCCCTGACTTGACAGATCTTTCTGAACGGCGGTTGTCTCCGGCCACCGACGCCACTCCATAAAACACTGCGCGCCACCCTTACTGACCAATATTTCCTGCTTTCACAACTCTTATATAACCAGGGTCTTTGCAAAAGTACACAAAATATCGGAATTTTATGTAATTTTTGGTGTCTCGGCGAACCTCTGATCTAGGTCTCCCCCTTCGTACACATATCTCGCACTGTGATTCCTTAGAAGAAATCTTTTGAATATCTTTTGAATACATGTTCTGCGTTCGTCCCTGCTTCACTCAAGGATTATTGCAGGTTGCGCTATTTGCTCTTAGAGCCACGTGTTTCCAGGCTGCAGCGTGTAGAGGGCGGTGGGTAATGATTAATTCTCAAGAATAAAACATGAGTGTGTGTGTGTGTGTGTCTTTCTTCAGACCCTCAAAACAACTGAACATGTGTTCATGTTTAATTCAGCCCAGGGTGTGTGTGTGTGTGTGTGTGTCGAATTCAGATCGCAGACGATGACGTGAAACAGCAAAGGCTGCCAATTTAACCCCAAGATCACATCCTGAACCTGCCAGCTGCTAATGTTCTGTTGCCTTACGTTTGGGACAACTTGGCAGAGCAATTTTAACCCCCTACTACTGTCTTATTCAAAGATAAAGTGCAGAAATACAGAACCTGGTTCCATCTAAGCTGCACACACCTCTAAAATCTGTAAAGAACAGTACAACAGATTGATAAGTGCGCTATGAACATCTGGATATTGGCAGCAGGCATCGCAGGACAGCCTCTGAAAAGACAGCAGAGTTCACCTCACTTGAACCTGCCATTATCTAGCAGTTCTAACGTGTGATTATACAATTATTAAACCTTAAGAAATTTCAACCTTGCGCTATTTAGACCACCACATCTGGATGGTGCAACATTCCTCCTTGCTTCTTTAAAACGTTATTCCAGTTTTGTCAAATAGGAGCAAAATACTTCATACGGCACCTCTTGGCTGACAGGGGAACACCTAAGGATCCTGCAGGAGGACCTGGAGACTGTGGCTGTGGAATGATGTGGAGGATCTGCCATTGTGGCCCTGACACCACCCTGACCTTCAACAGGATGGGCAGTTTAAAGATGGATGGATGACGGTGAACAGGATTGAGGTCCAGGCTCCTCAGCGAGCCCCAGCTGCGCCTCTCACTGTGCCGTAAGCTATTGGCAGCTGTGGTGCCAGCAGTGTTTCGGCCATCTGGAATGGAAGTTGCGAGGCTTGCGGTATTTTAGGCAGCTGGCGATCATTCCAGTATTAGTACATACCGGGATGTGTGTGTGTGTGTCGCTGCCGTTACCTCTCATCCCACCATCAGCTGAGGGTTTTCTGCCAGAAGATATTTCTAGCGAGTCAGGAAACCGGTCACATCTTTTCAACTGTGAGCTTGAATTTAATACCGCATCGCCACTGTCCGCTGAGAATATTTTGCTGATACCACGAAAACATGAAACTTGATATAAAGGATATAATAAAATGCGTACAATTTATACACATTTTATTGTACTCTGTGCTAAAGTGTTATTTTCCCCCATCTGCTCAGACTTGGCCAAAAGGCTTCGGAGTATGAAAATGTTACACAACAAGCACAGTCGGCACCATCATTTCTGCACACTAGAAAGGAACAATGGCTCTAAAACCCCAGTACTGCAGCGCAAAACTGCATGCACAGTGAACCAACATCCCTTAACTGTCAACTGGACATTATTTAAAGTGCTGCTACAGAAGGCGACTTCTGCCTGTCTGCAGGGTTAAACGAAGCCGCTAGCCACGCAGTGTTCGCGTCCATTAGCCTCTGCGCTCACCGACCGCAGGCCGCGTCGTCGGTCATCTCCCGTGGCCTCCTGGGCATGAAGTAACGCGGCACCATCACGAGTGATGGATTGTCCTTCCTCGTCTGTCTCGACACTGAAGCCCGTTCCTGACTGCTCACTCCCACGCCCAGGTGGACATGTGACACCGCACGCATCTGTCCCCAGTCACTTCAGGGCACAGCACCACCTGGAGAAGAGGTTCATCTTCTCTCAATCACCACAAGCTTTTTCAAATAAGAGCAACAGGAAAGAACAAAAAAAACATCAATATTGTATTTGAGACTGTTTTCATACATTTAAAATGGTCTCTGCAAATTATTTGGATGCCTGCTCGTGACAATCACTCAACGGGGCAAAAAATGTAAAACTGAAGAACCTACACATCTCTGCAGGAGTCACCTCACATTTGTTTAAAGACATAATCTATTTCTGTTGCCAAGACAAATGCTTTTAAGATGCTTCTGAACTGCAAGGCCCTTATTCTGTTTACAATCCTGGGTGCAGAATCGAGTAAAAGTACCGCGGCACTAATCTAAATTGAAATGGGTAAGAAAAAACATATTTCAAACTGGACTTTATGGTCTTTTCAGGGTTGTGGTCAGTGCCGTGGAGTCCAACTGGCCTCATAGTGACCATTCGCTCACATTTTCCAGACATTTCCTAAGTTAATGTACCAAAGTCAAGGGAAAGCTTGCCAGACGTGACTTGTCCCGTACTAGCACATCAGGGGTAAAAACAGTAGTTACTGCCAAATATATAAAAGGGATATCTGCAGGTAAATACACAGAGAAGTGTACATGCGGCAACACTGCATTCTTCAGCGTGTTTTTTCAAACCTCCTTGTGCTGCCTTACCTTACGGAGAACACGGCTGCCATCGTGGACCAGTGCCAGCGCCTCGCGGCGCCGAGGCCCCACGTGCCTTTCCACCTTCTCGCTCGTGTTCCAGCGAGGGGAACAAAGTCCTTGACCTTCAACGTTGTCACGGTCCCCTCAGAGGCATCAGCTGTTCATTCAGTCAAAATGAGTAAAAGGTTAAAGATCAGAGAGAGACGTGCAAATTCAAGCAGGAGGAACCTCTGCGTTATCAGCAACATCAAACCGGATTCTGCATTTAATTAGCTGTCCAATGTGCGCGCTTCATTTTTTTAACACTGAATAACATAAGCAGGCTGCAAATGTCATCTCCCTACAGGAGCCGCATCCTGTAAGAAAAAAGACGGCGAAAAGAGACTGTTCCCATGCCGTTATATTGTCGAAATCCCGAGCGCTGCGTTTTTGGGCAGCTTCAGGGAGATGTTTCATTCTCGCTCACCAGGAGATCTGCGAGGTCCTGGTGTCTGAGGAATCCTGGCTGGGCTGAGAGCTGGAAAGTGGCAGATTGCAATTTAGATTGGATAGGCAGCGAGTCGGGGCTAATCTCACACAGACGGGCACCCTTCCTTGACAGTGACACGCACCTCCTCGCTCACTTCTTACCGTAGTGCAAGACTGTGTAACGGAGATAGAGAATCAGCAATGCAGACTTTCACTTTGTTCACGTTTACTTAAAAAAAAAACCCACATCTCTTGCTGAAAGTAAGGCAGTCGCGTGATTTTTTTAATACGCTAAGAATATAGCAGAATAACCAACAATCTCAGTTTTTAATCTCAGAAGGTGCAAGTGTGGAAGGCAGAGCTCGGTGGCTCATTTACTCGAGTCGAATTTTCACTTTTCCGTCTCCGCAGGATGGTACTTCTGCAGTCTTCTGACTGGCTTTGGGCTGAGCTACTGCAGACTGTACACAAAATAATGATGTGGCAGCTCCACAGCACCAGCCAGGCTCCTCACACCAGAGACACACTGACCTCGAGGCTGAAAGAGCAGCGATCAACTTCTAGCTCCACCATGAGCCGAGTCCAAGTGCGGGAGGTGCCTTATGTTTGTTTGTATGAGACTTTAGACCCTCAACATCATTGGCACAACAGCATGTGAAAGTGTGAAGCAGACATGGAAGAAAAAAAATGTATCTGCTTAGTTAAATCTGAACATCAACGCTATATATAACAGCAGTTTTAAGTGTGATTTTTGAAAGGACAAGTGGTTGAGAACAATTATTTACAGACTATTGTGGGAGTGTACAATATTTCAAGCACAAAGAGTTTAAAAACATTTGAACAAATGACATACTCTAAATTGGCCGTAGCGTGTAGCCACCTCGCAGTGGACTGGCATCCAATCCAGGACGCAGTTTCATAGCCTGGTGCCCAGGGATTCTGGGATACGTTGTGGACCGGATAAAGCAGTTTCTGATAACGGATGGGTAGCTGGACGAGATAGATGGACGTGCTTTATATGTCCCTGGAACCATCCAGCTCAGGAGAAACACTTCCAGCACTGAGTTAAATACAAGCAACTGCAGGCTGCAAGGTACTATGAACCATGGTTTACCTGACCCATTTGTCCAAAGTGACAGTTTTAGGTGTGTTCATTGAGCCACTAACAGTGATTTTCCCACTAATACATCAGGGAAACTTTATTCGACTAATTCAGGGTAAGTACCTTGATCAGGGTCCCACAGTACGAGGTGGGGTTCTTTTCTCCGCCGGCTCAGTATCGCACAGATTACCTGCCAAAGATAATCATACAACTTTTAAACAACTAGCAAGCTGGCTACACAACGGCTGAAGAGCAACACCTTGCAGTGTGGTTTTTAACAGTGGGTAAACAAGAGTCTCAAACAAAGGGACCATAACATGACAAACATAGTAATTTACTCCGGAACAGTAAACTTGTCTGTTTGAAAATATTTAATCTGTTTACATATCCACAGCCTTTTTTTCGTTGCGATCGATTCCGTGTTCGCCGATTGCTTTGCGTAGCGTATATAACACTCGTCTTGCCAGCAGAACGTCTCCTCGCTTCCTCCGTCCGAGTTCATTATGTTGTGCTGTAGCCCTTATAATTAACATGTGCTTCAGACATGAAAAGTGAAAGTGACTCATAATGAGCAAAGTAATTAAATGAGAACATTAATGTCAAGAACGATCAAGCTTTTGAGCCAGATTAACACTGGCACCACGTTTCCTGCGCGGCCCCGTGCCCTCCGAGGCATTTAATGGTTCGTTCCTGTAAGTCGCGCCGGTTCACGGGACGGCCGCCGTTTCCTCTAAGAATCTCATCATCGGGCAGGAGGCGTAAAGGCACTTTGAGGTTCACAAAACTGAACTGCTCACTGTAATATTACCTGGCTGCTACCGTGCAGAGAATCGTTTCACAATTTCCACTAAATGAAAGGAGGGGTCTAAATAGTACTTTCACTTCTGTGCGTGGACTACAGGTTTATGCATATAGAGGGATTTATCTGCCAGCCAGGAGAAGCCACCAGCAGAGCAGAGAATAAAAGTGCTTTTCATGTAAGCGCGAGCCTTCGATAGAATGCAAAACTGCTCCCCTCCTCTGCCATTTAAGCAGAAGCAATGAACTGAAACTCATTACGGGCTTTAAATCTCAGCAATCAGCCCATATGACATTACATTCCTGTTTTGGGATCGTTTTCCTTATTATAATTATCATTCACCCTGTTATTGTGGTTTCCTTATTAAAACCTCCTTCTTGTGGTTTTCCTCAGACGTACTAGCAATGTTTACAGCGCAGAAGGCACCCGGCACAATACCGAGCCGCACGACCAAGTACCAGTAAACTGCTCCTAATGTGACGTCTGTTATAAAACTGACAGACTGCTGTCAGAAATCCCCGTCAACAGATTCACTTGATCCATCTTAATTACAGACGGCTCCTTAAGGAGAGGTACAACATGTCCACAAACCTGACACATGCATGGCAGCTCCCCTCATGTTCAAACGTCTCATTTTAAGATAAATTAGTACTATTACCGTTGGGCTGACAGCATCTTACAAACTTACGGATTATGTCACTGATAATTTACAGTACATGCATGAATCCAAATATCAGTCTGGACGTTGCATTTAAGTTCCATTTTCAAGTTACATTCAGCCGTCCATAAATTATTCAAAACAAATCTTTACCCAGAATAAACAGTGAAACTGGGTTCTGAGATAGAATGATATGTATACGTTTGTCTGTAGGGAGTGAAGCCCTATTCTCTGAAGTTTATTAGACAATAAACTATGTTCTCCGTCGCTCTTTGTTGCTTCTGTATGGGGTCCCTTGCCGATGATGCGCGTCCTTCTTTACAGAACTACCGCTGCTGCCGTGTCTCGCCACTATCTTAAAAAAACAGAAAGAAACTTTACTGCCAACTGAAAACTGTAGACACCAAGCTGTTTCAGAAAACCAGGTATTAAGATTTAATTCTCAAGTACAGTCATGATTATATTTGTCAGTATTACTTGGTGAGTTGCTCCATGATATTAGACAGAAACCGTGTCCTGACAGTTACGCGCGGCACTCAGGATCTCACATCATGACTCACAACTCATGCACTATCCAGTACCCAGTGCTTTACTGGATAAGCACTGGGTGCAGCCAGTGCAGCCCTGGGTATAAATACATGTAGAGAACAGTTGGGGCTGGATTTGTTGTATATGATTTCTTGCGGTTAAAATATCTTCTTTCAGTGGTTAAGGTGCAGTTCGTCCCAGTGACACTTTTGTTTTTGTCTCCTGATCAGACGTACTACACGTACCACAACCGCAGTGCTGTGATTTATTTATCTCCTGCATCAGGCTCTATCCGCCGATCCGCATTAGTTACTTTGTCTTTCGGCCTCATACATACAAGTTTAGCTAAGCGGGACAAATTTAGGTTGGTATGGGACAAAACACAAAATACCAAGTTTAACTCATTTCGTTTCCACCAATTCATTATGTTCTTTACCTTCACCTGCTAGGTCACATCTCTGTGCTGCTCTTCCAGAAATATTCACAGTGATGCTGGGTCATGTCTACAACCTCAGCTTCAAAGCGTGCTCTGTCCTCTGTTTGACCCTCAGTGGTACATTGGAACTGGCCCATTTTTGCATTTTTTCATTTATAAATGATGTTTACCTCCGTGGTTCGTGCTGACCCTGTCCCTGGCCGTCAAGTACACAAACTATATGGAATGGCTGCATGGGGCTCATTTGCAGGTGAGGGAAACGGGAGGCCAGTGTAATACATGACGCCCATGACTGTAACACTCACTGACATGCATGTTGTCATGGAGGTCAAACCTCCTTATCTGGGCTCGCTCCAGATGATGGAAAATTGAATTATTCAGGTAATTCACTTTCAGGGGAACACGGCAGGAAACCTGATCAACCATTATAATGTACTGTTTTTTCTTCATTTTTTGTGGGGGGAGATTATCAAAATGGTAATGAGTATTATTTTAGAAAAAATATACAAATTCCTAAGTCTGAGAAAGCATTTCTTTTTGGTTTGGTTTTTTAAAATCCTTCACGTATCCAATTTTACCTCAGAGTAGAAAACTTGTGCACTGTTTACTTCACCTCACCTCTATGTTTCAGATCAGTTTAAATTATCATAACATTATTCACTTAATATGCATTGTGTTCCACTGTCTTTCAGTTCCCCGATTCCACTTTTTCCAAATACCTGACCCCTCGCAAGCTATTTTGATGGAAAAATTGTATACTATCTGAACACAATTAACCAACTTTTTTCACATTATTTGATCTATTGTAGACTAATTTGCGTTGCTAAATATATAAAAACGGGATTTTACATTTGTCATTAATTACTGCTTATAAAATCTTATCTCCAGCCTGAATCTGGTTTGTGCCAATTTTTTTCTCCACAATACAAACACATTGCGCTTAAGTGAACTGGTGGAGATGAATGTTCCCTGTGTTCTTCTACGTTAATAAAGCTGTGCGTCTTGGGAGGATCAGTTCCAGCTCACGGCAAACGTAATCGGATAAGTAGTTCCTGAAAACAGACGGACGCACCCGACGTGGACGAGTGATTGAAATGTCTGTGACTCAAGTGAATTATAAGTAAAACTTTTGCATCTCTATTCATCCCTCTACATAACTGCCATGGAGATTATTTACTTCTCCGTTCAACTACGGAACAGTTAATACAAGAACACTGTTCTTTTCCATGGACAGAGTTCGCAGTTTTCTTTCTAGTAAAAAGTTTTTGCTTCGTGTTCAACTTAGTCATTATGTTACGTATCAGTAAGTATGTTAATTCTTCATATTCTTCTGTGATACGACGCTGGCTCCTGAAAACCTCACAGGAACAAGGTGCAGTATGGTGATGTACCACCTTTAGCTCAGTGCTGTGAACTCCCTCCCTCCCAGTGCAGGACCTCAATGTATAGTAAAGTACAGTATTGCACCCAAAGTTAATAAAACAAAAGAAAACAGAACCGACCGGCACACAATCAAGGAACAAAAGCATTTTCACAGTTTCATACTGTACTGAGACTTGCATGTAAAACTTTGGGTCGAAGTGTTCGTGGGCTTCATGAGCTGTGATTCTCTCTTGCTCCTAGTAAACAGCTGTATGGTTCAGTAAATACCTGATCCCAAGATGAGTGACTGTTGAGAGACCTGTGATCTGCTCCTGCGCCACAACCACTCTGTGCGACAGCCTGGACCAAGGAAATGCTTCATCTCCTGATCCCGTGAACACTCTCTGGACTAAGATCCCAGCAGGATTTCCGCTTCGATGGATGCTGCACCGGGTTTCCAGGGAGTAAAGGTGCACCTCAGGGTGCCCTAGTAACCTGCCTTCAAAATAAGCATAATGCACTGTAAACTTTCCACATTGAGTTCCTTTCAAATCTCCTCTTATCTTCTACTAAAGCAAGGGTAGACCCAGGGCGTGAGATGTGGGGAAGCCACCATTCTGCTGGTTAAGGGCGAGATGCTGCTGCTAAATATGGAAAGTTAGGACTGCGCGTGTGCATCCTTTATCTCTCGGGGGTTCATTCGCAGGCTTTTCGTGAGTTCTGGGAACAGCCTGTGTCTCTCTTTATCAACACATTAAAGAGGCAGAAACAAATTAGACACGTGAGCCTCGCTAAAAAAAACAACCTGAGCCGCAGAACAGCACAACAATATTAACTTTCATTAGCTAGCGCTGCTGTCCGAGACATAAGGCCTTTTGTATTTATACAGACTGTTGACCATATGTTCCTAAAACATGGCGCACACTCGAATACGGGAGGAAATACATCTCCTTGTCTAATCACATTCAAAGCTGCACGACAACTGTCTGCAAGCAAAACGACTACATTTTTAAACTACTAATAGACTTTAAATGCAAATCAAGTTTGAAAAGTGGCTATATCAAAAGGAGTTTCTCCATTTGGATGCTATACCTTATAAGGTGGAAGAACCAGCCAAGAACAGGTTTTTGAGATTGTTTCCTCAATGATATGGAAGATATGAAATTAAACAGAAGTGGGCTGTGACTGTTGCAGGGACACAGCAGTTAAAAAACAGTAAGTAAAAATAGATCAGGTGGCCTTTGAATTTTTTTTTTTTTTTTTTTTAAACTTCCACCAAGGAGAGGTTCTGACACATCTTGCCCGCTCGACCGCGGTGATTTTTATTTCAAAGCGGACAGGACCTGAAAGGCACTCTGCAAACATGCCAGATTGAATCTGCCCTTGTCTGAGGCCTCAGAGGCTGCGCTCGACACTCGCATACACAAGCTGTGCTAAATGCCACGATGCTAATGCCAACATTTACCAGCCGTTATGAGGCTCCTGCACTCGGGACACATGGGGCCTGTGAAGGGGTAACACATTCAAATTCTGCCAACAAAGTTCTCCCCTGTCACATGTGGAATCATAAAATAATACAATAACCCTGAAACTATCATCAGGCGCACAGGTGTGAGTGCATTAACCGTATGCTCACAGCATGGGTTTCTAACAGTCTGACAGTTGTATCAAGCTAATTGCTGTGCCAGTTTCTCTATGGTTTTTCCCTGATGTCTTCACAGTTCTAAAATATTTTTAGCTTTAATAATCTCTGGGAGAGGGGGAAAAAAAAAATTAAATTAAATAAAAATCATCCCCACCCAAACTGGTTTGGTCTGGATTCCAAATTTTTTTTATACCTTTAAAGTTTTGGACCATCTATAATAGAACCGTTAAATTTAAATGTACAATTTTTAAATTATAATTAGAATCAGGCCTGGGTACACAATGCATATTTTAGATTGTTCCTTTCAACCATAAATAAGTATGGAGGGGGGGGGGGGAATGATTGCTTGAGGCTTTTATAAAGCCTCCTGGGACAATTTAATTATAACGTGGTGCTACAGATAAAAATTTTGTTCACTGTTAGCCATGACTTTTTTTGTATTTGCAACACGGAGTCTATCTTAAAGGTCAGATCATTAAAATAGGGCCTTGAAAAGGTTTATCGCTCCTGTAGAATATACAATATTAACCCATAAAAGTTTGTCTTCCTGTCTCCCCCATCTGCTATCAGCACTGTATGAAATTGTCTCATTTTGCCGTATAGTTTTCCATGTGCATATAGACCAGAGAAAAGCATTTCAGCTCCCAGTGCACCGAGTTACTCTGAAAGACACCATTTGCTTACTAATGGTGCTTTGGCAAGTTAGACACGTAGGAATTATGTTATTTAAAGGAGGGTGCCATGGCAAAAATACCACCGCTACTGAATAATAAGGACACGCATTTTCATAAGGTGTTGTAGCAGTTTTTTTTGTTTTTTAAATTGTACAGGACCCTGTTATACAACAATGTTGTTGCTCCACTCTGGGCTTCATAAGTGTGTGCTGTGCTGATTTGACTCGGTAAACAATTTGGTCAATAAACAATTTTGTAAATGTGAAATGGTAAAAGCCTTTCTTCAGTACCTCAGGTGCAGTAAATAAAAGTTCCATGAATTTCAATGTTTCTCAGACAAAGCTGTCAGCTGAGGGGTTGAACAGGTTTATTAAAGTGGCACTATCTTCTAGCCGGGCCTGAACCCGACACCAGTGAATAAGAAATGCGTATGTCTCACCGTGTGTGTGAGAGAGACAGCAGGTCTGTGCCGTTTTATTCCCTCTTTTTCCGCAAAGAAATAAGCGGCTACGGATTTATAGGGGTGTCATTCATAAAGTGCTCCAGAATGTGCTTGATGTAAGAAAGACACAGAGAGAAGAGGTACACCTGCAACTGTAAAAAGGATTCAGTGACAGTTACCTGATAACAGAGCCAATGTCAGTCTGCAACTGAATGGAGCAGAGAGGAGCACCAACACGCCGCAGTTTAGAAGAAAACACCCCTCCGGCTTGGTGTGGTCACAGGTCTGGGGAGGCTGTGGTGACTGTATGCTTTCCGAGAGCTGGAGACAAACGGCTCATTGTCGGGCAGCTCTACAGTCAAAAGCAGAATGGGGCAAAATGCTCAATCCAGTCATATGTGATTTTTTTTTTTTTTTTTTTTTTTTTTTTTTTCATGTTAGCTACNCCAGTCATATGTTTTTTTTTTTTTTTTTTTTTTTTTTTTTTTTAACAAGGCCTTAGATGGTAGTAGGTGATTTAACCCCCAGGTCTCCCTCTGTCTTTCTTTAGGAGTGCATCACATACAGCATCTTCCTTGTACACCGCTAGTGGAACAGCTTGTCAGGTACTGGAGAGACTAGAAATACATCATCAGTAGTACAAACTGGAATTACACACGGCCTCCCTGGTTACACCTGTGCTGTGCACCAAGACGCTTGTGAAGATACTCGCAGAGTATTCAGTCTATGCATGTGCAGCAGTATAATGAACAGAGATAGAAAAACACTTACAGTAAACTCCCAGAAACTTACTTCCTTCTGCAGAAGCTTCCTGTACAATTAATTGGGAGAAGAGAAACAGCAAAACCTGGGGGAAATAAAGAGAATTATTACATTCTGAAAAGTAACTGAGTTCATGAAAAAGTTCTACTGTACCTGCTTGTGTGGAGACAGGAGGAGACGACAGTGCTGCACTGGGGCAGTGGGAGAGGGACGTGAGGGGTGAAGGTAACCTCTGGAAAAGCTGAAACACCTAATACGAACAGTTATCGGTTGATATACACTGCAAGCACAACTTATTGAAATCAGTGTGGAGATTTTCCAAAAAAGTCCTCTTTTACACATTTAAGTCATACATATCAGCACTTTAGAATATTCTACGAAACAGAACGACAGGAGAGTAAAAGCCATTTGCAGCCATTTGAACAATATTGTGAAATATCTTTATTCTCCAGAAAGACATCTGAGAAAAGCAGACACGACGTGTCTGTGCACGTTTACACGACTTCTCACTTCAAGGAAGGAAATGTGCAGAAGACTGAGGTTGAAAGTAGATATCAGTATTTCTTGTTTTATTAAATGCAGTTTTTTGCTGAAATTCCCCGTTGGGGCTCATAGTTTGTTCTTCCTCACTGAATGCCAGTTGTGCAGACAAATGCTGACTTCCAATCATTTGTTACCTGTATTTCATGTTGGGATATGAATGCACAGTATAACGTGCATCTCTTTGCTTTATGTCAAGTTGAAATATTTAAAAGAAAAATGATGTCCTACATTGCACTATTGTCTTTTTCATACAATTCATGTTTAAGCCCTAAACTGTTTATGCTTTGCAATAATTTTTATTTAAAAGGAGCACACCTTTTCTGTACAGCCCTGTACACGAATGATTTAATTCAGGCTACAGAAGCACTATCATATCTGTCTGGCTGCTTATGTCCATGTCACTGGATGGTTTGACACCCTTAGCATCACCAGCCCACCTTCCACAAATGCAACACAAAGCTACAGTTTATTTACATATTTGCTCCGTTTGACACACGGGACAGAAGGGGACTTAAAAAAAAAAAAAAAAAAAACCACGACATTACTGATCGAGTGCCCTCTTGGACAGCTGGTGTGACTGTTGGGTGCTGGAAGACCACAGTCTCAAATGTCACCGCCTGGCAGAGAGTGATGCTGGGCAAAGTAAACATGTAAAGAGACAGTCTATATGAACGTAATCTGTTACTTCCATCTCCTGTTGCTATTCAGCATGGCAGAATTTTCCAGGACTGACTCTCCAGTTGCTCAAAGTTTTACCATCTGAACAGGAATTCGTATTTCAGTAGTTATGCAGCTACTTTAGTTTTTCCCCTCTACGATCTATAAATCTTCATGATAATTTGTACCATATAATTATTAAAATTTAGGCAGTATTTCAATAAATACATTTAAATAAATATGCAATTTCTCTATTTGGCAACATGAGTGTTCCACAGTAGCAACACCGAGTAATAACTACTATGTCAAATTTGTCACTGGCAAAAACAAATGCACCGATTTACCGGATCTAAGCAGCCATATGTTTCCGTAGGCTTTGTTTTCGAGTTTTATGCCACATCATGTGCTGAATAAGAGTCTCAGTCACGCAAGTCCTTCTAGACTGTTCTCAGCAGGAACAAACAACCCCCTGACCTGAACTTCAGCAGTTAAATACAGTAACATCTTACTGAAGAAAGGGGGAACCTGGCGTCCAGATAGAGTCCTCACCACAGCTCAGACACGAGGCCTCGAGTACATCTGTATTTACACTCTGCTCCACGGTGGATATTTACTGAGCCAATTAAGGTTAAGTATTTTGCTCACGGCTATTGAGGAGACTTCCCACCGGGCCTGGCAGCTTTTTATTATTCTCCTCTGGAGAACTTCTGCACAAACCTATCTATGGTTATTAGGAGCACTTTAATAAATATATATATTTTTTAAGTCATAGCCCCCCCCATTGTGGACAACAGTTGTGTTTAAAGCAACTATCCCCAGTCTGTCTTTGAGGTCAGTATAAAATAAGAGGACCTACTTGGCTCTCTTTCACACGGGGAGCTGCTTAATCCGTAATAAATGAATTAAAAAGTACAGTTTGTCCTGAGAGAATCAACTTCACCTTGGATGTTTATTGCATTCTTAACTACTGTTGAATATTTAATAGTGCTGGAAAGTGGTGGTGCAACACTAAGAGCTCTGTCTCCCGATGGCACTAAACAACTATATGGTCCTTTTATGCCCATCATCAGTATGAATAAATTTGAACACATTTAATTTACGCTGCAATAGTGTCTGCATTTTCCTGCAATAAATATGAATCCTTTCAACATCCTTTAGAGATGATATTGATGAGTCTGTACAGCTTCTTTTACGACGGTGGAATGGAATGTCACGTGTCACGTCTACAGGACCAAAAAACTACTGGTATCATTTAGAAGCTGTTTAAAATTAATTGGTTTATCTGTGGATTAATCCAGGCATGCTAAGAAGGCTCATTCATTAGGCTTGACTGGTATAGCGCCGTCAGCCTGTGGATTCTTCCAGAAGTAAGAGACAAGAAGTAACAGCTTTTACTTAAAAATAAATAAATAAATAAAATAATCATAGAACATTTTCAGTCATTTTCAAATGACTGAATTTTGAACATTTTCAAAAAAAAAAGTCTGCTTGCATCTTACCATTTCCATGGGAGCAACAATTGGCACCTCTACTAGAAGCGGTAGGTAATCAATGACCCTTCTAAGGAGGTGATTTCCTTCCTATGTTTTTTTTTTTGTAAAAAAAATACTGGATTTTCACTGGTTGTAATGTTTTTACTGCTTGGGATGGGATGTAGACATGTAGGAATTAGTATATGAATACATGCATTTGTGTGTGCAAATATACACAGGAGTACAAACACGTACGTGCATATTTGCACTTCTCACTGGATACATACTGTCAGTAGCAGTCAATGTGTTTCTAAATATTTGCCAAATTTTGGACTACAAAAATGTCAAATTTAGTTGCTGCCTTATGAACAGCTGTCATGCAGCCTCTGTTCAGTCAGTCAGTCAGTTTTTAGTCAATAGTTGTCATCCATTTGATCGTGTGTCACGTGACCTGGTACGTCTGCTATTTTGTCGCACGTACTACCAATGTCTATACACGCCAACCAAGGCCTGAGGCCAAAATGCGTCAGTGACAGAGTGCTCTCCTACTTTCATTCATTTCCTTTAGTCTTGGAAATAAAATGAAGAGTTTATGATTTTATTCTATGTTAATAAAAGATTTTCCACAGAACACACTCGTATTTTGTCACATTGTGTCATTTTTCCTGTCTGTCATGTCATCAACAAGCTGCTCTGCACACATTATCCATAGGCTGACAGTGAACAGTCACCCTCGCTCATGGCTCCTTTCTCCGAAGAACAGACTGGATGAAACGAGAGTAGGAACAAGGGGACGTCGACCGCAACTCGGCCGACGGGAGCCCGAGCCCCTGCCACCCAGTCTGTGCTGCATGAGGCGGCCCAAACGCGCCATCTGCATCAACAGTGACGTCCAGGAGTCGGGACTCTTCTCTGCCGTGTTCAGATGCAGCCGATTGGACATAAATCTTACAACATGTGACTTTCCAACAGTTGATGCTTGGCCAAGACTGCTGAGCGTATGCAGAATTCAGTCAGTGACACCCAGTAATACAATGCTGCTTGACACATGGATGCTGCCACCTGCATCTCTGAATGCTGAATAATCACATCACGTTAAAAAAAGTAAGTTCTACTGCCTTCTTTTTAAATATGAGGGTTATGTTGGCAGACACCTAACGTTAACTTCTTACTTCCAGTGGCTGACGGCAATGGGGATGGAGCTACATGGCTGAAACAGAGGCAACAGGACAGAAGGCTCCATCTACACATTCAAACCAAAAAATAGGAAACATGACCCCTCTTGGCAGAACTTGAGAAAGCAGCCTAAATCAGGCACTTATCCTTTATTCACTGTTCAGTGACAGGAGATGCTCCTACTCCCTCACTGTGCTCTCCCCACCCTCACACAAGCTGCCTTAAAATGTCCACCTTGACTGTTCACTTGTCTGCAGCTGAACATCATTACCTTCAACAGGCATAGGATGGCCACTGCGGAGCTGTCCGACAGCTACCCAAGTCCATTGCTACCAGCCACCCAAACTTCCAAGCCTCACGTTCCCCTTTTTTGGATTCAGATCCTCATAAACATTCGATAGTTATTCCATCCAATCAGCCTTCATCTGATGCGGTCAGACTATTTGAGGTCCTCCTTAGCCCACGGGTGTCCTGCATTTGCTCTGCCTCAGGAACTCCGACAGCTGTTCGTGAAGGACAACAGTAACAGTGGATCAGAACCCTGACTGGACAAGCCAATTCCCTGAGGCTCAGACCGCAATATGATTTAGGTACTTTAGCGAGACTTACTCTCCTACTGTTATTACACACGCACCTCAACACAAGCAACTCCAGGGAAGAGATAACACTGTAAATGATCCCATCAAATGTATTCAAAGTAGCTCATTCTTGCACTGTTTTCATAGTCAAAAGTTAAATTAAAAAATGCAGACATCCTGGTCTTAATCTAAACCAACAATAATTAATTAGAACCAAAGAATCAGCTCTAAAGGACACTCTAAGAAACGTGCCGTTCACCTGAGTGCCCCCCTTTCCCGGTAGCAGCATCCACTGCATCCATTAGTCTCACCGCTAGTGAGTATAAATAACAGCTGGCCCCTGAGTCTGCTTCCCATCATTGTGGAGTGTAATTAATTCATTTTAGTTTTGAAATTAGCTTCGTGGGAAAGGAAGAACACTCAAGGACACAAATGAAAATGAGGAACCAGTACTGTGGTCTTGCTGCAGATAAGCCCTTCTACTGTATATCCTACTATAAAAGCAGCACTCAAGCCAAATAAGGACCCAAAGAGAGTTTTTATAGTACATTCAAAGCAATCGCATTAATCAAGTTATTTTACCGGCTGACTGGAGCCACGATCCTCCCAGACCAGACCCTTCAGTGCACATGTTGAATTGCCGTTTAGTACTTTATTAAACACGAGAAACACAGCTGTAACTTTGGCGACCAGTGCCTGGGTGTAAAATGTCACACACTGGCCAATATCTCAACTTCTACATGCTTGACTTCTTCACCACGATATGCAGATCTATGCAGAATTTGTCACATGGACAGCAAATCTGTGGCCATTTAAAATAATTGCCAACAACTGGCACAAAAGCCCAAAGTTGCACTCATTTGAATAGTTTTCTGAAACATAACATTGAACGAATTAGTACTGAACCCCGTTTAAATCAATTGCTCTCGCGTAAGGCAAAGAACAAATGTTTTAAGACGGCTGCATGACTTGTTTCAAGAAAAAAAAAAATAAGAACCCGCTTTCCTAAACATTTACTGCTGCTATTGATCAAATGATGGAAATATCATTTCACTGTATTAAAATGACCATGTGAAGCTGACATCTTGGTTTTAACATTAAATTATGCAGTAATTTAAATCAACAGCTAATAAAACACAGTTAACCGAGAGCATCTGCAACAAAGGTCAGTGTGTACAGCAGGTGTGGACTAAGGTTGATGTTGCCTGTACTGGGTAACACCAAACGCCGCTGCGGTGACGCACCGTCACGTTACTCGGGTATCTGGCCAGATGACAATACGCCACTTCATCACATCAAGACAGCATGGTGCACAGCCAGCCAGCTGTGTACTGAGGGAATGTGGAAGTGAGTGTGTGGGAAAATCTTCTGGGCTTTCAGCTGGGCTGCGAAACGTGGACTATTTTCTGCAAAGGGTTCATGTTAGTCCTGTTATGGGCCTGCTTCCAGCCAGCATCTCTCAATCCATTTTTTACTTTTAGCAGCAGTGTGGTATAATGTCTTTTCTGTGGATAAGAACCTGATCATCTTGTTTTTGATTCCTCTAAACTTTTTTCCTTCTCAGCAGCAGATGTACACAGACACACATTAATCATCGCAAAAGATCCACAGCAGTTGGTAAACCTTCGGTTGCACTATAGTACAAAGCGAGTCACCTTGAATAAAGGTTGTAAAACGCATACAAAAACAGCAGGTTTCAAAAATAAAAGTTACTACCACTTTGGTTTGCTAAATGAGTAAGTATTTTACAGAATGCTTGCCTGGGAAACTGAACAGAATTTTACTAATAATCATACGTAAAAATTTTTTTCCCCCAAATCTGTAAATACATTTTATTCGTCTATATGACAGACTTATTTATAGCAAGCCTAAATGGAGGCTAAATATCTGGGATCATATTAAAGGAAGGCAGATATTAGTCTTATGCATTTATACAGGACACAAGAGCTGGGTTTTTCCTAATCAATGCAAATTGTTGTTGCATCTTTAATATAAGCAACATTTTTTTATAAAGTGATGGTAAATTGAATATCTTCGTTTTGCATTAGAAGGTTTGAACCATCTCTATAACAATAAAGTTCAATCTCTGTCTGGCACAGAGATGCTTCTCACCTTAAGTGAGGTTTTTGTATTGTCAAGCTCACTGAACTCCAGAAAGGCCACTTAGCATCTCGAAAATGTAACGTTCATTTTTGGAAATAAAGGTTGGAAAGGTGCACACGCTGACATCACATATACCACGCAGCTGCGTCATATGCTGACCATCGCAGGATGTAGACATGTACCGTATGTACTAAGGACAACCGCTTTAAGGTTCTGCTGCCCAAAAGACCCACAACAGGCCCACAGCTGGAAAAGGAGACTGTATCTACACACTATACACAACATATAACAAATTATACATGACACACACACACACACACACACACAGTACTGCACAGTCACATAAGAGTTATACATTTTGGTGATACATATTTTGCTATTACTTTTCCTTTCCATCAGATGACTGCTGCACACGACTGACATCTGCCTGTAAAACAGCACAACATGCTAAACCTAAGTGTAATACAGTTTGGTGACATGTAATGTGTTATGGCTATTTACCGCTCCCCCTCTCCAACTGTTGACCTGGCAACACTGGGTTTCACAGCTACTGTATAATAATGCCAGAAGCAAGAATCAGAGAAAACTTTCTACTTAATTTACTGAAATGGTAGCTCTTACTTACATTTATTCATTTAGCAGACACTTTTGTCCAAAGTAACACACAACTACTAAACAAAGGTGAAGAGGATGTACTTGTGTGGCATCAAAGCATTGTGTACATGCGGTGAGTCTGAAGCTCTAATTAGAAGAGAAAAGTGTGTGTGTGTGTTTAAATGTGTCTGCACGTGTGTGAGCGTACAAGTCTCGGAGCACGGGCGCCACACACACACATAGCTGCGAGATGACAGCTGTTCCGCGTTGCGATGGTTAACAGGCACCGGCAATTGTCTCAGCTGGAAAGCTCCGCAGAAGTAGGAGGACGAAGCGCATTGACATCGCCTCCCACTGAGCGGCTCTACAACATGGCTCTGCCAGCACCGTGTGGGAACTTGTCGGGACCACGGATGTCCTGTCACAACGCAGCCCCCTTTGTGTCACCGTGCAGAATATTTTCTGCCTTTAAATAAAAGCCCTTTATGCTAATTAATATGAATCACTCTCAAGAGTGCGGCCACTGTGAAGTGAATGTGCAGCAGAATTACTGGCAAGGCCAATGACTTGCCTTTCAGTAGCAAGCAACATCAAAAGAGAAAAATCACTGCATGGATACATATGGTCTGTGATGGGGGGGGGGGGGGGAAAACATTAAAA
>UFQX01000682.1:192512-284019 GCA_900497675.1 Arapaima gigas
GGGGGGGGGGGGGGGGGGGGGGGAATCACTTAAAAGTGGGAATCTGTTGTGGTATCTGAGCAACACGACCAGTGTTTCAACTTGTGTTAAGGTCAGACACACTGTGACAGACACACTTCCTGGCAAGATGTCCTTACAGGCAAAAAAAAAAGGCAAAGCTGCGTTGTTGAGGATTTACTATTCATAAGAAGCACTGCAAAAGACCTTGCCAACTTGCCAAGTCTGGCAAAAACTGATGAAGCAGTTGATGTCATTCTGGGAATAGCTTTGTTGCTAAGCATCCCCAAGTAGAGCGAACAGACAAAGACAGAGATGTGCTTCGTCGCGAAAGCAGCACTGGATAGAAATGCAGATGGATCCCATTAGCAGGAATCTCAACTGTACAAGTCCTAGACTTTTTGCATTTCTTGATATTTGAATCCATTTGTTGCATGCATTACTTATGTTTTTACTAAATATGTAGTGTATAAAAGCAAAAACAGTGAAGTCATACAACTGGGATTCAATTTTACGTGCCGAGAAACCAAAGCAAACAATCCACTAATATCGTTCATCGGTGCACTTCTGCCAACTTTGCATGGCTCAGTTTGATGTTGGCACAGGGATAAAGTTTAACACTCAACTAATAAACCATATTGAATTCTTCTGCTTTCCCCCACCATCAACTTTATATCTGCATGAAGTTACACACCAAAATTACACCAGATATACAAGTTTAATATTAAATTGCTACTACTTGGATATACTAGATACACTAAATAAAATACAAACTGGTAAAATCAAAATGAGAAATTTCCCTGTGTATGTGTTTTCTGTGCGCCCTCACCAGTTATATATCCGGGCTAAGCTATCATATATTAGGCTCCAGATGTTATATATTTGATCTTAGTGTTCAGATTATAAGAGACTCACCAGGGTGGTCAATGAAACATGTCACATCTTCAAGACATCCAAACAGAAAACGCACGGACGTTCTATCCCTCGTCACCATTCGGCGCTACCTGTGGAAATGAAGGAGCTCGGTGGGCATCGTGTGTTACGGCAGGTGTTCAGACAGACACTGGAGTGTTCGGGCTGTTAAAACACGCAAACCGCAGCCTGATCATGAGCCTCCCCTGTGCTCGTTGCTGTTGTTCTTTTTTCCACCCAAGCACCTGTAACGTCGGAAATAAAAGTTGAAACAAAAACTTCACGGGAAACAGGTAGAGAAAACAACGCGGCTGCCGTACTTTATTTAACGAAACATTCGGCATTAACAGATGGACACATTCAGTCCAACAGATTACTGGAAATTTCCAATGCAGGATTAACTACAATCACATCCGCAAGGACATCGATTGCTTTTTCACATTCCCACGCTACTCAAGCGATCCAGTCGGTTCAATAACATTTCTATCCAGTCCACAGATGATACACTTTAGGTGGCCATTTTGTAAAATAAAGGATAACACAGGTAGTTTATTACATATGGAATACACATAGCTGGCTGACAAATTGTAACAAGCAGGTAATTAAATGGCTAAATTATGCTTTATGTGCTCTTGATTTTTGGTTCCATTTGCTGAGCACATTGTTTTAACTAATTATACTGTTTAAGAAATCCTCAACATGCGGGGCCATTAGTAAGGTCAGTAAATCAAATGCACGTTTAAACAACGCAGTATTTTTGTAAATATTCTGAGCGACCTGCCTATGACATATTAGGATGAGGTTTACTCAGGATTTTCTTCTCAATCATTATTACAGTTTTTCTGGATCAGAACCTTGCTGGGAGAGAACAGTTTAGCTTGGTCACACATACAGTTTTCCCCCCTTACGTCTGGAATCTATAAAGCTGTTTTGAAGGAAAGGTACCTGTTTGGCTGTATAAATTACTATTCCAGTTGTGAAGAGTGACGCTAGGATAAAGTGACGTGCATCTAAAATGTACAAATTCCAGCGCAGCCGTGAAATTAAAACAAACTGACTTCTGTCTGCCAGCACCTACCCTCTTTGTATTGTTTACTGGACTCAGCCTGGTCTGCAGCCCAAACAAAAGCGAGCGTCTTTGCGTGATGATTTAGAGAACGTCTGCTCACATTTGCCACACGAGCAGCGACAGCTCACGCGACGCAAACCATGCGTGGAGCCAAGGACCCCCACCACGGCAATTACCCAGCAAAATAAAGACGTTCATTTATTAGCCATTTCAGCCCCATTTACTAATTGGTTATTCAGAACAGACAGACTAATCTACAGGTTGGAATTCTTCCAGAAAGAAGAACTTCAAAACAAATTTAGCTGCTGAAAGGGGGCTGGAGGGTGGAAGAACAACAGTATTTGTATAGACAGCTGATGTGCCGATGATCTGAGAAGTGTTCCCACCTCTGGTTCAGTTTAACGGTAAACAACCTCAGAGATGCCAGATGCTCCTCAGTTAGGCAACCGGCTTGGTGCTCAAGGGGTCAAGTGAGAACCAGCACTTCCACCAGGACTGAGAACCCCTGGCGAGGAATAAAAGTGAATGGAAATGACCTGGAGGATGTAATGTGTTAACAATACACATCAACAAATGACAGGTGGTCCACTGCTTAGCACCGTTACTCTGCACTCCAAAGACGCAGGTTCGAAGGCCACCTCGTGCTGTAGCATCCTTGACCTTAACTCACTTGCGGACAAAATACCCATCTGCAAGCAGCTTTGTACAAAGCAACAAAGCATCGACTAAATAAATAAAAGTATGTGAACATCACCATTATAGACTTTTTCCAGAGGAAAATCAGAACGATGTTTATCCCGTGAAATCTTAGTGCTTGACTTATGAGTGAAATTATTTAATGCCCATTATGATCAAATATGAGGAGAATGTCATGTATTGGGGTTATGAGAGTCAAGAACAGAATGTGGAGGAATTTTCAAAGTTGCTCTGCATTACACGATTTCACATTCAAGCAAAATCCCAGGAATGCATTACACTCTTAAGTAGGGAACATCTGTACTTGAATACAAATAAGCAACAGACTAATTTAATAGTTACAAAACATTTTTGGATTTATAGTTTGTGAGCACAGAGTAAGTCTAGCATATAGATGTGCATCATTAATATTTTATCTGCAATATTTGTTCCCCTAAGAGACTCAAACACAACACAAGCACAAACGGCCCAGACTTTAGGTTCTTCAAAGTTGAGCCTTAATTCTCCCCCAACCCTGACAACCACGTGGTGAATTTAAAGTCCTCTGTGCAAAAATGAAGACGTTCACACTTACAACTGATTTAGCCCAAATGCTACTGAGAAAAGACTAGGATTCTATCTCAGGGAAAACACTTGTTTCAAAATCTCTCTGCAAGCAGCCAAATATGATGATAAATGAAGAGACACTGAACCTTCCCCTTCAGTAGCAGGTTGCGCTTGTAGCGCTGTGTTAGACATCTCCCACAGATCATCGTGACAGGAAGAATAAAATGCAGATAAATTAAATTGAATGTTAGTACCTTAGAAAATTGTATTTCTTCTGCAAAAAACAGCAATGCTAATTATAGGTAACCCACACCATCTAATCTAGCAAAGAACAAAAAAAACTTTGACTCTTGAAAATCTCGACCCAAAATTAAAAACCCGATTTTCCAGACCGTCATCCCAAAAAATGTCAACCCTGCTGCCAGTCCAGGTGAGAAGACGTAGGGTCGGGAATATGAAAGTATTGCTTTAAGGGAGTGGGGCATTGTGGGAAGTGAGTCGTTCCAGGACAGTGTCGGTCGGCCATCTTGAGTGTGTTAGTGAAATAAATGGGAGGCGGCAGAGCAACGAGCAGTTTAGATTATTTGGTTTTTTGTGCTCTGTGCCCCTCTATATAACCATTCCTGCAGCACAAATGCAAACAAGTCATCATAAACCAGCAGTAAAAAGGTTGTACTTAACAGCTAGAAGCAATTCACTCAACAGAAACGTTTAACACTGCAGTCCGAAGACGATTATACATATCGATATACAACGCTGTTGTTGGCGAAAAATGCTTTGCACAAAACTTCCGAGTCTCTTAAACCTCCTGAGGCAAAAAGTTAACAACACCCCCCGCTGACTCTGCGGCGCGCTGCTTTCCGAAGTTTCTAGAGTCTCTTTTCTCAGCAGCGGCTCAAACTCAAGTTCTTCACCCCGAAAACTGAGGCGCGGCCCGCAACAACTCACGTGACATCATAGCACATTTATACTTTTCCCCGCCAGCACCGCTACAACGTGTAGGAGCCACTCGCGTGGGTTGAGGAAGGTTCTAAAAATAGCGGTACAACGACGCGCTCGTCCTTTTCACACCTGCGAAAGGTAAGAGCGGCGTCACTACAGAAAAATTCTCGAACAGTCTCCGCAAGGGCCGCTGGGAAACTCCGCGAGCGAGTCCGTGCCTCAGCACGCGCCCCCGCCCGCATACAGAGAGCGGCGCCCTTAAAGTGACCGCGCACCTGAAACAAGATTCACCACGGAAACGAGCGAGACCTGGAACAACTGGCGCGATTGTGACACTTCCATCAAAGTGACATTTGGACGGGGGGTGACAAAAGACCCGCTGCGTGCTCTCCGTGTCTCTCAGGCCACGGGCTCGCTTGGCTCCGCGGCCTTTGCCGGCCTGCGGACGTGTTCTTGCCTTGCTGTTATGCCTCTGTATGGGGGAGGACTTCTGTGTCTGACAGCGCATTTCACATTTTTACAGAAGTTTCCATTGATCCCCTGCCAATCACCACCACCTGCTTCCTTATTGACATTCACCCGACCGGGCGCCCACGGATCACTCTGGGACCATCTCAAGCCCGGTGTGGCCCAGGGACCGACACAGTAATTATTCACACGTACCATTTGTTTAGTGTTGTGTAAGAGAGTGGGCCTATCGATTTGGGCTGAGAAGGTACCTGGAGCTGCACCCCTGTGGGAATGTGCTTGTGCGGAATATAAATGGAGCTCCAGTCCCCGGCGAAGAAGATCCACGACTGCACCGGTCAGAAGGTGAAAATGTCTGCGCTTCGCTTGGATGCAGCAATATTGATCAAACTGCACTTAAAACGACTTTAGGACCCGTTTGCCAAACACTGGCCCACAATTTCCCTTCTTTTATGAGGAATAAAAATGATTTCATTCAACAAAAAATGAAACCGCAGAACAGAAGAACCAAGGTACGCAAGAAGTCGGAAAATGAAAAACGTTCTTACGTTTTGAATGCCCTCAAAAAGTGGTGCGTATTTTTCCTTGTTGCAGGCATCTTTACTAACATTCCCCGGTTCTAAAGTTGAAGCTAAACTAAGGTTCTGATACTCGCATCCAAATGCTGCACGAATCTTGTGAAAGACTGTATTGCTTCTGTTTTAAGGATCTGTGTCACATCCTCTGTTGCCATGTAGCTATGAGAGAAGCTTCAGTTTGGTCGCAGTAAAAAGTGAGCGAATGAATGCATTTGAGGTCCTAATTTAAAAGCAACTGTTGAAATATTCATAATCTATATTAGCTTTCAGCACAGCTAAATTAGCCAATATTTCGCAAGATCTTGGGGAAAAGCTCCAGGGTTTCCATGGATACCGTAAGAGAAGGTCACAACATAATGCACAGTTGAGCTTACCTATGTTCAGATTATTACTGAATGTTGAACTTAATGATGTGAGCTACCTCATTTTTATGGGAGCGAACAAAAAAGTTGCACAAAAAAGTCACAAAGCACATGTATATCTGTTTTGTTTCACTTACAAAAATTGTCAGCAGACGCTACAATGTGTAGTGTTTCCGCCTTCATTACTCGGACGTCTAAGATCCTGCGAACGCCGGGTTGCATTTACAGCTTTAATACACTGATCTGAGTTATTGTGAGAACTGTTTACTGCCAGAGGGGTGTTCTGAGTAATGCTGTGGACGTGGGGCCAGACTGTGTGTCGAAACGTGTATTCGGTTCTCACAGGGTGGACACGTTGGGAAGGAACACCCTTACGTTGAAAATATTTAAAGAAAATGTCACATGAAAGAGACCAGAGGAGAGAAAATAGCTGACACTCCATACAAAGCGTGTCCAGACCCACCCACAGAGGGCCGTGTGTGACGTCACCCTTTGGACATTACACATGACGGTGGCACTTGCTTAATACCTGCACTTCTGCACAGCGCTGCAGCCTCAAATACGCAAGTGGAAAGATGGGTGGAAAACTAAAGAAATTAAAATCTTTAATTTCAGGTAGTTTGTATAATTGTCTTGGACTTTACTGCAAGATGGTTTTCCTGCCCTTGTGGAATATTTGACAAAAATGAGCAGAAGATGGACCAGTTCGAGGTGCTGATACTGCTTACTTTAACCGAACTTTGATTGTTTTCAGCAAAGCTGTTTTTCATAAGTAACAGTTTCACCAGATTCAGGTTTTTTTCTTTTAAATTGTTTGGCCAGTGCAAAAAAAGAAAGAAAGAAAGAAAGGAGCTGTTCAAATCCTGCCAAGTCATTTTAACTGGCTGCCGGAGTTAATAGGTTAGCCTTTCTGTTTGTAAAATTCATGCAGTGAATCTGATCGTGTGACATTTTATGACAAAGTGTACTTGATCAGCGGCAAGGTCACAAAAATGATTTATTCTGACAAGCTGCCGACATGTTAAGCAACACAACCGCAGAAGTGAGCTAAGAGAACCAGTGGGTTTGAGCTCAGCTGTGGGAATGGTGACAACTAAACCAATTTGTTTCTCAGATTTGGACACTATTTTGTTATTATGGTGGAGTCCGTTAAATCTAACGTAACTGGTGGAAAGAAAATAGATAGATAGATAGATAGATAGATAGATAGATAGATAGATAGATAGATAGATAAATAAATAAATAAATGCAAAATTTGGACTCATATTTCACAGGCAAAACTCGGCGTGTTCCCATCTGGCGAATTGGGCGATGAAAACGAAACCACAGTTCGGGGGGGTCGGGCAGAACAGCTCAGAGTTCACAGGCAGAGTTGGTGCAGCCCGGGATGAAAGAATGACGGGGACCACGGGGGACTAAATCACAGCACTTGCTGTCAAAGCGGCGTGTAAAAACAGAGGGTACCTCGCTTAGCCACTCGCCGCCTCTGCAGTCGGACCGTCTGCCCGGCGTCTGCGCAGTCGCTTGAGCTGCCGGCAGTGGCAAGTCAGCGCTCGGCGTTCATTTTGCGCAGTTTGGGAGGCAGGCTGTCCTCGGGCCGGACCCCCGGCAGCAGGAGCGGAACCGGAACCAGGGCCGTGGGCCCCCGGGCCTGCTGCAGGTCCCCAGTGGACTGGGTCATGGGTACGGGGCGCACCTGCAGGGTTCCAAGGCTGCGGCCGTCCCCGGGCTTGGCTCGGTCCCCCGTGGAGCCCAGACGCTGGAGCTGCAGGGGCAGGTCCCCTGTGCTGGAGGCCCTCTCCGACTGCTGGGGGCCGGTGCTGAGCGCCGGACGCTGCTGCCCCTCCTTCCCGGAGCTGGCGCGCTGCTGCCTGCCGAGCCGGTTGCCCGTGCCCACGGGCCCCGGCGCCCGCTCCTCAGAGGCGTCGATGCAGTCCAGCGAGAAGACGCGCTCCTTCCGCACGTGGCTGTCCACGATGGGGGGCGTGATGACAGGCGAGCGGAGCGACGCCTTCTCTTCGTGCTCCTTGACGCTGTAGGAAGGCGTGGGCACCTCGAAGGTGCTGTGGAACTGCGAGTAGTCCACCCGGAAAAAGCCCTCCTCCAGGGACATGACGGGCAGGAAGCGGTGTCCCCACAGCACCTCGTCCTCCGTGTAGGAGGTCCGCGCCTGGCACGTCATACCTGCGGGGGAGGAAAGAAGAAAACGCCTGTTTCTCACCTGCCGCTTTTATCTGTTTCTATTTCAACGTTCCACACATCTGTACAGCTCTTCAGGTGAAACACCTTTGCGGAGGATGACGCAGCAAGGACACCTAGTTCCATGTCCTCAACTACCGTGCCGCCCACTGGTCACGAGTGGCATTACGGCATTTCAGAGCTCTGCAAAGCGCTGCCTTTTCCAGCGACTCATCATCTGATGCCGACAGCCACCCTGGACTGTAACCTCAACCTCGACGCCTCTGTTCCCTCATCCACTCCTCATTTGCCTCCTGTTCTAGATATTCAAGAACAAAGGCTTTTTCTCTCTGTCTCTCTTTGAAGTATGAGACGGTTTTTTTTTTTGTCTGTTCCAGCTGTCACTTTTTCCCTTGGAGAAGGGATCAGATTTTATTGTTAGCAATGGCTCTCATTTTTTACTCGTCAGGCAGCTGTCACCTCCTGCCAACAACTCCTCTAGACGAAGAAGAAAAAACATCTGCAAACATCACCCGCCTCCCACCACGGTGCGAGCGGCTGCTGAGTATGAATACTTTATCAGGGCTGCGACTCATCAGCTAGCATCTTCTCACACGGTTTGACTCAGCGCTGGTTTGTGTGGCTGGTTTACCGCTAGCAGGGCCGTGCGGGAGGCCGTGGGTTCGATCCATGCTCGGTCGGTGTGGAGTTTGTACCTCCGCCCCACGTTCACGTGAATTTCCCCTGGTTTTCTGGTTTCCTCCCGCAGTCCACAGATAACTTTCAAGTGAAATGCTGGCTCTGGCGTTATTACAGTTACGTTCCTCTGTCGTGTGGACGGGTGGCCCTTTTGAGCCGCTGACAGAAGTGTGTCGATCGCTGATAGGAATTGGCAAAATAGAAATGAGAAATAATTTATACTGTTGATTTACGAGCCGGTGCTGTGGCTGCTGACAGCTGTCAGACGATCGCCAGTCTTAGAACTTACTGACTGCACTACGTACGTCCTACTCCGGATCTCAGCTCCACAAGGTTGAGGGAAAGGCTGCCAAGTCGGTGGGTACTGCACGTGGTCAGGCCTCCCTCGGCGCTCCGCTCCGCCCTCTGCCGGGCGCTCTCGGCACCTCCCGGCTTAAGCAGCCGAGTGGGAGGATCATTCTAGGTCTTCCTGGTTGGGTGAGGTCCCGCCGCGGTAAACGGGGACAATTTCTAACAATCCGATCCTCACTGCGATCTCACAGCCCTTGTTGACATCCGCGAGGGTCGTGTCGTACGATCGGAGTCCGTCCGCGGTTCTCGTAAATCGACCCTCCTGCCAATAACAGGGAATAAATGGGAATCCGGTGCTGCTGACGGCTGCGCGACGCACACCCCTTCGGGATGAAGGTTAGCGGGAATTAATGTTCTCTGTTCAAAGCGAGCCAAACACTCAGGAATGAATTATGCTGATTTAGTTACTGCTGTATTTCATTGTCATATAGGCCATACCTACTCGAGGCATTGATCATGTGGCCAGGGCCTGAATTGTATGCAAATGTGCAACTGATTCATTTCTTTCACTCCCCTTTTCCCACCGGGCCGCTTGTGTTTATAGACAAACTCACGTCTCGACTGTAGTTATGTGTTAAAAGGAGTAGGGAAACGGCCTAAAAGAAACCCTCCAGAACTTTCCAGAGCGTGAAAGAACTTGACCCCAGAGATCAGCCTCGGACAGCTCGGCAGATCGCCGAACCCCCCCCGGTGGGGCCGCTTACAGAAAGACTGATGCTTAGTATTTTTGTCTGATGGGGGTTTTACCAGATGCAGAGGATGCTGGCAGTCGTTTTTAGTCAGTAAAGATGTTACGTGCAGATTACTGTCTGGAACAACAATGAACGATTCCTCAGCGCCAACAATCCTATTTTAAGAGGGTGGATCGATAGATACTTTGCTGAGGCCTTTACATGGAGGTAGCTGCGCAGTCACAAATATCTACATACAAAGTTACTGTGTCTCAGTACATTTAAAAGAAATAAATATGTGCGTATTTAACGGAGACTTTTCTCCAGAGAAAACTGTTATTTTAATCCATTCATACAGTTGGGCAGTTTTTCCCGGCCCCTCGTAAGTTTGTACTTTACTCAAGAGTCATACAGCAGGAGATGGGAGTCCAACCCGGGTCTTTCAGGTGCAAGGCAGCAGCTCTAATCGCTTCGCCAAAAAAATAGAGAAGATGAAAGGGGAATTAAGCGAATCGAAACTCTTCACCGACCTGCAGGATTCGGGTGGAAACAGGGGCAAAAGCAGAGTCCTACCGGTGGTCTCCACGATGCCCTCCAGGATGACCACGATCTCAAACTGTTCGCTCATGAGGGAGCGCTGCGAGAGGTCGAAGAAGGGGCTCTTGCTGTTGATCTCGTGGCAGATGGTGAGGGGCGACACCAGGAAGAGCTGGTCCGCGCCGGTCCCGAAGCCCACGTCCAGCTCACACTGGTCCAGCGGGAGGAACTCGCCCTCGGGGGTCTGGCGGGACTGAGAAACACACAAAATAGCGGCTCAGTCTGCTGCATCTGCCGGGTTGCTGCTCCTCAGAGGCCTTCATACCGGGTTCAGAAAATAGACCGCCACCCTTCTGCACCAACCTAACATAAACACACGGCCACCGGTACATGGAATTTTATTTTTTTCCCTTTTATCTTTAGTTTGGAGTTTTTTTGTTTTCCTCCCCTCAACTGCCACCTGTCTTACTCTATAGTCGATAAACTGAATCGAGACTCCAGTCCACCAGGGACACGTGCCTTTGCAAACACGGGGGAAATGTGCAAACCCCCCCGCAGACGGAGCAGGATCCAACCCTGGTCCTCACGCTGGGCACCTTTCGCAAACCGAAAAAAAATGCCTCCAGTAACAATACAATCGAGGCCTATTTCTCAGAACCAGTTTCCCTGCGGCTTTATTGCTCAAGTGGATCCTTCGTGGGCTAATGCACCCTGAACCTCAACACGGACTGGCATCACGGCAGCTTTTACCGCTCTGCGGCAACGGTGCAGCAGAAGAGATGTCGGCACAGACTCTTCCCTGTGAAAAATGTCACCCCGCACTGTGAGAATCAGGGCTGGAGGTACCTGTGAGTCAGTGAGCCATCTGTGCGCTGGCTCCACGGGCCACGTGGGAGAGCCATCAGGTGCTCGCGCTCGACGCCGACTCTGAATCACTGCGAACCGACCGGCTCGCTGGGCCCGGAAAGGTTAAAGATTTGGACTGTGCGCAGAGGCAGGTTCTGCGAATTTCCTTCTCGGCTTCACTGCAGAAAAAAGCCTCCTTAACCGTCGCGTGTATTTTTCCACCTTTGAACAACGTGCAGGACTGGACAGGCGATGCTATCAAACCACCGGTTCAGGTGTGATGAAAGCGATCGTCTGTCTGGACGTCAGTGGGGAAGCTGAAGGAGAACAGCACTGTCTCCTGAGAACATCTTTGATGGCCAGATTGGAGACCAGGCCAGGGGCACAACACCCCGGTTCTGAAGGCACCTGTCAGGGGCCAAGAAATGAAACACCAGATTCCACTGGTATGTGTCTGGTTTGCAGGCAGCCCAGATAACTACTGAATTGGTGAGGAATTCAGTAGTTATCTGGGCTGGATGGATCTGATCTCGATACCTTTAGGTGAGAACATCAAAAAAGTCTGGAAACGAAGCAGTTCTATGTGACTAATGGTACTGGAGTGAACCTGAGACTAGAGGATAGGGGTCCTCCCTGGAGGGGCGTCTTGGCTCCAGTCCCGCAGCTGATATCGCCCCTGCTCCTGCACGAGGGGGCAGATGGGCCCCCTGCGGAGAAGACCACAAGGCATCCTGCTGGCCTGCAAACTGGAGACCGGAGGCTGCGGCCAAAAGGCAGCAGAAGTGCAATTTCACACGGCCAAAAAATGAAGGAACGTTGCATTGCAGCACAAAATCTTGAGCAAGATGTGCAGGGAGAACCTAAGTGAACAAAGTCTGAGAATGAAACTAGGGCTTTGCGAAGGGAGCTTGAAAGCCGGTGCCTGAAAAAAGGGAAGGCCAGGTAGATCCGTCAGGGGATTCCACCGAACCGGCAGAGAACGTCGGAGTTTGAACATCTAACACAGCGCCGCCGATGAGCCGATACGGACCCGGTGGCCCACCGGTGGAGAGCGGAGATCTCCGACCGACGCGGCGACCTGCTTTTCTTCTAGAGCTTGCATTTCCTCACCAATAATAACAAGTTTTAATAACGCGGATTCAGCTCAATTTATTTCCGCACAGCGCTCTTCTCAGCAGGGCGACGGAGCAGTGAATAAAGGTCCATGGGATGGCGCTGCAGAGAAGTGCAGGGCACAGCACACTTTTATGTTGTTAGGGCAACAGGGATGTTCTCTTTGGAAGAGCCAGTTGGCAAATGAGGAGTGGAAAACAAAATTTTTAAAAAGCTCCCAACGGTGAAGAAGGAAACCAATCTGAGCCGCAAAGATGTGAACCGTGAAAAACTAAAGGGGCCCCCGTGAACTGAAGGTCACATCTGCCAGCCAGAGTCTGACTTCTTGGTGGAATATTAATCTTCTTTCCCATCCTTTGGCTGCGAAGGACAAAGTCGGAAATGCCATCAGCTGCAGGATCAAAACATGTTTTTGGTCAATATAAAGACAAAAAGCGGGGGGTCACTGAGACAGCTGGTCCGGCGCGTCAGCAGCACAAGGAGAGTCTGCTTCTCCCATCTGCTCCATCCACCTCCGGCGTTACTGTAAAATCAGAACGCAAAGACGCTTTGAACCAATCGCTTACATAATGTTTATTAACAGTGAAGAAAACACAATATCTTCTCTCCCAGGGACAATCCAGGAATCGGCCCTGTTATGTCATTTTCCCGACTGGCTGGAGCCGCCGTTCGGCTCCCACTTGGCGTGTTATAAACAGAAAAGGACAGACGAGGCGAGGCTCAGGCTCTGCCGACAAGGAGGAAAGCGCCAGGAACGGCGGGTTTGCGAAAGGCCACCGGGCCCCAGGACTGCTGGGAACGCGCCGATTTGGACGACGGCCCCAGTGACCACCTGGTTTCCTGAAAGCTCGCGAGGCTATAGGTGGCGTAGCGGTGCAACGGTTTGGCCGAAAGCTGCGGGGAGAAGCTGCTCGGACCTCGCAGCCGAACCGCCCATAAAGCGAAACTTTCCGAGCATCTCTGTGCTGCAGATTAAAGGGGACAGATTATATATTCCGATGTATGCTGGGCATATCCCTAAATTTATGTTCCTTCGCTGGGCCTGTGGCACCAGATGAGTGGTGGAAACTAAACGCTCAGCTGGATTTAAGCGTAATGGTTAAAACGCCGAGATTTATCACTGCACCCAGACATCTGGCGTGTCGCTGGCATCGAGCTAAACGTGACTCGTTGCTCCCCGTGAACGTCCAACACGAGGACAGTCGCTGTTTTAAGCCCTCCAGTCCCCCGGCCGCCTACTGCCGAGTCGAGCGGCCCAGAGGACCTTTCCGAGTGGAGAAGATGAGTCCGAAGACAGCGAAGACGCTGCTTACGAAACCGCGATGAAGTTTCGAGGATTGAGGCTAACAGAAGGCGAGCTGCCGCTAAATTTCCATTATTGTTCTCCCATATGCTTTCCACCCAGGATAAAAGCGCAGCAGCGGGTGGGGAGACAGAGTTAATAAATCTGTGCTGAATAAAGGCTGAGGACGGTGAAACCTCAGACCGGGACCTGATACTGGCGGTTCAGGTACTTATCTTTCTCGCCATAACAATGAGTCCTCGATGTGACGCAGCAATGCATCACCATAACAACCCGGCATCGATAATAACACAATAAACACAGTGTTGACTCCCGGGGGTCTCCTTCGGTCACTCTGTCTGCGACGGCCAGCCACACCTGTCCTTTTTAACCTTTGCTTAAACAAACCTGTAATGGAGGTGTTGGGCAATTTTGTAAATAACCCCTATCTGTGCTTAGCCTGTGCTGTACAAGCCGGTGGGGAGGTGGACAGAAACATCTGGTGAATGTGAAGAAGACGTGCGAGGCCACGCTGTGATTCACCGCTTGTCTCCAGAGTGACACTTTTAGCTCAGCGTTCGGCGTCGGATTGAGCGTGTCGTTTCTTTTTACGCCGGTCAGAAACTTCTGGTGCCAGGTGCTGGGGGGGCTGGAAACACAGGGTGTGGTTTATTCCACCTTCCGGCAGAATCGGAGCGAAACAGGTGAAAATGATCTCCTGGTGAAGCGTGGAATAAGGACCTCGGGCAAGCGGGGCCCGTGGGCCTCGTTCAGGGGGGCCAAAAGGAACGGGTGACCGGGACCTGGGACCAAGCAGGGGGTCGTGGGGGGCTGAAACAATGTGGATTTATACCAACTTCCAGCAGAACTAGAGTGGAGTATGTGAAAAAAGATGTTCTTGGGGTGTCGGTGTCACTCAGGGTCACCTAACGGAACAGGCGACCTGGGACCAAGCAGGGGCTGAAATAAATAATACGAGTCAGTTCCATCTTCCAGCAGAAGTTCATCTTAATATGATGGAAATGTCACTATAAACACTTGTCCCATAACGTGCAGAAATATTTCTGCTATACATTGTCAAAAAACGTGGTATGTGTGAACAGGATTAAAAAAGGAACAAAGATTTGGGCATTTTGCCTGCAGGCAACACAGGACCCGGATCCCCAGGAGAGACGGAGAGATTTCGAGAACGAAAAGCTACAGGACGTGTGACTTTGCCTGCGGTGTGTTGAGGCCCCTCGGTATCAGAGGAGAGCACGACTGGCCGTTTAAAGCTCGTTTCCCTCATCGGATTGGGCACCAAGCCGGGGGGGCCGTCGAGAGGGACCGGCTCCACCATCAGACCCTGTGCAGTACTTCGCCGAAGACCACCAGGTGTTAGACCTTCACTTCATAACCGGCCGTGTTACAACACAAACCATCGTCAAGTTCTTTTGCTTCATTAATATCTTCCTCAACCTCTGGGTGAGAGGAGGGGTCTACAGGCGAAATCCAACGTCCGCGGCTGCATCGAGGGACTGTGTGTTGTGTGAGGGACACTTGGCTCAGTTCTGGGCTTCCAGAAAACGTGGCGCCTCAGTTATATAGTAACACAACAGCGCAGCAGAAGATGACATTTCAAAGGTCGTTTGAAAAATTCGAGTTCCATCTATGGAACCCGGCCCTCATGCACCGTAGCAGTGTGCAGGGGGTCCCTGCACTCAGAGTCCTCACCGACCCTCACATTCTTTCCCAGAAAAGATGGAAGACGGCTGCAGCGCAATTAGAAATTATTACTACATGCAGGGTTTCTGCAGGGGGAAAAAGCACGGAGAGCTTAATGTGGTCACTGAAAGGCTGGTGAGCTGAAAAGAACTCGGGCGACAAATTAGGGTTTTTTTCCCCCCTCCGTGTTATAAATGGTTTCATTTGGGAGAAGCTTTTAATACCAGCGGCTGTGGAACGGGGGAGAATTTATACTCGGCCGTATCTACTCTTCTGCAGCCACTTTTACCGCTCCGCTTTTACTGCTCCGAAAGCGGGGCGGTAGTATTATTAATAAATAAGCAAATCAATATCTTTTTGCGGTGCCAGCTTTCTTGTTTGTTTGTTTAACTCTTTGAATAAATAGGCACGTCGAATAAATGATGGAGCTCACCCGACATCTAACCGGGACGTTTTCCTGCGCGGCGCAGCAGCTGTGCTGGGGGTAGCAGTCCCGGGGATATTAATGCCGGCCTTGCCGCCGCTAAGGAGAGAGGTTTTTATTTAAGGCTGAAATGCACGGTGTTCCCTGTGTCAAATATAGCCGTCAGTGGCGGCGAAGGGAGGTGCATTTGGAAAAGCGCGTGGAAAATGACAGCGCTTGGTGTGTAGAGCTGTCCTCTGAAGATGCGTAAATAAACTATTTCAGTCCTGCTGCTGCTGTTTGTCACGGTTTCGAAGGCGCCGACAGTTTTCACCCCACCTGGGTGAAGGCAGCGACACGCGACGCTCGCGTTACCTCCTACCTTGATGAGTTTGCACCTGATCTGCGCCGACACCATGTGGCTGTTCCTCAGGTTGCCCACCCTGAACATGAGACAGAGCTTCCCGTCACGCTGGGAGATGACCGCGTCCTGGCTGAACATGAGGGTCTCGGCCCTCTTCTTGGGCTGGGACATCTTGATGAACATGCAGCCGATGAGGAAGGCGTCCACGATGGAGCCCAGGAGGGACTGGAAGAGGAACAGGATGATGCCTTCTGGACACTTCTCCGTGATGTACCGGTAGCCGTAGCCGATGGTGGCCTCGGTCTCGATGAAGAACAAGAAGGCGGACGGGAAGTTGTAGACGTTGGCGACGCACGGGGTGTAGGAGGGATCGTCGCCGCGGTTCAGGTCTCCGCGGATGTAGGCGATGATCCACCACATGGAGGCCATCACCAGCCAGGCGATGGTGTATGTGAGTATGAAGATGAGCAGGTTCCACCGCCACTTGAGGTCCACCAGCGTGGTGAAGAGATCCGAGATGTACCTGCTCGTCTCCCCGGCCAGGTTGCCGTGCTGCACGTTGCAGCGGCCGTTCTTCTCCACGAACCGCTGCCGCTTCTTCTTCGCGGGCGCCACGTACGCCGCCGCCCGGTTCGTGTTCACCACCTGATACTCCTCCCCGAATTTCCTCCGCAGCGCAGACATCCCCCCAGCAGCGACGGTCGGTCGGAGGGACGGAGGGACGGAGGACGCGGCACAGCTGCCGTCTTTACGCACAGCCGCCTCCTTCAGCCGATCAAAGCAAGTTGCTCCAAGTGTCCATCATGGGCGCGCAAAACCGCGTCCCGCTCCGCTTCTCCTGCCTTAAACAAGAAAACTTCAAAACAAAAAAAAGCGTTTCGTCGACAGACCTGATCTCCTGGTGCCGTGATGTAACTTTATATAAAGAGGATGACGGAGGGTCGGTCCACCCGCCCCCCCTCCTCTCCTCTCCTCTCCTCTCCTCTCCTGTCGGTCTCTGCGGATGAGGAGTGTGAAACAGGGTAAGGACTGTCCTCCTGTGCGCGTCCCCGCAGGAGACTGCCACTGAAATGTGCGTGAATATTTCCACGCCACAGGGCGGGCAGTCCGCGTCTCCGAACCAGTCAGGAACGAGTAGAACCCCGTGCGGCTCCGGCGGAGAGCTGCGCGCTCCGGGCGGCGCGTAAAGCCCGAATTCGCCAATAACCGCTCGCCTGAGGCGGCCTGGTGGGATAAACGGCCGTAACTGACGGAACATTAGGAGCACGAACGACAGCTGGTCATTCGGCGACCGCTTTTCCCCAAATCGACCTTAGATAAAAGTGCGTTTAGCGACGGACGACGAGCTGTGGACGCAGATTCGCGATTCACGCGCAGTTTGTTCACTTCCACCGGCTCACCGGCACCGCGCAGGAGCGGCTGCCTGAAGGATTCGAATTTAATCGAAAATTACAAAATAAGCATGAAACTATATAAAACAAACCCCCAGCATAGTCCCTCACACACGATACGGTTCCGAACAGGACAGTAACGCGCTTTTTCGCTCCATTACCTGAGGACGGCGGCGATGCGGGAGGCGTCTGGGGGGGTGGGGGGTGATCAACGACGTGAAGCTGTGTAGCGATTGTATATTTTTAAAAAGTATTTTCCATAACCCGACATCAAAACCCGGCACAGGGAAGGGAATAGCGCGTAAAAGGCGGGACGCCGCACTGCTGCGACACTGTCCACTGGACACGGGTGGCTTTCATTCCTGCTGTCCCAGCAGCTAACCAGAGTGGAAATTAACCACTTCCAGTTAATTTTGCCGTGTTCAACAGTCCTATTGACAGCTATTATCCCTGCTGTTACTCATTTTCTATCTGACTCATCCTAATTCCACTGTGGATGAAGGAAAGACCCCTGGGAAGATGTCCTCTGTTTCCCTGCACTTGCAGGGCCACCTGCTGAGAAAAACGAGCCTTTGCAGTTGTGGACTCATCATACTGGCACCTGTTTCATTTGCACAAGTTCAGAATATTACCAGTAACTCATAAATCCCAGCACTGCGAAGTATCCGGGCTGTGTTTGCTTTTTCCCTCCGAGCGGAAAATGACCAGAAAGCGGAGTTTGTTTTTTGCTTTGCTGATGTATATTCAGGTGTTTGTTCAATAATTATAATAATTAGACAATTATGGACTATTGTGGTCTTTGCTCCAACAGGCAAGTCGATCAGGGTTCTGAGCTGTAGGCGTTTAATGCCTTTGTGGAAATGTGGAAGACTTCAAACATCACTCTCACAAAACTAGCTTTATATCTGCTGTTTGTGCGTTCCTCTAATCATCCGCTACGGTTTGGTGGAAATTACACAACTACAAGCTGTTATTGTGATGCGTATCAATGTTATTTCGACAGGCGGTGGCAAAATGTGGCATTTGTGAACGCGTCCGAGGGGGGCGAAAATACAGGGACTCTGCAAACTGGGTGGATGGCTAGTCAAGGTCCGACCATAACATATCAACAAATAAACGCCTTTGAAAACCTGACAACAGTCACCACGAACCTCCTGCGAGCAGCAAGGGGGGTAAAAAAGCCACGCAAGTTCCACCTCACACTGCTAAAGCTACCGTTCCAAAGCACCGCTCTTGAGGGACCCCCGCTCATGTGCCCTGGGAAAAGCTCTGCTCTATGTTTCACGGGAGCTGCTAAGCCCCTAGGGAGCCTTAGGGGCCTCCTAGTGAAGTGCTCTCCAGGGGCCCCTGTGCACCGCGCACAGGTTCAGCTGTGAAACAGCGATAAAAGCTGCCCCCGATGGAGCGGTCACGAGGTGGACCAGACCGATCAGGCCTGAGGAAATGTCAGTGAAATCAGTACCGACCGCAAAGTGATGCCGATCCAGGGAAGGTAAACTCATTAGAGAGCCACTTAGAAGATGGGTCGGCCACCAAGAAGGAGCTACAGGCCAAGCAGGAGCTATTTTATTAGCCGGCCGTGTTTGGCAGTTCCATTCCGACGAAGCACTGGTGGCTTCATTTACTGGAGGGTTAATTCATCCAGGGAATCGCAGGGCACCTGAGCTGGCTGTGGGTCAGGAAGGAGACCTGCTGCTCTTCTCTAATTGGACCTATTTTTTTGCCAAATGAGAACATTTGTTTTTTTTTCTGTATGCAAAAAAATAAGAGGTGAGATGAGTGAGAAGCAACACATGGGACAGGTTAGGTTGTGGGCCTGTAGCTGTGTTCATGAGGGAAGCAAGAAGGATTTGTAGTTATTGTTTCGGGGGAAAAAAAATAACAAATAAAAATACGGTAATAATTTAATAAAGAATCGTGTCATTGTTTAGAATCTGTACGTTGCTGGCAAACGAAACCCCTGTAAACCCAACAAGCCGCAAAAACTGGTGGTTCGGTTAGTGGCCCGTTGTTCGGCTTCACGTGAAAAACATTCATTTTGTTTTAAGCTTTAACTTATAATAAAACAAACAGTAATAACACTGTGCAACGGAGAAATGAAGAAAGCGGTGAGCGTGGATTGGTTTTTAAATGTACATCTTTTCTGGTGACACGTTTTAATATGTTTTATCGCTTAATTCGATCACGTCGTTCGCTTAGATCAGTCGATCGTGGGATGATTACGAAAACGTTGAGCCTCAGGTCAGTTTTTGGGAAATATGGCGTTTGATATATTACACACATCAGTACGACAGTTTACAAACGAAAATCTTACGTGCCACAACGGTCAGTGTACTAGAAAGTAGCTTCTGAGTTTCTCGATGTGAATTTTGGGTTAAGTGTGATTTTAGGATCGTAACAGACAGCCTCATGTTTCCTGCATTCGGCATCAGAGGCCGATTTGGCTCAACTGAGCTAAACTGTCGGAGGCTTCAAATCTAATATTGTTGTAACTGCAGGTCCTTAATCCTGCCTTAGAACCAGTGAAAAGCTCTTGTTTGTGAGGCTGCTCATCATAGTAACTGCTGCAAATACACATCTAATTCACTTAAATGTTTTCCAATGACTTGAGTTATTGTAAGGATCGTAACTGAAACGCTGAAGGCTCAACTTTATTGTGCTATAAGAAAGCTGGAAGTTATTTAACTGTCGGCCGTTTGCGTAACGTTGAAGCATGTTTATCCAAACAAAACCCAATTTTGCCTGATTTAATGAAATTACTCTGCAGAAATTCGAGTTTTATCCGCGCAGCGCTTGGGCGCAACAGGCCCCCGTTTGCTGGAGATCATGTGATAGTTATTATGGAACCAGTTCAGCCCCCCCCCCCCATTTGAGAAGTACTGTGGAAATTTATTAACACGATCTCTTTCGTACGTTTCTGACCGTTTATTAAATTTATTCCAAAGAAACACAGCGTACCTCCAAAACCAGCACGAAAATCACTGCATAAACAACATAACACTGAATAAAGACCAAGTGTAATTGTTTCCTCGGTGCTTTATAACAATAACATGGAGCTCAGTGAAAGAACTGAGTTTCTCTCTCTTTGTTTAAAGCCTACAGCGGCTCGACACTAACATTACTGTTATAACTATTACTTTATTACTTTAATGTTCCAGTAGACCTAAAATGTCCCTTCTAATATTTTTGCATAACTTTTTGCATAACTCTGGGGAACTGTAGCTAATATTTTTTGCACCCTGCCAAAGCCTGTATTAAGCAATAATAACAATAACAATAATAAGAATAAGAATAATAAGAATAATAATAGGTTCGTGGCACGAGCGCCCCGTTATCGTCACGGTGCGCGCGCTCGCTGGCCTGTCTCCTCGCAGGACCCGTCCTCAGTTCCCACAATCCCCCGCGCCGAGACAAGATGGAGGAGGCTGGCGGCCGCGGGAGAACAATGTTTGGGCTGTAAAGACTCGGAGGGGCGCTGCAGGGGGCGACAGAACGAACCGCGGAGGACGGCGGACGGCCGTCATGTGTCGGTAAGCGCCGCGCGGGACCGAATCGGGAAAAGCGGGAGCGGCACGAGCGGGCGAGCGCGACAAAAGCGGACGGCGGCGCGCTCGTGCAGCGGGGATGCGCGGGGGGAGCAGCATCATTGTCTCGGTCGCGAGCCGCTCGGCAGCACGCGGGGGGGTGGGAGGCTGTCCGGTGAACCCCCGTGAGCCGCCCCCTCCTCCCTCCCCGCCGGAGGTGCCTCAGCGAACCGGCGCTCGGTGCTCCGCAGCGGGGCTCCCTGGCCTGACGGTAACAAAGGCCTCCTGGCGCCGACCGCCCCGCTCCCACCACGCGCGGCTGCGTTAACCGGCCCCCGGTCTCCCGGTTAGTAACTCGCCAGGGACGCGAACGCGGCTTTAACCGGACAACCGTCGTTAATACAGAACCGACGGAAGCGGCTGCACGCGCTCGGCGTGTTGAGGGGGGGGGCGAGAGGTAGGGGGTCCCCGCTCTCTGTGGGGCGGGGGGGGCGGTGATGTTTATAGGTGAGACTCCCATTCCCTCCATTTTTAGCATCGTAAACTGCTGCCGCCGTGGAGAAATCCGTGCGTGTAACTGGTGCGATGCCGATGGTTCCTGTTTACAAGCGTCGGACCCGCAGTCGCACAGCGACTTGCGCTTCTTTGCCTGTTTGTTCAGCAGCTCCAGCCCCTCTGCTCCTCCTGCAGCCCCAGAGATTGAGGTTACAGTGAAGGTTTCAGGGAAAAGTCCTCACTAAACAGCTTCATTCAAGGTCGTTTTACAGGAGACAGTAAACATGCAGCATCAACATGCAGCATCAACAATTCTTACCGTTTTCTTAGTGGGCTCCTTTAAGGTCAGTTACAGTATTTGATTTGTACTGTATATTTAGCTACTTAGCTATTTATGCAGTGGAGTAATCTTACCGGGGTCATTCAGGGTAAGTACCTTGACCAGAGAGACCAGGAGAGGCTTTGCCCCAAAGTTTGATGGTCATAATTTTGGTGGAAACGTCGCGAGGAAACGGCTCACGCCTGTAAAAGGCTCATTTCCACACAGCACTTAAGAGCCTGTTAAAAGTTGAGGGATGATGGGATGTACTGGTATAAAGTTAAAACATGTGCTGCTCTGCGCTGTTTGATTTCACGCCACTTTTTGTAGCGATGTCAGAACAATGGCAACCATGTGTTTTTCGGCACGGCGCCACCGCCCTGCTCTCATGCAGTCAATGGCTGATGAATTTGTAGTTAAAATAATGTACAGCAGAAGGAAAAAACTGTCAGTAGAAATTAATGTGGAGCTAATGGCACAGGGTAGTGCAGTTTCTTCGAGAAGAATAGCACAGGGCAAATGTTTAGCAGTTCCCATTATTTCTTTCACCTCCCGAGCGTCGTCTTTCCAGAACTGTCCGAGGCGAAACGGTTTTTGCGACAATCGTCGGTTTACGGGTCGTGTTCTCTCCTGGTAAGTGCCGCGTTCTGCTCACGCTCTACTTTGCAGGACAGATCCGGTGCTGTAGTGTTTGTCAGAAGATCTTGATCTTCTCCTTGTTGCTCCATCCCAGACTGTTTTAATAAATTCATCGAGGTGCTGTGTTGACATTGAAGGGAAGGTGCAGAGCTCTTTTCAGGTCACCCGCGATCATGCCTGCCCATAATATCCTGCACATTATGACCTACAACCAGATTAAGGTGTTTATCTTCAGGATTTTTGATGTCGTGGCCAGGAAAAGAGCATCCGTGAGACTGAGCTCTTGATTTCGGTGGTTTGTGACAACCTTCTGATTAGTAGACAAGCGGTCGTGAGTTTCTGAATTGTTCTTCCTTTAATTTTGGGTAATTGTAGTTTCAGGTGTACATTTTCACTCACTTCCAGCCCTGCTTGTCTAACGCAGGGATGAGGAGGTCCAGAGGCTCTCCTGGAAGCACAGGCTCCTCAATAGTTGGGTTTCCTCTAAGAGGGACGTCATCCCATCACGGCAATGTGTATCTTATTGACTTCATGCTGTATTTGCATGTATTTAAGTGACTGCAGGCCATCTGCTCAGTTAGTTGAGGCTAAAACACATCTGTCATTGTGGGGGATGTGGTTTATTTTCAGAATTTAAAAAAAAGTGATTATTCATCTAACGAATGTCTTTTTCCATATCAAATCACAATATTTAGCTACTTACAATGACATACCCGTTTACGCAGTTTTTACCAGAGCAATTCAGGGTAGGTACCTTGATTGACGGAACTGTAGCCGGAAGTGGGATTTGAACCCGAGCTCTTTGACAGCACAGCGTCGGTTCTGATCAGTACACTACCTGCTGCTCCTTTTAAACAAATTTCTGGCTAGTTGAGGATTACCTTGACCGGCATTTCCTCTTAGTGTTCTTTTATTTTAGCCCTTTAGTAATTTAGTGATTGTTGTCCATAAAATAGATTATTTTCTGTCTTTGTTAGTATTAAAGGGCCAGTCAGTTTCGTGTTGGAGCGCTAATCGCCGTATTACTGCAGTCTCCTCTCTCCAAGCCTGACAGTCCCACTGACACGTCTCTTTTCTTTTCTTTGCTTTCCCTACAGGGTGTTATCTTGTTAACTCCAGCCAGTGTTCCTGACCGAAGATCACCATGAGTATTATCCAAGACAAGCTGAGCAGCGAATTCTTGCGTAACGGCGGGATGGAGCCCAACTTTGCTCCCGGAATGCTGATGTTCAGCCACCTGCCGCCCGTTGCCAGCTTCACGCGCTTGACCGCACAGTCGTCCCTGCACGACCCTCCCCAGGAGGTGGTCCTCAAGAAGGAGCGCGATTCGCCAGATCGTATTGGTGGCGGCGGCAGCTTTGTGCACGCCATGGGCATCAAGCAGGAGAAGCTGACAGAGCCGGACTACCGCATGCCCCTCTATGGTGGCGGCATGGGGAGGGGCACCGATTTGTTGGAGATGTCCCTGGGTGGCCACCAGAACCTGCTGGTGCATGACCTCAGTCTGAGCAATGTGAGACCTGAGTCACTGCTGACACCGGCGGCCTTGTCACGTTAGCCTGACCAATACCCTCAAGCGAGCGCATTGTACTGACACACCTGGGTGCCACAAGCATCAGGCTCTCAGTCAGCTACAGACTTGTAAAACCTAAAAGATCTTTAGACCCCAGGGGCTCAAAACATTTTTAAAAAAAGGCTTTTTTTCAGCAGTCAATTCTTGGTAGTCGTACTGTCAAGCTTCCTTGTGCTGATGTGTGTAGGTCATGAATGTTTTTACAACAAGCAGTCAGTTGGACAACCACTGGCCCAAGTCTGATAGAGAATCTTCAGCTGCAAGTTCTTTCGTGTTACTGAATTACTGTTGTTTTCAGGATGACGTTCTCATTTGTGCTGCTTTCCACACTCAAGCTTCCATCCATCTGCCAGGATGCCGTCTGGTTAAAAGGGATATTTGTGCTTTTTGCGGTGACAGAGCAGCATCCGGTCGTCTCCGTGTCTCATTAAATTGAGTCTCTGTCTGAGTTTGTCGTCTTCCTTTCGCCCATGCAGTTGTCAGGGAGGCTTGTGAAAGACCCGAAGGAGTCTTCAGGGCGAAGAGGACGGAAGCCCAATGGCGACGGATCAGAAGGCAAAGCCAGGAGGAAGCGCGGAGACTCATCCAGGGTAGGGAAGATGTAGCTCGACCGAGAGTTGTTTCAGACTTACCGGAGATGCACGTGTGGGTTTATGTAAAGGGAGGTGTGCGTAAGTGGTGTCGGGGTGGTGGCTGCGCTCTCACCCAGTGACTCTCCGACGTGTCACAACTTGCAGTCAATGATGATGGATGGCGACGGCGGAGGCCTGTCCCCGAACTCCAAGCCACACATTTGCGAGCACTGCAATGCGGCCTTCCGAAGCTCCTACCACCTGCGCAGGCACGTGCTCATCCACACAGGTAAGGAGCTCTCCGGGTCGGAATGGCCTCTCTGCTTCAGTCAGCCAGTGGTGGCGAATCTTTGGCACTAATGATGCACAACTTGCACTGCAGGCGTTCTCTTACACTTACCTACAGTTAGAGTTTTCACTGACAGTCCTTCGGAAAGTCATGTTTTGGATGTCACTGATTTCAACCTGTTTGTCACCCTAATAGTGCCTGGTTTTTGGTAATTTATCAGCTTAACTCATTAATAGTTGTGGGCGTGATTTCCTGTAATGAGTCCGTCACATCACACTGATAAATTTAAACTTATCTTGCCACAAAATCAACATTTTTTGTGCTACGTTGCATGTCCCGAATTTGAAAAAAGAAATTGAAAATTTTATCTCCCATAATATTCACTGCAATGAAAAGTTACTGAAATATTGCAGTTAACTTATTATTTATCAAGACAAATAAGATGTTAGAAACCCTCTTGTAGGATATCTTAAACATGCGGTTAAAATTGCTCAATATGCCTGAGGTGTAAAAACCTTTCTGGAGGCCTTTTGTGTGTCACTGGATTCTGGAAGCTTCTTTATTGAGATTCACCTACACTCTGTCAGTATATTTGGTGACCATCTCCCTGTAAATGTTTTCTCCGTCGCAGATGTGATGTTTTCTTTGGGTTCCTCATTCACGACGCCCAGGTTAGGCGTAAAGAAATTAACACGGACATGTAAAAAATTCTAAAGTGGTATCTTGCCCCCCCATAGCTTTGTTTCAGTCAGTTCCAGAAGGAGACTTATATTATTAAGCTTACCAGAACAAGAAGGACCGTTTCAACTTCATTAAGTCTGTGTACAACACAAAAAACTTTACATCACAAAAAAATCCCTCATCCTGGTGCCAGAGAAGCAATTTTTTTATGCTGCGGCAAAATTTTATGTTGGAAAGTGTGTTCACACTGGACTGTATTTCACGTGGAATTTGGAATGTCGTACTTTTGACCGCACAGGTGAAAGGCCTTTCAGATGCAGCCAATGTAACATGAGCTTCATCCAGAAGTATCTTCTTCAGCGGCACGAGAAGATACACAGCGGTGAGAAATGGAAATTAACTCAGTCCTGCTCACAAGGTCTCTTATTAACCCAGCTTTGCATAATGGTGGATGGCAGCTCATTTTGCTGTGTTGTCCCGTGTTTGTTTGCATGCCCCCCCCCCCCCCGAGTTCCTTAAGTGTCGTAAATCCTTTTTTCTTTTCTGGTGGGTAAAACACATACGTGGCTCCTGCAGGAGAAAAGCCCTTCAGCTGTGACCAGTGTAATATGCGGTTCATCCAGAAGTACCACATGGAGAGGCACAAGAGAACCCATAGTGGAGAAAAGCCATATAAATGTGACACTTGCCAACAGGTATGTGTGCAAAGCTCTGGTTTCCTGCAGAGTTCAGAATCAAAAGCACAGCAGCAAGATAATTATAAGGCTTTGAGCCCATTTTTTAAAGTGTGCTGCCTACTGTTTGTACAGACAACCAGATCCTCAGCTCATGAACTGTCCAAAAGTCTGTAACTCGATTTGTGCATAAATCCAACCGCTACATCATAGTTGTTAATGATACAGATGTCCCACCACCATTGGTTAGAGACTGTAAAAACACCACATAAATCTGTAATAAGTTATACATTTGGTGTAAGATTTTTTTGTTTATTCTGTTTTTATCAGTCGCTGGTTCTGTGCAGGGTCTCCATTTTGCAGTCTGTCGTGAGGACGTGGGGCTTGAGGGAGGGCACTGGAAGTTGGTGGAAGGACTTCTTTTAACTTTTGTTAACTTGAAATGATACTATGAATGAGGCTACTTTAAAATGAGTGAGAATAAAATCAGTGCCATCTCACTAACCTCTGCAGTGTTCTGTTTCTGCTTCATACCTGCAAGACAGTGGTGCATTTCTCCTGCGCACCAGGTGACAAAGGACAGTGAAAAAAGGGACAGTAAGTTGGAGTTTAATGGAGGACAGTGCTGGGAGAATGTTATAAAAAGTGTTTGACTTTAAATACCGACTATGTGCCTCATTTGCAAACTAAGGATGCGACAAAACTTGACAAGGAAATTCTTCAGTATCTGGCAGCTTTCGAGAACTGTCAGTTTGTTTTGTCCCCTATACCATGTTAAAAGCGTAATTATGGACGCATACCTCAGTTTATTTGTAGGGTAGTTTCTGTAAAAGTCTCTGGCATTGCTGCATTAATTAAACCTTTTGGGATGGGATCCGGACCACTGTGACCCTGCACAGGACGCTCGGTTTTTGACAGTGATGGGGAAAAAAAGGTGAAACTCTAACCCTCCTTTGCTCTCCACAGTATTTTTCCAGGACGGACCGACTGCTAAAGCACAAACGAACTTGTGGAGAAGCCATAAAGAAAGGGCTGGAGCCCGGCATGTTGGACCTCGGGGTTGCTGACGGCGGGGGTGGCAGCTACGCTATCGCTCAGGGAAATTCAAGTGCTTCCGGACGCAAAAAGAGCAAGTCCAAATCGAGCGGCGAAGGCGGCGAACGCAAGAAGAAGAAGACCGGTGAGGCGCCGATGGCCAGTGGCCTGGGACTGCCGGACTATGCAGTGGAAGTCCCTACAGTGTCCTCCGGCAGCAGCCTGGGCAGCCCTGACGTGCATGGCCGCGCACCCAAGCTCGTCTTCAAGAAGGTGGGCCGCAAGGGTGTGGACAAGGGCTTGGTTTCTCTGGGGGAGTCTTCCAGCACCCCCCACGAGCAGAAGCTGCTGCCAGAGAAACCTGGCTCCATGGACCTTCCTGGTAGCTCAACTATGGACCATATGGGACTTCTGCAGGGCTCCGGGGCCAAGCAGGGCCACACCAGCAGCAACTACGACGACGCCATGCAGTTCTTGAAGAAGCGCCGCTACCTGCACGCAGCCAGCAGTGGTGGGGACTACGGTGCGGGCGTCGTGCACATGCCCTCACAACAGACAGTGATCCAGGGCGTGATAGACGGTGAGGCGCCGCTCAACCTCCTGGACTCACCAATCGGCGGGGACGTCAAGCACGACAAGTCGGGCATCCCTGACGAGGTGCTCCAGAGCCTGCTGGACCACTATTCGCAGAAGCCTGATGGGCCCCACGACGTCCCCTTCGACCTCACTGACCAGCATGTTGACCTCCACCCTGCGACGGGCACCCCCGAGCTCGGCCAGGAGGAGGACTCGCCTGGATCCTCGGGCGACAAAACGGTCAGCATGCACGAGTACTCCAAGTTCCTGCTGCAGGCCCTGGAGCGCACCAGCCATAGCAGCAGCAGCAGCTTCTCGCTAGGTCCCCCCGGACCCTTCCCCAGCCTAGTCTCCAGCAGCGGGCCCCCGGGTGGCTCCCTCTTCTCCGACAAGCAGGTCTACACTACTTCGCCTCTGGAGTGCGGCTTCAACCAGTCCGTTACCTCAGCGCTCTCGTCCTCCTTGCCAAAGTCCCACTTCGGGATGCTGGCGGGCTCGGGCCAGCCAGGCTTCCACCTGAGCAGCCTGGAGGCTGCGCACCAGCAGCTGACGCCTTCTCAGGAGCTCACCGAGCAGATCGAGAAGCAGCACTCGCCCGCCTATCAGATCGCGTCCTCGGATCTCGCCGGCCAGAAAGAGAGGCAGCCCAAGGGCAACCCAGCTGCCTCGGGTTACCAGCTGGCCGCGCAGGACCTGGCCCCGATGGACCCGTCCAAGGCGGTGGATGTGCGGTCGGCATACCAGATCGAGAACTTCGCCCAGGCCTTCGGGTTCAAGTCGGGCACTCGAGTCCCACTGGGGTTTGCCTCTGACTCCGGCGGGGAGGCCGACCACAGAATACGGACTCCTGTGTCAGAATTCTCAGGGTACACTAGTTTGCTAGTGGATGTCAGTGAGCCGGTTAGTTCAGCATCCAAGACCCCAACAAGCCAAAGTTACAGGTAAGGTCAGAGGTGGGCGACCTAGGTGTGCGATTCTCCTTTTTTTTTTAAAGCAACGTTACGTTTTAATTACACTGCCATTAAATGTTTATACAGCCTCCCACCTGGGAAGGCTGGCCGCCTCCTTCAAATGCAATTTTTTATTCCTTTTTTAAATATATTAGTCAGTTTCTTTTTATTAGTGTAGACGTAGGATCGATTGTTAAATGAAAATAGATGTAAAATCAATTTATTCTGAAAATAGGGTAGATGAAGACTGGCTTAAATATTTTTCCACAAACCGTTTTTTTTTTCCTTTGCAATCAACATTACAATTGTAAAATATTGATAACGGTAATTATTATTCATAATAATAACAATAAGAATAAAGGTTATGGCAGGGAATAGCCCAGATCTGAAATAGCAAAAAAAAAATAGATATTGTCTGTTACAAGAGATGAAAAGTGTTACTCAGGAAAATGTGTAATAAGGAAAACTTTTATTATGAGATGCAGCGGGCGCTCTTTTTAGCGGGGTAAGTTTTGTGGTGACAAAGAAGAAGCTTTTTTTTTTTTTTTTTTTTAATGTCTCTAGAAATGAGTGCAGCCAGTGATGAAACTGCCACCTGTTCAGTTCCCCTTCCCAACACAGGCGGGACGGTACTTGTTTCGCTCGATGCGAAAACGAACGTGCAGAAAGCTATAAATACATGCAAGGTTTCTTTTTTTTTTTCGCCCTCCCCAGAGACCGTAAAGCCAGGGCGTATAAAGTTAAACCGCGAAGCAATTTTTCGGCGGGGGAGAAAAATCTGAACTGGTGTTCCATTTGACGGTCATTTGACGGTCAACGTGTGGCTGGGCGGGTGGATCACATCTTTGTCAACAGGGTGGAGCCTTTTATTTTTAGTTTTTTATTCCTCGTGTGGGGTCTAGGCCTGTGTGTGTATGAGAGAACGAGCGAGCACTGGCGTCACTTGGATCGGCGAGTTTTGTGTAAAAAGGTGGACCTTTTTTTTTTTTTTAAAAAAAAAAAATAAATAAAGTGTTAACTGTTCAAACAAGCAGGAGAAGTAATTTGGAGACCTTGACAAGGTTCAGTGGTACATGTGTTTGTTTTACTGTTATTTCCTACCTCTGAGCAAATAAATCAATACCAGATTACCCAGTGGATGCCAAAATGATCATAAAATGGAGCGTGTGATCATAAAAAAGGCAGTGATGTCTGTTTTTATTTAAATAAAATGGTTAGAATTAAAAGGTTGAGACTCACTAGACTTGTATTTACTCTTGTTTATCCTTTGTATTTAAAACGGTGTGATTGTGTAAATTGTCCCGCTGCTGGTTGGAGTAACTGAATGGCAATTACTTGGTCTTCCAGTGTTAAGTTCACTTTCCTTGATATGAAGCAGTGTTTTTAATTGTTTTTGGGGTTTTTTTTTCCCCCCCGGTGGGATTTGGTGGGGTCGGACCTCCTCGTGCCCCTCTGTTTGACGGCTGAGAGACTGCAAAGCTGTAGCATCATAGGGAACAACGACTGACCACTCAAACCATTATTATTTTCTTTTTTTTTTAAATGACAAGTTAGGATTGACCTTTATATACCTCATATCACTGTTTAAAGGCCTAACCAGGGACACGTGATCTTTGTAGCGGAGATACTGTAGTACGTTTTCAGTATATTTTATGTCCACATCACACATGTGTTTACAGTTCTGGAATGAAATGAATGGATTTGTTGAAAAGGAGAGAAAAAAACAGTTGTATGCTTTGCTTTGTAAAGCATTAACACCGAGCAGTGTTGCAGTGTGTAATCGCATAGATTTCCTTTTTTTGTTACTTTCTATAATGTGTTATCTAGGCAAGTTTTGTTTACAGAAATGTGCAAAAACACTAATGTGTTTGTTGTTTTTTTTTTTTTCTTTCCAAATATGCATGATATGAGAGGGTTTTGTAGGACTCATTTACTGATTATCACCACCAAATTTTTAGCTGTTTTGTCCCCCTGTCTTTTTTGCACCATTTGCTTATTTTATTCTAGATCTTTGTGACATGATTTGCAGGGCTGTACCTGCTAAATGAATTTATAAATGATTAGAAATAATAAACTATGAACACCTCTCACGCTTTTCTCGTCCTCATCTGAAAGTTTACTTTAGAAATTTAGGGGGCCCAGGTGGGAAAAGCCTTTTTTTTCCCTTCCCGGCGTCGGACCTGCCTTTTCCTTCCCCGCATTCGTGCGTCATCTCTCTTTATAACCCTAATATGATTTTGCTCCAACTTTGATTCAGTGTAATTTCGAACCGATGGAAGAATGAGGCTGTGGGGCTTTATTTGTTTGCGTCTCGGGAGCCCACAAGCCTCTTACTCCAGGATCATTTTTAAGCGGAATGATCTGATATGAAAATGATGTGGTTTTAAATCACTGCTTGTTCATGTTTGTCTGAAATGCAGCTGTATCACCAGAACTGTTCCGCCTCTGCCGGTAAAGCCTTTGTGCGGCAGTGTCGGTTCACCCGGCACTTCCCCGTTTTCTTCCTCACACTCCCTACAGAAGGTCCGTCGCCTCGGATCGTCGCTTCACGCCGCCTGCGCCACTCGCTTTTTGCCGACAAAGTCAGAGAATATGGTAACTGTTACAGTTCTCGTAACTGCTGTGACCCCCCTGCTTACACATCAGGAGTGATGGTGTGTATATGGTTATGAGAAATGATGGCAATCCTTTGTTTGCTGTTGTGTGTTTGCTGTCTTTATGGTCGCAGTTCATTGGGTGGTGCTGGTTAGGGCCTTTGCGACACAGGTTTGTGTGTCAAGCTAAATATTTACCGGAATATATGTTCGCGTCAGTTAATGGTTATATGCTCTTTGTCAGGAACCCCCCGGGTTTGAATCCCCATCGAGTGCCTCTAACCATCTGTGCAGTGTGAACCCAGGAGACAAGAAATGGCACTCAGAGTCTCTCCTTGCTGTTGCTCAGGGCAACACCTACAGACTTCTGGGTTCCTGTAGGTATGGAGGTTAATTTGCAAAAAAATTACAGAAAATCACAAAAGAACCTGTGAATGCAGGTCTTGTAAGCAGCTAGAAGATCAGTTAAAATGTGTAATAAAAGTGTTTTAATGATTTTATATGTATTAGTTGTAAATGATATTGCAGCGATTTCCCCCCCTCCCCTTCTTTTACTCAGAGCTTATGGGGCTTTGCAGGAATCTTCCTCATCTCTGCAGCTGAGCCTTGCAGTTCGGCAGATGGCCTCCAGGTGGCGTGCTTAGGTTAGCTCACGAAAGACAGGTAACTCCAGTCATGTGGCATGTCGGGTGAGATGACTTACCTCCGAAATGGTTACTTCAGCTGACAAATAAAGCTTGTGGTACAATTGGATGTGATTTACCAGGGCACCGAACCTGCTGTTTCCCGCCCTGGTGAATGTTCCCGTAAAAATGTCGACCTGGCTTCACAAATGACTGTTCACTTCCACGTTGTTTCGCATCACGCCCCCGTTGCCTGTTTGACTGGTAACCTTTATTTCCCTGTTCCTTTGTCCAAGTCGGCTTACGACGTTAGGCTTGTTTATTGTGCCGTTTACAATTATTTACCCACTTAGATAGCGGAGCAGTTTTTACTAGAGTAGTTCGTAGGTGGACCTTGGTCAAGGGAACTAGAGCAAGACCAGGGTCACTGATAGCAGCGACGGTTCTCAACCCTGTAATGTAATATTTTTAACTTAGCACATGTGGGCCTCATATGAGGTAAATCATAATATAATGGTACTAAAGGTAGTGGGGCTGCCGTTTGCTATTAAAACCGCTTCAGTCCTTCCTGAAATGCTGTCGGTTTTAAAGCGTGACATGGACTATCAGCTCATTCGTACAGTAAGGAAATGTTTAGGTCTTTGAGGGCTTAAAGAGGTGGAAATCCGAATTACTGCTCGGTGATATTTAAATCTGGTCGTTGGGGAGCCATTTAACCCATAATCCTGCTGTCACCGAAGTCGCTTGTGAATCGGCACGGGCGAGGGTCTTGGGGAGATCATTAGGAAACCGTGTTTGGGTCATAGGGGGCAACTGACTGACTAACGTGGTGTCATATTTTGTGGTTGACATTTAATAGTGGCGTATATAGCAGCTTACTGGGGTGCAGAGCATCACAACCCAGCACAGTCGTTTAAAAAAAAAAAAAAGGAAGACCAGACTGGCGCTCCCCCTAAGGAAGGCCAGGGTTAGGTTTTCTCAAGATGCGTGACGGACCCTGCAGCGATGTGAAAAAGAAAGTACACCGATCGATTCAGGGTTTTGCGTATCAGGGCATAACAATTGTTTAGTCCTTGCCGACGCGTGTCGCCGGACGCATCCAGGCTCGGGTAACAGAAACCCTTAACAGATTCCGGTGAGCTGTAGTGCAGGAACCATGTGGGGGGGGGGGGGGGGTTAATTGCACCCTTACTCCTTCTTTAGGAATTAGTGATGAGCAGCCAGTGTGACCACCTCTGTAGAAGCAGAAGTTTTGGCAGTTTGGTGAGCTGGAGCATTCAGGGTGAGGAGACGTGACGTCAGCAGTGAATTCAGAAGCTGTTGGCTCCTGGTCAATCTGTCAAGGGCTGCAAGGCTGTTTCCGAACAACTTGAATTGCATCATTCTGCAGTGAGAAGTTATGTACAAATGGAGAACAATGAAGACAGTTGTCATTTTTCCCAGGAGGAGTCCCAGCAAATTCACCCTAAGGTCAGAGCCTGTAATCTTCAGAGGAATTGCAAAGAGCCCAAGAGTTGCATGTTGGGATCTAGAGGCTTTGGATAAAATGTCAAATGTTAATGTTCATGAGCGATCAGAAAAATGTGAGCAAGTATGGCTTTCATGGAAGGACAGCAAGGAGAAAGTCTCTTCTCTCCAAAAAAAAAAAAAAAAAAAAAACCACTATGGTTTTGGTTTGCAGAGTTCCGTCATACGACGTGTTTTCCAGAACAGTGTCCTTCAGACAGGTAAGACCAAAGTGGAGGTGTTTGGACGTGATGCAAGACGTTATGTTTGGTGAAAACGCAGCGCATCGCCACAAACACTGCGTAACAACCTGTCGAGCACGGTGGTGAAGGGGTGATTTGGGCTTGTTTTGCAGCCCGAGGGCCTGAGCACCTTGCTGTCTTCGAGTTGACAATCAAGTCCTCCCACCAGAGTATTCTGCAGTTGAACTTGAGATCATCTGTCCGATAGATAAAGTCTGAAACGGAAGGACGATGATCCCCAACACACCAGCAGATCTACAACTCAATTGCTGAACAAGTAAGCAATCAAGGTGTTGGAGTGGCCAAGTCAAAGTCCAAACCTCAACCTCACCGAGATGCTGTGGTGCCACCACAAGAGAACTTAAGAGGAGCTCTGTGAAAGACTGATAAAGTCATAAGAGAAAACGATCAAGTTGTTGCTGGTAAAGGTGGTTCTACAAACTACTGAATCATGCGGTGCGCTTACTTTTCTACAAATGTTCTGCAGCTCATTTTTTTTTGTTCAGTTATCACAAAGAATCTATTTCTCACCTGAGGTCAGATTGGCCTAATTTTAGGACCTGCCCGAGGACCGACCAGATGATTATTTTAATGAGCTGATATAAAAACGAGAACTGAACAAGGGTGTACTTTGTTTTTCACATGGTGCTGACTCCTGGAAGAAGCTTTGGTGTTGTGATGAGTCTAAAGTTAAGATTTTTGCAAATGGAAGCACTATGATTTATCCCAGTGGCACTTACCTTTCCCCTGGAAGTAGGAGCATCATGCCGTGGGGTTGTTTTTTCAGCAGACTGGACTTTGCTCTTATCACTGAGAAATGGCGTATGTTTTGCTGAAACTGTGAATGAGTACTGCGGAGAAGTTTGAGGGAGAAGTCGTGCTGAAGAGACGCAGGGTGGATATTATATATGGCTTCTTTTTGCGGCTGAAACTTCTGCAGATGTTTGCGTAGCATTTTATGTGCCGCACAACTTTCTCGCTGTAATGAGTGAATGTGCACATCAACTGCAAACCTCCTGTGTTGCAACTGATTTTATGCACGGAGAACTGGGTTGGAACTCTGACCACAAAAGCGAGTTTCCGTGCACTCGTCTTATCTGCATTTATACGCATTTATTTGTAGAGATTAAGTAGGATTTCTCGGTACGTCATTCCTACCGCAGACCTGCTCTCAAGCAAATGGCACCGAAAGATTGTTGAGCAGCTGAGGCAAACAGAGAACATTCGAGTTGCGCTTTCTCCACTCAACCCTTGCCTAACCTCTTGCGTTCCTCAAGGTTGGATGAAGTTATGCGGGGACAAAAATACTTCTGCTGCGGGGAGGTGTATGAATCAATGTCCCTGTCATAAAAAAGATTAATAACACGAGCTGATTCACCTTGTGACTAATAGAGGATGTAAAGCAGGAAGTTTGGAGTCAAAGTCATCATGGAACTGAAATTTAAGTGTTTCTTGATTTTAGTCCTACAAATGCAAGGTGGTTCCTTTAGTTTTGTCTGCGTATCTAAAGAAGACCAAATATAGCTTTTCTCAAAGTACTTGTTAAATGCTGCAGATCATAAAACGTTCATCATGCTTGCAATGCTTAATTTCTAATTGTATGGGGTGGTCATAAACCAAGCGGGAAAGTCATTGTGCAAACCATCGTAAAACTACTTGTCGGCAGTTGATACGCGGATGAAATTTGTTGCCGTTTCCATAGGAATCCGCCCTCTCTTCTAAGAAAAGGCGGCGTGAAGCAACAGACCGAGGTGCTCCTGCCGTGTAGATGTTGGGAATGCGGCTGTTTTATAAGATGAGGGATGAGTCGCGTCGATGGTTTGGAAACGATAGCGTTGTGCAAGTTTTAATGTTTTACGGTTGTGGGTGGCAAAGAAGAGGCGTGAGTCACGCATTCCACCCGTGACCGAACCGTCCTGACTAACGTCACTCCTTCCCGGAGCTGCGTGCAGAAGAGCCGTCCTGAGCAGGCCGGGTTCTCCCAGCCCCCCGTCAGCAGGTTAGGCCACGATGTTTAGCGCGAGGAGGAACGCAGCATTACCACCTTCTCCCGTTTCCTTCAACACGAGACGATTCCACCAGGCGTCTCGGACCAGACCTTTGGATGTGGGACGTAGGACTGAAGAGAACCGTACTGGTCCCCACTGGGACGTCTAACCTGCACAGCAGCTGGACACACAAGACAAATAACAAACAAAAAGAATTTATTGCTAAAGTGATGTTCCACGTCAGTGTGTTTATATAAATTCCTTCTCACACACACCCCCCTTTCACCTCGTTCACACCCCTTCTTATTACTGTGATACAGGTTAAAAATAGCTTCTTTTTCCTCCTTTATTAGCAGCTCCGGGTCACCGGGGAAGAAACAGTGCAGTGACAAAACTGCCGATAAAAGTTGCGGGGTTATAATGTTTCACAGTCCAACGCGACCGCACGTGTGTGACACTTTCCTCCGGTTTCCCCGCGGGTCGTTTGCGAAGCAGAGGAAACGTCCCATCTGTGACAGTTGGTGGCACTGCGTAGAAAAACACGCTCGTGTGAACCGGGGCGTTGTCGCGGGACCTGGCGGGGCACAGCGCGAAGCTAAACTTTCCCAGGTCACCTTGGCGTGCTGTCGTTTACTGTCGTGACACGTCCCCGCGTTTCTCTCAGCAGCGCGAAAACAAGGCGTCACGCGCCCATTAACTGATGAACTAAGTCCGTCAGGTGGGAAGGTCGTCGCAGGGGGCGACGGACTGGTGTCCCCTGCCGTCGCGACCCCACGTGCGGATTGTTTATTCTCCTGGGGAAATTTGCATACAATATGGGCTGCGGAACGGGTGGGAAGTCGCTGTTTTTGTGCTGTGGAATGTGTTTGATCTTCGTGAAATTTACCTTCTCCGCAAGTGACGTGAAGTTTCCCGCGGGGGAGGGATGTTTACTCCTCACCACAGTTTAACTGCGCTATTTTATCACTTTTTGTTGCGGACTTTGCCGTCGCGGGGTTCACTGAGTTTAGTTCTTTTTCCCTAAAACAACTTGACAGGTGGCCTCTTTGTTTGTTTGTTTTCGGAGGCCGTTTTCCTCCTCCTGCGAACCCTGTTCTCGCCGGCACGGAGCTGTGAGCCAAACATCCCGCAAAGTGCCCTCGAGTGGAGCGGCAGTCAAAAGTTTGAGCGCACTTTTCATTTCAGTTAACAAGCGAATTCCCAGCAGAGGTGCAGCTCACTTCTGCCCGCTTTACCCCCCGCGGGTACGGTGTGTCCACGTTACCCACGGCGCCCGCACGGTCTCCTGTCACTGTCAGATATATATATATATATATATATATATATATATATATATATATATATATATATATACACACACACACGTTATTTATTTATTACTCTCCGTGTTTAAAGGAAGCCGGTTCGCGTTTAACTGCGAGGATGACGACAGAAACTCGGAAAGACGGTGTGACGTGACCCAATCTCGGCCAAGTCATCTTCCAAGAATTATTAACAGCCGTTACTGATGCAGTTAATGTATTAACCTGTATTTGTTTTATTCTGAATGATATCAAAACGCAGCCCGTGCTGAGATAAGATTCCTATTCCATGTTCACTTGCGGCAGAAATGAAGGCGGGCGTGTTGTTCTGGAATTCCTGCCCAAGTGTGAAGTTAAAGCAGGACAAGGTCCCCCGAGCACCTCAGGTCTATACGTTAGCGGGTGAATGTTGGAATATTTAGGATGTTAATATTTATCCTAAAGTAGGATACGTACATTAGAGTGAGAATGTCTTCTGCGGGGGTCTTCATATGAGGGGACAGGCTTACAACAGTGGGTAATATCGCTGAGAAAATGTCGCTCAAAGCCACGGAGACACCATTACAGATGTCGAGAACAGCGGGGACGAGTGAGTTGAGGCGTATTTAGAAAAAGTTTGTATAACTTGAGGGTTTTGTTAGTCCGTACCGTGAGTCGCCTGCTGCTAAAAATAGCGGCTAACGGGGGACCGCCCACGCGGGAGTGGCGCCGCGCGCCCCCAGAACGGCCTCTTAAAAGCCGCGGCCGCGCGCGCACCTGGGCAGAGCTCGCACCTGGCGCGCGACCGTCGCTGAGGAGAAAGGCGGGAAGAGACCCTGCGACTTTACCCTGGTAAAGAGGACCGTTACTCGGCGCGCGCGGCGTTCGGCGATGAGAGGAGCGGCGACGGGCGCGCGCTGCCTGCTGCTGGCGGCCACCTTGATGCTGGCGGCGACAGGTGAGGCGAGCGAACGCGGCCGACGCGACCCTCTTCTCCGTCACCTCCCCGCGCGCGGCCCCGCGACGCCGTTATTCCACTGAGGTTTTGCGGCGTGAAGAAGTCGAAAGTGACCGTGTCGGGGTTTCGTTCGCGTCCGGAACGTGGACGTTCAGAGCTGCTGTTTCCCACTGAACAGGCGTGACGGAAACAGCGGGGACACTTGGGCGCATTAAACATAGAGGCGTTTCTTCTGTAAATGTTAAAGAACTGATGGAGCAAGTTGCAAATGTTCAGGATGAGGAAACATCTGCTGGGGTTTATGTTGGTGCGCTGAATAAACCCCCGAGGGAGCAGGAGCCCTGAAGAGGGAATGACGTGTGGGCGATTTAGGGTTAAAAAAAAAACACGTATTTGGAAAAAGTGTAAGAAAAAGACTTGGTGGTAAAGTAGAGGGAGAAGAAGAACAAAGTGGAAGAACTAGGAGAAGGATAGAGGAAGGAGAAGGAAAAAAGTGGAAGAAGAGGAGGAGAATAAGGAATTGAAGGAGAAGGAGAGAAAGGAAGGAGAAGAGAACAGGAGTGGAAGAAGAAGAGGAGAAGGAGAAGTAGGGAACTTGTGTTCTGATGAAAAGGTTTGGCTCCAAGTCGCTGAAGATCTTTGAAGGTTGCCAGTTGGGTTGCCCGGTAATGCGATACGGGCCGTGGCTACAGGGCTCTTCTCCTTTTGTGCGGAACACGTTGTTGAGAGGAATTCAGTCGGTCCTCACGTATCACGCTGTCTTCAGTACTCATAAATGCCACCCCCAGTTAATATGTAATGCTTTTTAATTCTGTGGAGGTAAAGTCAAGAAACAAAGTAAATATTAACCAGATGCACCAGAAGAAAGTTGGGGTTATTTGGTCCCAGTGGTGTGACAACAACAAGGTGTTGCTAGAAGTATTATCCATAATTGCTCCTCAGCGGGCAGAGAAGGAACTTCCTGCTCTGTGAACGTGAGCAGATACACGTAATCAGTGAAGCCGCTTTGTTCCCGCTCTCCTTCCTTTCCGATCCCAAAGGAAGTGACTTTCGGGGGCACCTTGCGGGACCGAGGTGTTTCTCACCTCTCTTAAGGTGACCGGCACTGCGGTCACTATGGCAGTTAAGTTTTACTACTTAACATTCCAAGGCTCATTGGATTGATAATTTCAGATGAGGGTCAGTGTTAATTTATTCAGTTTTACTTAACTTTCAGGAAGGATCAAGAAATCTATCTAAGGATACAGGTGAACCTGTAACTTTTTTCTCAGAGCAGCATTTCGCCGTAAGGAAATGCAGAGACGGATCTGAATAGCCGATTCAGCCCACAGCTTCGCGAGGCGGCAGTAAGATCTCGGCCGGAACGAGACAAAAGGCCGAGAGGCGCTGCTCTCAGAGCAGCCCGAACGCTTCGAGAAAACGCCGGGAGGTGTTTTCGCGCAGGCTGCTGGTGTCGGTCCAGCTGCTGCAGCGGTGACACTCAGCCGTCCTCTTTCAAGAGACCCGGGGGCCTTCCCAGAAACGAACGACAAAGGTGACCATTCGGGTGTTTATTTTCCCGTCGGTACGTTAGGTTTATTTGTTTCTCAAAGCCATCCGAGCACAACAGACCTGCCCTTGTCCACTGAGCCACACGGCGCCCTTTCCGACCCCCTGCAGGTTGAGCGACTGTGTTCCTAAGCTGCGTGTCTGCAGGGAGTTACCGTTTAGGCGGTGTTGTCGTACACTTTGTCAAAGGGAGGTGTCCGCCTAACATCTAATGCCCAGCAGGAACACACCTGATCCCTGTGTTTTAACTCAGCGTTGGGCAACTTTCTGGTTTTAATCACTGGTGTTTTTAATGTTACCTTTTTTCAGCCGCGTTGCAAACCCTTCAAAGCAGTCGGACGTTCGGATTTTGCTGACATCTGAGCCCCGATGTTTTATCCGATGTTTAATCTGAGTTAGACCCGAAACGTGTGACACGCGTACAGCCGCGTCAGCGGTTTGGGACTCGAGCGTTGGGAAAACAAGCGATAACAATCCGAAGGGATGGCTCAACCGTCGGGGGCGGCTGTGTGTGGAACGGAAAGATGGGCAGGGCAGGTGTGTTTTGGCCACACCGAGCGAAACGACGCAGGTTTTCGAGGACTTAATTGTCGTTTCACCGCAGTGTTTTGTGGCGGGCAATGAGGGACCGAGGAGGAGGAGCGCGACAGCAAGGCGTTAACAGAAGCCGCCGTGGTCTTGCTTTGCTGGGGACTCGTGGCTGAAGAAGAGGAGATGGCAGGGCTGCCGGTTGGGTAAACCAGCCTTTACTTCCCTTAACAGAGCAGGGAGCATTTAGCGGAATTGAACCAGGGAGGCCTTTATTAGGAGACGCGGGGGGAAGAAGCGTGGTTCCGCCACGCCGCTGTAAGGCCGTTACTTCCCGAAACCTTGACAAAACCTGGATTTAAAAAGCAGAACTTGGTCTTAAGTGTCATTAACAGGCTAATGTTTGAACAACACGCAGAGGGCCCAGTGGCTCTGCCTTCCCACCCTTTAAGTGCCCCCACCCCCCGTGGAAGCTCATCGCAGCTCGCAGAACGCGAAACCTCCCAGATAAAGAGCCGCGGGTCGCGCCGGTGAGCCTGGCACGCGCTTTAACCTCTGGCCCCCCGTATCTTTCCCAGGTCTTTAATCGGGACCCCAGCACTTCACGATCAGCGACAGGTATTCCAGGAATGCACTCTAATCCTCCTGAGTAAGCAGGACACGTTTCCATAGCAACGCCCTAGGGTGCCAGCAGCCCCCCACTCCCCCATGCACACCCCAGACGTGCGTTTTTGTGCTTAATAAATGCAAGAGACTGATAACCCGGGTGCCCGTATTGTTGGAAAGCTCCCTTTTTTTCCCACACCATAAACTATATTTTCCTACGAGGGACTTAACATCGTCGTTTCCCCTCAGTTTGCGGCAGCTGTCGTTCTGGGAGCGTCCACGTATCAGATCTTCTCACGCTGGTCCCTCTTGGCTGGTTTCAGGCTGCTGCTGTGTGTTTGCGGAGCAGGAACCCACGTTCGCCTGGGAAGATGCCGGGCTGTTTTGCCTGTATGGGTGTGACGCGCTGGAGCGGCGCCCGCTCGCTGTGTACATCGTACACTCGACACAACAAGCTGCAGGTGCACGGGTGGAATTTGATCAAACGGTTGTCTGTTAAGACTTCATACGCTGCTTCTGAGTGACCGAGCAACAGAATTATACCGTTTCCCTTCATTTTTTCCCAGATTTCCGCCTCGGGGACTGAGTTACTGACCAGGTTTTGGGCTCGTGTGTATTTTAGTTGTGTATAAAACCTTTTTGAGTTGAGGAAACACAAGTCACCCTAAAGCAGCAGTTGACAAAGGAGTAACAGCTGAGGTGAAGTGTGGGAAGAAAAGGTAGAACACAACAGAGGACAGGATAACGTTTATTGTTTATCGAGCTGCTCCCTTGGTGGCCGGCGGGTCACGTGGCCGTCCCTCGCGGGGGTGTCGGCTTCCGCACCGGTCGAGGGTCCCAACTGGGCCTAGTGGTGCGAATGTACGTCGCACCGGGGCATTTTACTGCCTGTTTTCCCCAGCGCCGTTTTATTAACAGTTAGGAAAGAGCCTGTTTGACTCAACCGTATGTCAGTTATCGACTGTTTACGTTGTACCATAGATCACTCCTCCGTTTCAAACCGGACATTTCCTCCCTCACAAACTGAAAACGGAGCTTTCACGTGAGATACAGTAAGTTTTGTAAGTCACAGTGTGAGCCCCTGCCGCCTTGTCACGAACAGGCGAGGGGGTGAATGGTGCGTGTGTGTCATCTTTGCCAGATGAAGAACTTGCCTGGTGTTGGAGGAGGTTCTGGGTTATGAAAACGTGTCAGAGCAAAACCTGCGATCTTGTTAGGACTTGCAGGGTTCAGGGCCGAGCGGGTGTAGTGTGGGAAATGTTCCGTGTGTGTGTGTGTCGGTGGGTTCAGTGTTTTCTCTCAGGCCTCAGTGACCCAGTGAGGGAACTTGAGAAGGACAAGCTGCTCGAGGCAGGAAAGGCTCTGATCCAGTGGTCAAGTGTTATTTACAGCTGCAAATGAGTTTTAACGTCCACTGCAGCGTCAAAGTTGCTGCGCTCCGTCTGTGTGCGCCGGGGTGTATCGCTGCCAGCAGAGAAACCCTTAGCGTGGGGCCGTAACCTGGAAGGAGGCAGCCGAAGGCCGACGTTTCCCAGGAACCCTCGGCATGCAGAGTCATCGCAGATACAGCAGCGACTCCCAGGGCAGCTGTCGGAGCTGTGACTCCAGGCGAGATCAAAACGAAACGCTCTCCTCATCCCGGCGATGCTCCGCACTCTGCCCAGTGTTCTTCTGCGCCGCACATCTCGACGCCTTGGGTTTAAACCGAACCACTCAGAACTTATGGCCGCAGATCGGTGTGCAACCGAGGAGAGGAAAACAAAACAACCTCTAAAAACGAGGAGGCAGAGGAAGATGAAACCCGTGCTGGGCAGGAGGGGGTGTGTTTCTTTATTGATACGGAACGAGGGGGTTGACTGGGGCAGTCTGATGAATGACTGGTCCCGACCTCCGGCCTTCCGGATCACCCCCGTAATCAGTCTGAAAGGCCCCGTCGTCTCCGGTTACAGTGAACTGGTATGCAGAGGCTCCTCGATAAGCTGAGAATCACGATGAACATTCTTCACAGGTGAACAAGGGAGGCTTGATAAAGTGGGTGTGAGAAGGATCTCTTGAACAGGTCTTTGCTCGTAAAGCTGAAATCAGCATGGAAGAAACCGGTAAAGGCAGTTCTGTGTGGAGGTGTCCTGCTGTCACTCTTATTTGCTTTTTTTTGGCCTTGCGTGGATCTCATGAGGTGGCAGTGAAGGCCTGGAGCATTTGAAGTCAGGGAAGAGCGCCCAGGCGAGAAGAGGCCCGTCATCGCCGTTCCTCTGGGGAAACGGGGTGGGGCTCGCCGGGTTTTATTTGAAGGTAGTGCATCCTGCTTGGGCGTTGTGTGTATTTAAGGATCAGTTTCCATGTGGTCATGAACCTTATTATTCCGGTCATATAAACCAGTCATTTATAAAGTTCACTTTTCTCTAATGTGGATAAAGTGTTACCTGAACACACTGATAGGTGTCCTCATTTTCACTTCTCTGGCACTTTCCTTGCTGCTGGCTTTGGATCAGTCAGGTTTTCTGAGTTCCTCGTGTGTGTGTGTGTGTGTGTGTGTGTGTGTGTGTGTGTGTGTGTGAGAGAGAGAGAGACTATTTAGCGAAGGAGTTTATTCAGTAGTACACAGTGAAACTGGTTTTGATACAGGAGGTGTTGGCATACATCACAACAATGACGCCACTGAGTCACGGTGCCGAAACGTCCCGTTTGTTTCCGGGGAACAGACTCTGTACCGTGAGCAGGGTAAATATTTGTTGAACAGTGCGGACCGCTTGCCTCTCCCTTTCAAGCGATACCTGTAACCACAGCTTTGCCTGTACACAGGAGTGACGGCGAAACGCTAGCCGGGACGCGAACCCTCTCTGTGGCCCGGGGACCATCTGGAGGTCGGAGACAGATGCTCTTTGAGAGGGGCTTGATCCCTCCGAGAAACTGAGATAAAGCCTTTTTCTGTGTGGCAGAGATTTCTCTTTTCCCACAGCGATGGGTGGGGGTCGGGGGCAGTTATCAGTTAGCAGTCGGGTGTCCAATTTCTGATTCGGTGAGATTACAGCCCGTAAGTCCTCAGAGGCTCACAGGCATTAAAAAGGGCACATTTGGGGTTGATACTGTATAATTATTGTAGAAATGAATGTAAATAATCAATTATTCCCCCGACTGGCTTCTTTCAGCCTGTTTCCTTGACAGCCTTGTGCTTCGATGCCTTGGAGGACCTGCAACTTTCACTCAGGTTTCGCGAACGCCTGTCCTTCCCCGTCCTGAGCCCAGCTTCTACACTTTCTGCTCAGGGCTTTGATAAGGGGATCTTCTCGTCTTTGCGGGGGGTGCCCTTCCCGGTCGTCTTCTGATGGTCCTCACATACCAGCCAGTGACCCAAATTGTCCTTCCGTTGTCCTTCACTCCTGCCGTGTGACCTGCACGTGTGAATGTTTCCACAACACCTCTGATTCCTGTTTTCCTCCTCGTCTGGTCGTCCATTGTGTTGGTGTTCAAGTTCGTCTTTGTGTTGCTGTCTGCGTGACGGTCGTCCGTTTTTCAGCGTACGGCAGCGAGGAGAAGTGGTCGTTGTGCAGAAAAGGTGCCTGCAAAAGTGTAGAAAAAATGTCCTACATCCATAGATCAGTGACTGTGTACGTGTGTTAAATTGAAGAATTAGCCTGTATTTCCACTTTGGAAAAAATTCCAGTTTCGCCCGCAGTTTCCACGCATGTGTTCCTGTCTGGAGGCGGAGGCCGGCAGGTCTTATCTGGAGGCCACGTCGAGGGTCCTGTGATAGAGGTGCCAGAGCTGTAGCAGCTGTGGTGGAGATAAGAGCCGGGATGGGAGGCTCCCTTCTGCGCGCTGAGCCAGATGCCTCCACGCAGGCGTTCGGTTTAAACGGCAGTTTAGCGAACTTTATACTTCACTAAAGGCGCCGCAGCTGCTCAGATGAGCGCAGTAAGGTGATCTCAGTGACCTGCTGCAAAAACGGGCTCGCTGTACAAACGCGGCAAGTCGCCTCGAGAAAAGGCGTCGGCTGAAGGTGGCCCACCGAGCCTGATGAGCGTCTTTGTCTTGTCTTGGTGTCTCTGTTGCTTTTCTTCACTTTCAGCTGTTTTCACTGTTCTTCTGTTTTCGTTTTTTGTGTGTATTGATAGTATTTATATTTCAGCTTTGCCGGTTTGCCTTTCAAGTGTCCTGTCAAGTAAATCTCGATTAGATCATTTTCTTCTGCTGCTCTCTGCTTTAGTTGTGGTCTTTAATGCTAAAAAATGCTGAAATCGGCACATAGGTTTACAGGGCAAAACTCAAAGCGGCCGATCTTTTGTTTTCGGATGTCGGGGGTTTGCAGTGTCGGGGGCCGCGTGGCGGTGGCACCGATGTCGGAACGAGCCGGGAATTTTCGCCAACAAAATAAAAGTAAAATCCTGCTGTCTGGGCCCGTGAGGTGGGTGGAAAGGCAGACGTGGGCGTGTGGAAGCACTTTGGTGTCGCCGACTGTCACCCAGCAACCGTAACGTTCTTGTGCAAATCTCACTGCAGGGGCGACGGGAGGCGAGGCCTCGACCGCGTCTCCGGCAGGCACCTCCGGCACCCCCAGCGCCGTCCACCCGAACGGCACGACCGGTGAGGATTTCCGAACACGCCGCATCTGTCGGTTTCTCTCGACAGCACAGTAATACCCAGATGAGCGCCTTCTTGGGAAATGGGACTTAAATAATAAGCCGCGTAACAGAGCATGTTGTAAACGGAGCTTGAAAACTGCACGTGCGCAACAATTGAAAGTATTTGTACCTTTAATCATAGCAAATAAAAACAGTCTGTTTTATGCATAACAAAAATAAAATTTGTGTATCAGAAACCGGTAAAAATATTTTAAAAACTTAGCGAATTATATCAAAATGGAGGGCCGTGTGACAGCGTTGTTGTGTTATTGACATTTGCAATTTGACCCCTCCAGGGGCAAACCAGAGCACAGTTACGGTGAATCAGACCGCAGCGGGTCTGGAGTCGAACGCTTCCAGCACGACCGAACCGGCAACCGCACGGCCTCCCTCCACCAGCCCTGCAGGTGGGGTCCGCAGACGACACGCTCTACAGCGTCGACACCACAAGTTCCGTTTGTTCGTATCTGACGAAAGCTCCATTTGAGAAGAATGCAGCTGGTCACACGTGAATGTTTTGTGTATGATTTGTTGATAAACAAACAGGTAATTTGTCTGTTTTCTGCATGGCTTTCAGTGCCAGGCATGAATGGCACGTCACCTACTGAAGCCCCCAACGTGACCAGCGCCGTTCATCCACCAGGAACAGGCTCAGCAGCACCGGCGTCTCCCTCGCCCAGCAACTCGAGTGCCACGTCCCCTCCAGCAGGTGGCGGGTCGCCAAGTCTGGAAGGAGTGGAAACGGCAGATATTTTGGAAACGTGTTTTAACATTTTGCTCTTTTCATTTTCAACTTTCAGGTGCCAACCACACAACGTCAGATGCAGAAAACCGAACGTCACCGGTCCTGCCTGGAACGAACGAGACCACAGCCGCCCCAGAGCCAGGCGGTAACAGCACAGCTGCCCCCACACCGCTCCCCGCAGGTACTGCCTCTCTGTGGCCAGACGTGACGTGACAGACAGACGTGAGCAGTCTGTGATGTCAGTGTGGATGGATGTTACGACCCCAGGGTCTCTCCTGGGAACGGGAAGGATCTGGAGGGGACAAAAGAGCTAGGAAATGGTGCCAGCTGGGTGCAAATGTGATTCATTACACACAGGTGAATAAGTGGGACACGACACTTCACATTATTGCAGATAAAGAAAAGAACAGCTCTAGTCAATACAGAGCGATGTAACCTAACTCTCCCAAATAAAACCTCAGTGTCTAGGTGCCCTCGCTAACCTGAACTAACCAGGCTAAACCAGAATACGAAAGTGGGCTTTGCTCCTGACCTAGTGTCAAAATGTTTGAACACACACCTGTGTGGGCAGTGTGTCACGCTGCTCTTACCTGTCCGCTTTCCCCGCTCCTGCAAAGTCAGTCAACAGCAGAGGTGTGCAAGCGTGAACCCAGGTGACGGGCATGTAGGAAAGACAGGTAACGCTCAGACGTACAAGGAAGCAGCACAAACCCACCTCTGCGGGTCAGATGGTGATGTCATCGCTGGTGGAGAATGACGTACTGACGGGGTACCTGTGCAAGACTCAAAAGGGACAGGCAGAGAAGGAACATACGCACACGTTACTGATGTCCTTTTAACATTTCGTCTTTATGTTTGTTCTTCAATGTTCAGATGGCAATTTCACCACTGTTGCCCAAGGAAATACAACAACTGTTACCACACCTGCGCTGAACGAGACCGCAGCCCCCCCCGGGTCCAACAGCTCCACCCCAGAGCCAGGCAGTAACAGCACAGCTGCCCCCACACCGCCGCCTGCAGGTACCGCCTCTCAGTGGCCACCGTGTCGCACGACAGACGTGAGCGGTCTGTGATGTCAGTCGGCCACCTCTGTTACCGATGTCCTTTTAAGGTTTCGTGTTCAATTTTTATCGCTCAGATGGCAATCACACCACTGTCGCTCAAGGAAATACCACGTTTGTTACCACACCTGCGCTGAACGAGACCGCAGCCCCCCCCGGGTCCAACAGCTCCACCCCAGAGCCAGGCAGTAACAGCACAGCTGCCCCCACGCCGCCGCCTGAAGGTACCACCTGTTTCCACCGTGTCACATGACAGATGTGACCGATCTGTGATGTCTGTCAGCCGGTCACCTCTGTTACCGATGTCCTTTAAGGTTTCACCTTCGGTTTTTGTCGCTCAGATGGCAATCACACCACTGTCGCTCAAGGAAATACCACGTTTGTTACCACACCTGCGCTGAACGAGACCGCAGCCCCCCCCGGGTCCAACAGCTCCACCACCGTCCATCCGAATGGAACCAACTCCTCTGCCAACCCCGGCAGCACTCAGCTCCCCACAACAGTCCAAACAGGTGGGTCTCCAGAATGTTCTCAGATGGCTGATGTTTCCCCACTAACTGCTCTGACGTTTTATCCTGGACGTGTCCTTGTGACTCCCTGTCAGGGTTCTGCATACCCAGCTCATGTCCACTCGGAAGCACCTGCGTGGAGCTGTATGCAGGGTTCACCTGTCAGTGCCGGCCTGGGACCTTCTACTCTGGGGGCAGCTGTATATCAGGTAGGTGTTTACCTGGCTTTCATAAGAGCTTCCAGCACTGGAGGCCAATGTCCTTGGATAAGGTGAGCCGTACGAGGCTGCGAACGAGTGGCAGGAAGCGTCCAATAGTCTCTTCTCGTGTGCCACCCCAGCAAAGGTGTTTCCTGGAAACCTCCGGCTCACAGCGCTGCCGTTTTCCGACCAGATGAAAAACACGGCGTCCAAAGTGTTCAAAGAGACTGCGGCTAACATCTCGGAAACGGTAAGATGCTGTACACATCAGCTTCACGCTGTGTTTACCACATCCCCCTGCCAATCCTCAGATGGCAGCCGAGGAGGACAGGGGGTCCGAGTACCAGCCCCCCCAGTCAAACTACTAAAGGCATTTTCCTAAATGAACATCTACATGCGCTTTGCACACTTGCTTATAATCGACACGCGTAGCGAATCGAGGGACAGAGATGATGGAGCCCATCTGCTCTCGTTCATTTTCAGCTGAGAAACGTTCTTCAGCACCAGCCGGGATATCTGAACTCCATTGTCCTGAAGCTCAGGTGAGTGCCGCCCTCCTTACTGGTCAGCATCACGTGAAGCTGAACACGTCCAACAGTAACATGTTTGCAAGACGACTGGGAGACACGTGCAGAACTTGTCCCTTTGCTCCCAGCCAAGGCAGCGTGGTGGCAACCGTGGAGAACTTGTACGTCCAGAACTCTAACGCCACCCAGACTTCGGTGACCGACGCCATAACTGGAGCTATAAGCAGTTGTAACAACTGCGGGGTCCTGAAGGGAGCGAACTTCAGCAGTGAGTCATTCGAACACGGGGGAGGGGGGGTCATCTGCGGCGATGAGAATAAGTACTGAGGAGGCTGTGAGACGGGAGCTGAGCCTGTCGCCCTCCTGTGTGCAGCAACCGACCTGTGCGACATGAACCCGGGACCCTGCGACACAACCACAACGCAGTGCTCCTTCGTGGAGGGGGACGTGTCCTGTCCCTGCGCCGCCGGCTACGTCCCCTCCCAGTTTTCCTTCACCAGCTGCATAGGTGAGTCTTCTGCCTTTCGGCGCCGCGTCGGTGGGCGGGCGGACGGGCGGGGGCTGCTGAGGAGCACTCGCTCGGTGCCACTCGACCTGGGGGGGAGGGAGGCTGCTCCGGTTCCTCTGCTTAAATCGGGCCAATAAAATCCCAGAGGTACCAGTTTTAAAGCCCAATCTGTGTGGCTCCCTGGCCAGCAGCCGGCGGCGGAAGCGAGTGAGGTCGGCTGAGGTCGGCTCTCGCTCCCTCCCTTTCTGAACGCCGCACCGCGTTTTGCGGTAACCTGGCCGTTTCTGTGGCTGCGGGGAAAAAATGGCCGTGTCCTGCTGCCAAAAGGACGGATTTGCATCGGGGAGCAAACAAAAGGCCCCTTTGAGAGCAGCTCTGCTCTCACTGAACCGCTCTCCTCCTGCCAAGTGTAGACAGACCCCCCAAACTGGCAGCAGCCACATCTGAAGCTGCTTTTATCTGCCTTCGCTTCAAAGGGTCAGTTGTGACCACATACACGTCAGCTTTACACCGGAGCCTCTTCCTTCCCAAAACCGCCTTAACAGGGTGTTTAGCAGCAGCGTGTGACGTGGGAAACTGCAGAAGCTGAGCGGTCGGTTCGCCGCCTCTCTCACCTGCTCTCCTCTCTGGACTCTTCTGTCCACAGCTTGTCCCAGCGGAGAGAAAGCCGAGGGCGGCAAGTGCGTCGGGTAAGTGCAGCCGCGTCACGTCCCGCGCGCGTTTCCGACCCACCCTGTGCTCCAGCTGCGACTAGCTGGGATGCTCCAGGACCGAATGCGCCGCGTTAACGTGCTCTGCTGATGTGTCTGTCCCTCAGGTGCCCGTTTGGCTACGCGGGATTCAACTGCAATGACTGTAAGTGGGTTATTTTGTGAACAGGGGCACCCGTGTAGAAGGATTTGGGGACGGAAGAGTGTGTGTAACTGTAATGGGAAAGCGGGCGTGCTCAAACTTTCTACTCGAGGGATGTGTGCCGTGGCGAGATGAAGAGATGATGTTGAGATGCTGGAGCTCCTCTCTCCTCTCGCTGCCCCTGCAGCCTCCCTGCTGGCCGTGGTGGTCGTGTCCTGTGTGCTGGGAGGGCTGCTGCTCATCGCCTTCCTGGCCCTGCTGGCCTGCTGCTGCTGCAGGTGAGACCCCTCGCCCTCACCTCACCCCACCTCGCCCCCCCAGGGCTTCCGCACCGGCGACTCGGCTGCGGACGTCACCACCGTCCGTAACGGCGGAGTTTGTCGCTTTCCAGGGTGTCGAGGAAGGAGCACGGCTACAGCAGTCCGTACGTCGCCGAGGAGCCCGCTGAGCCGTGGCCCCGGACGATGCCCAAGATCCCACGCGCCACCACCAACAGCCACTGGGAGGCGCCGCAGATGGAAATGAGGGAGAACGGCAACGGCAGGGGGGTGGGGAACAGAACGGTGAGGCCACTCTCCTTCTCAGCAGGGTTACACTCAAATGAGCTCTTCTGAAAGCTCTTCTGCTGTGCCCGGACCAGGACCCCCCCCCCCCCCCCCCACACACACACCCTGCCAGCCGGACGAACCCACTAAAACGTCCTCTTCTCTCTGTAGGGCTTTTATGACGTCACCGAGGACGAGCCGAACACCTTCAAGAATAAAAATCCCAGCCGCTACTCCTACCTTGTTCAAGGCCAGGAGAACCCCTACTTCGTTCCCGATGAGAGCGACAAGTAGAGCGCCTGTGTGTGTGTGTGTGTGTGTGTGTGTTCTGGACACTCACTGTTTAGACTGTGTATCTGAAAGTTGTCCCTCCGGTACTCAGCTCACTGGGTAACATTTTAATTCAAATTTAATCCTTGCTTTTAAAACGTGGTAAATTTTAGCTCGGAATCTGGGGTCTTCTGTGTTTTGTACTGTTATCGTGACCTGCCTGGTGCTCCAGCTTCCTCACGGGTCTCAACCTCCGTCCGTCGTTCCTGAGAGCCCCACATCTGAGCCACAGTATGATGCTTTTCGTCATTGTTTTTTTGTCAGTGATGATGTTGGTTTGGTTTATGATTGAATCAGTATTGAAACAGCCTCCCTTTCCCGCCCTGCGCCTCCACGCGACGCTCAGGTCGAGTCCGAAAGCGGCTCTGGTTCTGGCCCCAGTGCTCGGCTTCGTTTATTTGGCTCGTTTTTGTTTTCGACTTTTACTCAAACACAACGTTCCGCAACTTAAAACGCACCGTTTGGATTTTCGAAATTGTGCTGAAGTCCAGCCGCTGCGGGAGGCGGGGAAAGAGAGGAGTTACAATGCGCTCAGCGACAGTCGTAACGGACGCCGATCCCACCGTTGGACCTCGGATTTGCTGCGTGGGGCTGGCGCGGGGTCCCGGAAACGCGCCCCACCTGGCCCACCTCTGCGGCATCGCTCACGATTGACTTGTACAAAATATACAGTGTGTGTATATATATTTATAAATGTACTTTCCATTTTTTATCCACAACAGTAACAATGAACAATAAATATTTTTTGAGAAAAGGGGCTGGAACCCAGTGAAATTATTTCAGGGATTTTTCCGATTCCACAACTGAGGAGGACCTTGAACGTTCTGTCGCCAACGGTGTCGTCTTTTCACGGTGGCAAAGCTTTTTTTAATAAAAATTGAGGTGCGTTGAAAGGGGATAAAGGTGGGAAATGTGGCGTTGCTGGTGGTAGAGCAGGGCAAAATAAACATGTTGTGATGTGTTGTGGGTTGTGAACAGAAACTGTTCTGCTTCACACAAGTCAATCAATAAAAGCTGAACGAACCAGTCGCCTCCCGTCCCGTCCCGTCCTGTCCCATCCTGTCCTGTCCCGCGTCGACTGTGTCACCGGGCGCAGTGAGCTTTGTGGAAGGAAAAGGCGTGGTGGGATCACGGCCCTCATTGGGGGTTTAAGTGTGAGGTTAAACCCACAGGCTGCTGTTCACAGGGTTGTGGGTTCGAGTCCTCTGTGGGGCTGGAACTCTTTATCAATTTAACCTGTATGTCTGTGAGCCTCGAGCTTCTTGTGCAGCAGGTAAGGAGCTTGACTCTGGATCAGGAGGGTGAAAATGGAGCGGATACCTGACCCTGCTGCGACCTCATGGTGGGGGGTGGAAGTGGCCTAACAGGTTGTTCCACTGGTTTGAACCCAGACACCACATGGTACTCGAGCTGCTCACCTTAAAGGGCTGCTGGTCGGTGACTCACCTGGGATTCAAACCCCCCCTTACCAGGCCACAGCACCTCAACTGCTGAACTACACAGCAGCTCCTGCTTCTCCAGCGCTCTGTTCAACACTTGTAACATTAAACCGGAACCTGATGTTGACCCGAACCAGTACAAGACTTGATCAGCAGCTGCATCCACTACAGGGTCAGGTCACAACCCGCTGGACCACAGAGGAGCCCTGAGCTGACGGTGCTGTAAATATTCCTGGTACCTTTGAAAGGCCTCGGTGTCACAGGGGGCAAAAGTGTTTAGGTGCCATCGGATGCACAGCGCTGCCCACCCCACCTGGTGCTCAAACACCTGAGAAGCTCACAGACATTCGGGCTAAATTGATAGAGTTACAGCCCCCCACAGAATTTGACCCTGTGACCATCAGCCTGTGGGTTTAACCGCAGCACCAGCGAGGACCACAACCAGCCTTGTTGAAAACTAACCCACAGCAATGAGTCTCGCAGCTGTATAAAAACCCCACTGAGAAGAGGTTTGAACCAAACCCCTACTGACTCCCAGCCTGACCCCCTCTACCCATAAGACCAGCTCTGCAAAGCACCTTCAACACAGGAAAACGGTCCTCTTCTACACGGAGCTGCTCAGCTGCTGCACACCGGTGTGCAGGGGACTGAACCTCAGCGCTCACTGCGCCCCCTGGTGGACAGGCTGCGGACACGAGTGCAGCTCCCTCGCAGTGACGTCATTACTCACCGGCACCTTCGTCCGAACGACAGCTTCGTACGCTGAGCTCCTGATAGCTGCATGTATGGAAAACTCCGCCATTCAAAGGCGTCCAAACCTCCGAAGCCACGAAACCGTATTTCTCCCCTCCTTCCCTTCCCGGCAGTTTGTCGTGTTAAACAAACGTGGTGCCGGTGCTGGGCGGGGGCTCCTGTAGACGCAGCTCAGCTTTTCTCCCAAATCCTCCCCACGCAGTCAAGCGAGTGAACCTACGCTGCGGCTCCAGAGGGCCGTGAGCTCATTATGGCCGCTCTGTCTCCTTGTCCTCCTCAGCACGGCGGCCTCTACCTCCCCGGCGCCGTTTCATCTCCCCACTGTTTTCTTTTCTTCTTCCTTTTGCTCGCCGTAGCAGAACTTTGACTCTCTTCCCCTCCGGTGTCAGTGAGTCCCGGCTGCCCTGTTCGCACCTCGAACACGGGGGTGGCCTGGGGACAGAGTACAGCTTGTGTGCAGGACCCACCTGTTCTCCTCCTCCTCGTCACCTTCCTCTCCAGCGCGACCCGCCGAGCACCAAAGCTGCCACGGTCAGGGACAGACACTCGAGACCTGAGACACGGGGACGACAAGAGTTGACCGAGTTCTTCTACAAAATGATGACCACGAAATGGTGGGCGGAACCACAGCCCCAGCAGAGAACCTTCTTGCTTGGATGAACAGTGAGAGAGTGAGAGTGACGGAGCCGACGGTAACCGCAGCCTCTGGGGGGCACAATTCCCACCATCTCTGCCAGTCATACAGGCATTCGGACCTGTAACAGGTAATACCCAACAGAACCGCAGCAAGGCTGTGCTCACCAGCGCCGCCTGTTGGCCGAGCACAGTACGACCAGGAAAGAAGGCGATTATTTCTGTTAACCTTCGCGGACACCTTTGTCCAAGGCGACTTCAGGACGAATCCTGCCGTGGGGACGACTATGTGTGCATTTTCACAGCAGCGGTTTTGTCAAAGCACCCCACTGGAAAACTCCGCAACAGGAGTGGGGTTTCAACTCCAGGACAACCCTAGGAAGACGATGAACGAAATGGTGGTACCACGGCAATAGCTGTAAAAGTGATGGACGGTGAAGTTACCAGGACTAGGAGCACTTCAGATCCACCGAAAACCTCGACGTCCCTGGGGGGGTGTGGGTCGACCTGTGAAACGGCCCCCGAGAGACGCTCACCGTGAGGGCAGATGGCCGCAGTGACCGAGAGCGGGGAGGCTGGTGTTCGGCGCGAGACAAAGAACCGCAGGGAGGCACAATACTGCAGAGAACACGTGGGAATGAGTCGTGGGGAGTTACTGCCCAAATAACAACATCTCCCGGGCGACGGAGAGATGTCCACGTAGACCCGGCTCGGCCGCCTCTGACATCACGCGCCTCATTGTTCCGTTCGTCTGTCTGTCAGGTGCCCCTGGCGGCTCCGCTTTATTCGCCCGGACGGTTTCCTCCGCCCATCTGCTCCCATCTGCCCGCTGGGGTCGAGCCGCCGCCCCCCCTCACTGCGGCCCCTTCGCGATAAACAAAGGCAGCAGGCAGCCCTTTGTGACCGAAGGCGGTGACCTGGGAGACGGCAGATAGGGGGCCGTCGGCACGACGACGACGGCGGTGCTGCTGTTTTGTCAGACGTTGCGCCCGTGTGTGACGTCGGGGCCATTTCGCGTGAACCGTCTCCATCTGTGTTCCTCACACGAAGCTTCTACGGGAAGGAAAAGGGGCCGATGAGGAACTAAAATTTGGACGGTGACGGAGAATCGACAGGAGACGCGGATTCCGAGCAGGAGAAAGAGGGCCGCGGTGTCATAATATCAGCCGTCCGCGAGGCCCTCAGAAGGATCTGCGGTGGGAGGAGGACAGAACACAGGACGTGTATAAAACTTCTTCAAAAATAAACATCGGCTTGTATTACTGCACGAAAGTGCAATGTGTTTATTTAGGGGGAAATGGTCCAAGATACACAAATCCTCAGCAGGGTGTAAATCCGCAGATTCTTTTTGGTTTGTCGGGCTTCCGAAGAACGACGCGAGGTCAGTGTGACGAAGACACGGCACCCGGGGCGTCTTATTCCGCCGTTTTGTGAAGTTCGTCCTGCTCATTTGGACAAATTAAATTTTTATACCTGGTATGTAGATAAATACCTGCTCGAATATTAGGTAACTGCACCTGGCCTGACGCTCCTCCTTGGGGCCGCATCACCACGTGACAAGCGGGCAGGAGGGGGTCCCCGGGGACACACACCTACTGCCTTTGCCGCAGGAAGAGAAGACTTTGGGTGCACGAACACTTAACACTAAAGTCTCATTTTCACCAGAAGTGAAATAATAGCAACGTTCCCGTCGCGTACAGCTGCCGACACGCCGTTTACAATGAAAAATAAAAGAGAAATGTTTGGTACTTGATGCGGGCACCTGGTTTGCTCTGTCCGCCCTGAGGAGGCTATACACAGCGATACACACGGTTCCAGAGCGAGTTCCACGCGTGGAATAACACACACCGGCGTGAATGAGCACAGTAAAAGTCCACCAGAATGTGGTGAATGTGGTGCAAACAATTTGATCATGTAAAATGGGGGACTTTTCAGTCTGCGAAAAAATGGGGGAGAAACATATTCCCACATATTTGTTGCTTTCAGTTATTAGACATGTCGGAAACAGACCGCGTGTCACAGCAAAACGGGACAAATATACGGTCCGACAGAACAGGGAGCAGGTCGCCAACCGCGGTAAAATCCCACTGCGCCGTATTGTTGGCCGTTTTACCATAAGGTTTTACCCTATCAATTAGAAAATTGTCTATTTACACGCTTGTTGTACACAGACTGATGGTCATTTCTGCAAAACACCAGTGTTAACACTTCAAAGCCTCCGGCTGCCACTTCCTTTCGCTGTTCTGTCCTCCTCCTCCTTGTCCTGAGCTCCTTCGACCTCTTCTTACTAACAGCAGCGTGATGGGAGCTCAGCTCACACAGCACAGGCACGAAACTCACACTTTCCCTCTATTTTTATCTCCTCCGTCCCCTCCCCTCTTCACGTCTGTTTCGACCACGTAAATCCAACACGGGCCGCCGTCGGGACCGTGACGAAGGGAAGGGGGGAGGTGGACGAATTTAAAAGCGGCTCTCGGCAGGAACAATTGAGAGTGCAGGAGGAGGGGCGAGTGGGTCGGATGAAGGCCGCGCGCGCATGTGGGTGTGTGTGTGTGTGTTGCAGCACATCTGACAATCCCTGCAGGAGGGTCTCGGGGGCTGGGCTGTGTTCATTGAGCCTCACGCACGTCCCGCGTCCTCGACGCAAAACACTGGCGGAGTGCCGACGCACGAGGGAATTGTTCAGCCACCATTGGTGGGACCGAGATTGTAGCCGGAGAGGGAGGGGGGGGTGGAGGACGAGCGAGCTTGCGAGGGGAGGGGAAAGGAGAGAGAGAGAGAGAGAGAGAGAGAGAGAGAGAGAGAGAGAGAGAATGAGCAGCGGCAGCCACGGTTGCAGCGAGGCGGCAGGACCAGGAGCCGTGTGTGGGAACGAGAGGACGGAGCTGCAGCATCCAGGAAGCGGAACACACAGCGGCTGAGAAGAGCAGGTAGGAGCAGCCGGGCAAACGCGCTTCCGCCCATCTTATTTACGGCCCCCGACGGCTCACCAGACACCAGCAGGCGGGAGGGAGGACCCGCGATTCGGAGAAGATGGGACGGAGCTTTTCTTTTCTCCCGGCGAGGCGGTGCACGAGAGACCTGCTCTGGAGGATCTCCCCGATCTCGGTGTCGGTGGAGCGTGTGTGTCCGCGTGTCCTGAGCAGGACCCGGTGCGTCTCGGCGGTCTCAGAGTAACGGGATGAGTGGCGGAAGACGACCGTTCGCGGGAAAAGAGCCGCGTGATGCAGCTAGTTAATAATTCCTGGCCCTCCTCCATATACCTGACGTTCCGAGTGCCGAGTCCTGCAGCTCAGGTGTGCGAAGCGAATGCGTGAAAGCAGGTTTGACGCTTTGGCAGATACGGGGTTCCTCGCACTCGCGTTGGGTGAAGAGCGCTTCCTTCGCTTGTCACATCAGCAGGAGCCCCGCCAGGCTTGGCGTTGGCCAGAGGGCCATCGTCTGCCCGCTCGCCGCTCCCCTCCACGATTCTACAGCAGCTTTTGCTTTGCTGCCTGGTTTTTAGGTTCTCCTCCAAGTTGTGCTGCTCCGAGCGCCTTGATGCCAGGCACCTGTGCTGGGTAACGCAGCCCGGACAAAACAACCGCTGTCCACGGTTGCGTCTGCGCCGCAAGGTCAAACGAAACTGCGAGCCGATGCTGAACGGTCCTCGTCTTCTGCTGTGGTTCACAAAGGTTTTGTTATTATAAGGCGTCGCGTTGGTTGATATCGCAGTTGAGGATGGAGAACTACAGCCAACAGAATCTAAGTTTTCTGGGAGACGGGAGGGGTAAGAGAGGCCTGCTTGATGGCTCAGGTCTTCACATGGTGACAGCAAAGGTCAAGAGCTCCATCACCATTGGGGGGGGGGGGGGGCCAGGCTCGTGACTGACGGGACGTTCTGATGGCCCGAGGTCCGAATCAAGGCTTCATCTGTTCAAGGGTGAGGTGTCTGGCATCGGCGTAATATCAGTGCATTCCAGGATTAACTGTGACCGCTGAGGCTTAAGAGGTCAGTTTTGCAGCTTATGTTCCCGTGGATGTAGAGCGAGTCCCGCAGCCGAATTTAGCTCCAAAAAATCCGTTTTGCCAAAAGACAAGCGAGCCCCCCGGAAAAAAGACGACACATACAGTACACGTCTATATTTTCGCCAAATATTCGCACGTATGGAGCAGCACTCGCTCCAGCGTTCGAGTCGAAGGGTCTCAGAGGTTGGACTTATAACTGGAGCCGGTGAAACACGAACAGTGACTACAGTGAAATGTGGTTGGTTGTGCTGAGCTGAGGAGAACGGAGATGCTGGAGTGACTCGCGGCTGCTGAGGGTCGACCGTATGGCCTCAAGGCGGAGAGAATTTCTATTAACTTTTCTAAAAGCCGTTCGTGTGTTCGGACCCTAAGATGCTGGATTTCATGCAGACGTGACGTTGAACCCAAGACAGTCTGTGGAGGTTGGTGGAAACCGAAGCTACAGCGGAACTTTCTCACGATGACTGTACACAGCATTTGTGAGTAGCGAGAGCAGCCTGGGCGCGGAGGCCCCGCAGCCGGGAGCCCACGGCGTGATCTGCGGCCTCTGCGCGCCGTCGTGGGAAATGAAAGCTCTGCACGGATATGAGCTGCTGCTGTGCGAAGCAATAAAGAGCTGAGATTTACACACCGGTGTCCTCTGGGCTTGGTGCTGAGAACCTCTGCCACCCTGCAGGCGTGTTTCCCGCACGAGTCTGGACCTGCAGACACGGTACGCGCGACGTTTTGCCTGCAAAATCGACTAAACCGCTGAGGTCATTTTTCAGTTGACTTTAAGGGAAGTGAAACTGGGAGATGCATCAGTCCGTCGTTTAAATATAAAATGAACTAAATGCGGCGCCCGCTGCGCCACCGTGCCGCCTCAGCCAGCATCCCGCCGCCCTCCTGAAGATCACCGCGGCACCAGCTACAGGCTTTGAAGGTATACTTACCTTCAGAGGAGATGAGTGGAAGACCCTTCTAGCAAACAGATTCCTTTCTTTCAGCAGAACCACTTTTATCCTCTGCGCACGAATCGAAATGTGAGAATATTCCGGGTGTTAAACAGTAGAGGCAGGGAAACTAAGTGGCGCGTGGAGCCGACATGGCCGACGCTGCCCTGCGACGCAGGAACTGAGCAGAACTCACCTGCAGTTCCAGGTATCGGTTTAACTTCATGGCTCGTGACCCATAGAACATTCATCCTCCTCCACCTCCGATCCAGGGACGGAAATTTGCCTTTCAGGTCAACCTGAACGGCGGCGTGTTGCGCACCGCCTCTGTGACCCCCTGCAGTGAGGACTGTTCAATATGAACGTACGAATAAATAATCCATTTCTGGAGATGAGAACAGAAGCTTATTTCTTCTATGCGCTTCGGTAACATTTGGCTCGGTGCTTCGAGGGGGCATTTTCGCGATATTGTATTTGTGCAGCCGGGGCAGATCTGTGCCAGAAAGCGAAGGCAGACAATACTGGGGGGTAACAAAAAAAAAATCACAACTACTGCTACCTTTATCCTACTAAACCTGAGCGGCGGGAAACCTGCCCTCCTCGCGACAGACGTGGGGCAACAAAGCGCCGAGACGGACGAGGATTTCCCGCTACCGTCTTCCCCGACGGCCGCGATCGGGTGTCTCCTCGCCGACGGGGGCCCACGGAGGGCGGCTGGGCGCTGCTTTTACTCAGCAGACCCAACAACCTGCAGAAAGCCGTGTCAGCAGAGCAGGGAGGCCTGAAAAAACACCTGGACAAAGGTGGTTTCTCCACCACGGCAGGTTTGTTCCTTTATGCGCGACTGAAAAGCACAGAGTTCTGCTCCAGCGGTCGCCCACCTCGCAGCCTTCGCTTTGACTCCGACATCGGAGCCGTCTTGATGAAGTGCGGCAGAACTTTGGGCCTGGAAGACTGACTCGATCCGCGGGGCTTATAAGATTTTCTCGGGTCTCTTTGTTGTTGAGGAAGCAGCTGCAGCAGACGTTCGTGCGGAAGGTCGATATTCGTTCTCGCTTTCAGACTCACAACAGCATGACGTGGAAGACATTCTGCTGCTGACCCCGGTCACCCTCTCTACACCTCTCGCCTGCTTTTCCTTCTCGCCTTCTGCTCTCCTTAGATCAGCTCCACTTGCGCTGCAGGGAAATAGAGCTTCTCCTTGCTTATGAAGATCTTCCTTGTTGTTCACTTTCACCACCGCATCCTCAGTGGGAACCTCAGGTTTCCTTTGAATATTTCTTCCATTGTTTAGTCAATTTTTCACTGCTGACTTTGGAGCATCTTGAGGGCCAGATAGTTCTCCTACAGCTTTAACAGTTTCCTCACACACAACTGTATCTGCTGACTAGGAATTGTGGCCCCCTTCCTCACAGGCCAGCTTGCAACACTCTGGGAAGGTTCTTCATCCACGGAGCCCGTTTTCAGGTGCAGATCTCAAACCGGATAAAGCTATAAAAGACCAGTATGGGGCCACCTCGAAATGTCACTTCATCGAGCTCAGGTTTCACACCCAAGTGGACAAAAACCAAACTATGTGGAGAAATGGTTAGACATTTCTTTCTATAGCATTTTGGGCCACGCAGCAACCTAAAGAGGCCATTTCAGGTGTGGTAACTCACACTACTCCTGTGAACTCTTGGGTTGTCTCACTATCCAAAACTTCTGTTAGTTCATCTTCTTTCAAGCTTGGACATAAACATCTAACGGAAGACCTGGAAACTGCGCTCAGAAAGCCGGAAATCCCACAGAACAAGAACACGAGCAGCAGGACGGCGGTGGACCAGACAGCAGGATCACGAGAGACGCCAAACCGTTGAAACTACACAGAAGTTCACAAAACAGTCACAAGGGCTACAGCTGTTATGACACGACACAGAACGGCAGCCAGAAAAGATAATTCCATTTACCCCAGGAACGTCTGCTGAAAACTGCACAAATGCCTGCAAGACCTGTCTAATAGAAAGAAGAGAAGGGGCTGTAGAAACAGTAACGTGACCAGAACCCAGATGACACTGTCAACGTCTTTTCTCGTGTCACCAGCCAGGTGCGGCAGGAGACGTCAGCGCCAGGAGCCATGCCGGTCCTCTCTGCGGGTGCAGGCAAGTGCTGCGGTGTTCAGAGTGTCCACAGTGTGTGTTCAGCGTGAGTTTTCCCCACCAAAGACTCTTCTGCGTGTGGAACCGCCCAGGTTTGAACTCCTGCCTGCGCACGACTAAGGTTTCTGTGATCGATGCGCCTCCGAGTGCCTCTTGTTTGTCAGGCCACTTTGTCAAAGCGCACTTTGCCGTCAGCTTTATGGACGCCGTGCAGCTTCTCTCCCGCTCTGGTGGTTAATGGACTGCGGGAGATTAGATGGGCTGCAGATTCGATAAAACCGGAACTGTGTGTCCAGAGACTCAGACGTTTGGTTCCGTTTTCAGTCCTTAAGGTACGCAGGCAGCCGCTCAAGCGGCTCACCCACTTCATTCAGAGCTTCCAACTCCATCCTTTTGGAGAAAAAGAAGCGTCACAGAAGTCATATTTTAAAATATGTAATAAATAACAGATGTTTGTAAATAGCAGGGCAGCAGGGGGTGTGGTGGTTGCCGCTGTTTCCCTCAATTCAGTTCAACCCAACTGATTTTTACACAGGCTGCTTCTCACACAGCAACTCGGGCGACTTCGCTCCATTTCGCCTTAAGATGTTTTCAAATTTGTGACCATTTGACACCCTGGTGCCGGGGTGTGCCTTTTACCGCGTTCACTGCTCTTGTGCTTCAGCTATAGGGTCTGTCGCTGTGTTGGCTCAGGTCTGCACGAGACACTGGCCCTGCTCACCTCCCAGCTGCGGCCAGATGCCAACCACAAGGAGGACCTGGTCTTCCTCAAGGACGTCTTCGGCGAGAGAAGCCTCGCCTACCTCATGAAGGTGCGACAGCACTTATGACGCCGTCCACCTCGATCCGCTTTGCCGAATCTCGCTGCTGTGTTTATGCTTCTAAATCACATACAGTAATATATATGATGAAGAAAAGAAAACCGAGCAAATATGTTATTAGTGATTCTCGCACGGCCAGAGTTACTGCATGTACAGTGTAATGTACGTTTCGTCTAACTTTTCGTTTGCCTTCCGCCCAGCATTCCCATCCGTTCCGAGCGCAGGCTTATCGGTTACGGTCCTCATCGACGTCACCGATGCAGAGACCCGTCCGAATGTTAGCCTAGAGCGGAAAGTGGCAGATTTGTTCACGTCTAACGTTCCCGCCGCCTGCGTTGTGCAGATACACGAGAAACTGCGTCAGTACGAGCGCCTGAGCCCCACCCCCATTCTGCACAGCGCCTCTTCCCTGGCAGAAGATGTAAGTGTGTCCTTTTCAACATGCTTAAGTATAACTGCTTACACATGTATGTATAACACACACTAAGCAACGCGGTCGTGATGGAACCGGACTGGGGACTTGGGCCTTGAGGACAGGTGCTGTTGGTCATCGTTCTCCCAACTTTGATGAGCTATGACCTGCTGACCACTTTCAGGGACACGTTTCTGATAGCGGGTGGAGGTGGAGCTACTTTGCTTTCTGTTTTTTTTCCGTATATGAAAACCACAGAGGCCCCCGACACGGCGGCGAGGCCTGGTCCAGTCTCCAGCGGTACGAGTCCCTTCGGCGAGCAAACAGAGATGTAATAAAAGGACGGAGATGCTGCTCCAAGTTTAAGGTGCACGAACAGCATCGATTTAAACTACCCCTTGTGACAAACAAAGACAGAAGCAAAGAAGTAAACAAACAGGGGCGTAAAAGGGACTGAACGGCCTGTGACTGGATCCGCTTTCGTCACGGAGCAGAAGGCGCCTCTGTGGTTCGGCCGCGGGACGGCAGCGGGGTTCCGACGTGTTCGCGGCCCCGACTGCCGGCCCCGGCGCGTTTTCTAAATGGGATTCCGCACCCGGGATCGGTCACGTTCACGCCTACGGGGGTGAAAGCAACCCCGGCGTGACCCCTCTAATTCTCCATTTTGTCCGTTCGGTCGGCACCGCCGCAGCTCCGGCAGAATCCGCGGCAAAACAACCCCACCCTCACTCGAGCTAACACACAACGCACACTAGTGTTATTAGTAAATGTGAATAAAACATTAAGATAAATTTTGTGCGCCCAAGTGCCCGGCCCGGAGGATGTCACGGAGCAATGTTCATGACGCGCGAGTGTGACCGACAGGTGACGGAGGAGCTGCAGAGCGGGCCGATGAGCGGCGACGAGAAGGAGCTCCTGCAGCTGCTGGCAGCTCCGCACTTCAAGGTGCGGCTGCTCTGACTTCCAGACCCCCCGCTGCCCTCAGTCTTCTGACAGTAAATTTTGACAGGCGCACAAGATGACATGATACCGGCTGCCAGAGCAGCCAGCCGGAGCTAAATCTTTAACTGTACAGGAGTGCTGGAGACGTCCTTTGTTTCATCTCCCCACAAAGCTGCTCTTTTCAGTAGATAAACTTAAGTGCTGTAACTGAGGACAGATTAGTCACTTGGGACAATTGTGCGTAATTGTTTCTTTTTTAAGGGGATGAATTTTTTCCCACGTCAGCTTTGCAGTTAGAGCCCGTCCCCTGTGTCTGTGCCCCGAAGGGTCTTTCTGCCCGTGTTTTTTCACACCACCCCCCCAACTGCCTTCTTCCCGCTTCGCCTCCCGTCTCCGTCCCCTCCTCCCACACCAGGCCGTGCTCACGGTACACGACACGGTGGCCCAGAAGAACTTCGACCCCGTGCTGCCGCCGCTGCCCGACGACCTGGACGACGAGCTGGAGGAGGAGTCTGTGAAAATCGTGCGGCTGGTGAAGAACAAGGAGCCCCTGGTGGGTATTGGATTAACTCCAATACAAATAATGAAATGTACGGGAAAACAATACAGAAAGTAGCGTATTTGTTCGTAAGCTATTCGTTTACGTAAACACATCCCCCCGCCCATTTTGGTTAACCGCTTACCCCGAGGAGGGCTGCGGCGGTTCGGAGCCCCATCCCAGAAGCAAAGGTGTAGATTTAGTCGGCGTACAAATGTTTCTTTCTGACTCAACACCTTGCGAAAAATGTATATACAAATTGGAATCGGTAACTAAAGCGGGAATCGGCAGGAAGCAAAGAAACAGCCAAACCGGTAAAATAAAGAAGTGATTCCAAAGGAAAACGCTGATGTGACAACACGGCTTTGGATGGGGTACAAATAAAGCTGCTTTTAGAGATGATCGACACTCATCATTTACTGTATTGTTTTTCCCGCCATTTACTTTATCTGATACATTGTTTTCCAGTTTTTCTCTTTTTCAGCTTGACGGTCAATGCGATACTCATTTACTGACAGTAAAAGCCCCTCCGCTCTTACTCCCAATCCCATAAACATAAGCAGCTGTTATTCCTGAACACAGAACCACACGTTTTAAATGCCGCAGAAGGGAGTTACATTCATCCGTTCGGCTAAAGCTTTTCTCCGAAGCAGCTTAAAACAACCTACCAGGTCACACAGCCGGGGAACTTTTAGTGGAGTAATTCAGGGTAAGTACTCCAGGGTACTACGGTAAGGGGTGGCCCCGGAACCCGGTCCTACGACAACACTTCCGACACTACGCTGCACTGTGGGCCACAGACGATCCCACTCCCACAGCGTCCCTCCCTTTACTGCGCTTCACCACTCTAACACGTTGACATTTTCGACAAAGGATGAGCAGAGAAGATCAAATGAACACGACGCCCGAAAAGTTTGCAATTCAAACACGAGGAGCCGGCGAATCGATGCAGTCTTTCGGGGTTGTAGATATTTCCTCGGTACTCAGGTGTTTGTTACTGGCCAGCGTGGCACATCAGCGGATGAGGGTTATATGTGACAACAGTTCTTATGCACCACTAGCTGTTTGGACAAAGTTATTTCGCAAAACGGCACAGAACTCCGTTAACGTTCTAGAACGGCTGTCGTGAGCAAAAAGCCCTTTTGTTGTAGGGGGCAACGATCCGTCGAGATGAGACGACGGGGGCGGTGGTCGTGGCCCGGATCATGAGGGGCGGGGCTGCCGACCGCAGCGGTAAGTGACTCCGGTGACTTCTACGGTCCCCCGCCTGCCATTTCATTGTCAAACCCTTTTAAACACTTTTCAGGTTGTTAGTGAAGTCAGAACTGTCTTCTAAACGGTAGCTGGGTCACAAACTGATGTTCTGATGCACAGTCTCGGGTAAAGCCACACATTTCCTCCACAGCGTGGCCAGCAGGAACAATGAGGTTGGAAAGGTGACCAAGTGCAGATGTACACTGCATGTACTGTGATAAACTGGAAAAAAGGGTGGAAACGGGAAATGTGCGGCCCTGGAGAAAACACTGCAGCGCAACAACTAAACCGATTTTTCAAAATCGGTTTACTCCGGTTCTGGAAGGCCTGACGCGGCCGCTGGCCACGTAGTCGATCCACAGGCAGCTGTGTGAAGGACTCTGTAACTTTCTGACTGAGCGATGTGTTTCACCGGAGCCAGACAGGCCACAGATACGCTAAAGTACGGCTGGTCGAAAGAACAAGTCGCTTGTCTGCCGTCGAACCGCCGAGAAGCGCACCTGCCCTGATCCCTCCTGTGTCGGCCGTGTGTTCCTTGCAGGCCTCGTGCACGTCGGCGATGAGCTGCGGGAGGTGAACGGCATCCCCGTCGTCCACAAAAGACCGGACGAGATCAGCCAGATTTTGGTACCTTCTCCTTATTTACACTGCTGTCTTTCCCCCTTTGAAAAGTGTGAGGGCAAGAGGTGCCACCACGTGGCCTCGTGACCAAACCTCCCAAGCTGCTGTCTCTTCAGGGACTCTTACCCCACAGCCCGGCTCATCTTCTCCTCGGAGATACGGCATCGTGGGGGGCAAAGCGATTCTTCCCGATGTTAGTTAACGCAAAGGGATTAAGTGTAAAATAACCCCCTGCAGAGGAAAGCACTTCGGGAGAGATTCCCAGCTCGGCTTGGGTGTGGCTGCGGAGGGCTGGCTGCCGCTGTGAGTGTCAAAGTAGCGTTTACGTTTAGCATTTCACGGAACGCGCCGGACTTTCTCGCTTCGTTTCGAACTTTTACACGATCGAAATGTTCGGTTTGCGGAGGCTGGAACGTGGGAGGTTTCGCGTCGGTCGGTGTGCGGCGACGTGTGGACTCTGCTGCGGCCTTTGGGTCGTCTACAACCGAGCTGCGCGTCTTATTTAACTTGGTCTTTCTTTTTTGCAAACTGGTGTCTGGAAGAAAAATACGACACCGTAACCAGACAGACTATAAGCACGCGGTCTTGTGTAGTAAAACCCCAGTGGGTAAATACCCGTCTCACTGGTACAGCGTCATCTCTTTGGGAATTTAACCGGAGATCGTCTCTGCACCCTGTGGCCGAACCCTCCACCCTTTTTCAACCCTCACTGTAAGATGTCTGCAACCTTTTCGTGCTTGTTGCTTGACAACCGGTGACCTCACCACCTCAGTAACACTAGCAGGAGAGAATAGATGGAAAACTGAACAAATTAAAAAGCATAAACGCCATCAAATAGTCTCCAGCAGATTGGTGTCCCATCCAGGCTGAGGTTTCATGACCCCGTGGCCTGCAGATCCAGGACCAGGATACAGTGGTTAAGGGTAATGGGTGGAAGGATGAATAAATGAATATTTTTAAGCAAGTATATTTGGCCTAACTCTACTGACATGGCTGTGTGAGGGGATAGTAACACGTGGGAACATCTACCCGTACAAACGTAGGCGTCCGACACAGAACAGGCGGCATAAGCGTTACAACATCTCGACATGTTCAGGTTTTAATACTGACCTGCGATCCTCGAACTTACTTTGTCGTGTCACTCTTGCAGTCTCAGTCTCAGGGTTCGATCACCCTGAAAATAATCCCGGCGATAAAGGAGGAGGACCGGCTGAAGGAGAGCAAGGTACACGACCCGAGTCCTGTGGACACGCCGCGTTTGGGTGAAATACAGCGTAAAAACGGTCATTTGTGTTCCCAGAACATGCTGTCGGTCACTGCGGGTGTCCCTTCTCAGGTGTACATGAGGGCCCTGTTTGACTACGTCCCCACCGAGGACAAGGCCACGCCCTGCCAGGAGGCGGGGCTTCCGTTCAAAAGAGGCAACATCCTCCAGGTCGTGAGCCAGGACGACCCCACGTGGTGGCAAGCCAAGCGGGTGGGTGACAGCAACCTGCGAGCTGGTCTCATCCCCTCCAGGCACTTCCAGGAGAAGTAAGTCCGCTGTTTCTCCTCTTCTCCAGCACTTCAAATGTTCTTATTTATTTACAGCTGGAAAACAGTAGAGCTGAGGAATTCGCTGCGGTTGATGGGAAATTCTCAGTTTACACTGGTCATTGTATTTGTGTTTAAAGTCTGCGTAAACCGGGGGGTAATATTTGCATTATTCTGTGGTTGTTTGTTCGGTAAAACCCTTCGGTTTTGGAAAACGACAGGTTTGTGGGGTTGAGAACCTGAGCAGAAAGCGAGAGGTGACTGTAAAGGACGGGAGGGAACAGCAGCGGATCCCGGGTGCTGGGGGGCATCTGCGGGAGGCAGAGGAGGGCAAACGGCCGGTCTGAAAGAGAAAAGGACGTCAGAAGCGACAAGGACAACCGTGACAACCGACTGAGACATTCCTCCAAGTTTAATCTATAAAAGCCGTTTTTGGTGTTTGTTTATTAGGCAAATCTTTAAATTTCGGTGTAAAGTGCTGCACTGACGCCTTCTGGATGTTTTTGTTTTCACGTTTCACCGCTGGGCTCTTTCCTCTAGGCGACTGGCCTACAGGATGAAGATGGGGACCCTTCAGAATCCCAGATCTCCGAAACCACCCATGTGTAAGTTTCCCCGCGTTCGTGTTTATTTTTTTGTAAACAAAACACACAACCTTTTTTTTAAAAAAAAAGAAAAGCTGCAGGGTTTTATTTGTAGGGTTCTGGGTTTTATTCAGCGTTCTCTTCCATCAGCGTTCTGGCCCTGTGAACCCAGACTAGAAACAGAGGGATAAGAATAAATCGCTCCTATCCAGTCCTGCCGAAGTGTAACCCTGAAATGTAGCAGATGTTGGAAAAAGGGGCTCGCAGACCTTCTCCCTGGAGGACCACTTTTCCTGCCCTGCGGAGACTTGGGGAATGTGGGCGAAACGGCTGGGTGTGTGTTTAGGGTCGTAGCGGCGGGTTGTGCAGTGTAATCTGAGGCTGATCCGATTAGGCGAACACTGCGGGAATCGCGGGTTTCGCCGTGTCACGTGTAGCGGGAGGCGGTGGCTCCGGAATTTTCTTTCCCGCTAATCCCGCCTCTGGCAGACAGCTGCAGGCCATGGCATCAAGGGGGGGGGGGGTTACCTCCATCATTCCCGGGGCACAGAAATGGACAGAGCGAGCGGATGAGACAGCCTTTTCACGTCTGCCGCCAGCTGTGTGAGCTCAAGACTTGACGGCGTCCTGTTGGCTCCAGCGGGGGGCCCTCACCCAGCACCAGCCGATGTGTGTGTTTCATTTATGTGCCTTTTCTCCCCTCGCTGCCGACCTCAGACGACCAAGCTTGTGACAAAGGTAGGTGTGTCCTCACCTCTCTCTCTCGCGCACACACACACACATACACACACACACACACACTCACTCACCGAGACGGACGCTGATTCTCAACACATAGCGGTTTTAAGATCAGCTGTGCAGCTGATCTTTATTGCTGTGAGCAATAAACCACTGGACTCGCTGACAGCATCTTCATGAGATCTTTCAATCAGGTTTGATCAGTTACTGTTTGGCCAAAACAAGAGTCACGAAGATCGCTGTGAGTTCAGAGGTTGACATCTTGTGCTGCCCTCTCCGGTTCTGGCTGAGACGCCGGAGCGTGGGGAACTGGCGGGGGGTGCTGGGGAAGATGGGGGGTAATCCCTCCAGCTGTTCCCGTACAGAGATTCCCCCCTGGCTGATGTGCATCTGCAGGCAGGTGGCCCTGGAAGACAGAGATGCCTCCTCTCGCCCAGTTCCTTTGTTCTCCCCCTTTTACTCCCGTCTTCAGCCTTTATCGTGTCCAGTTCCCAGCCAAGTTGCTTGCGCCGTGACAGATTTACCTCTTATTTGTTACTTCTTAATTCTGACGCATCCGCCGGAACACATTAAGTCCGGCGCTTGTGGAAATTTCGAGGTCTTTGAAGTTCTGTCGCTCTGCTGGATCATAAATGGTACGTTGAAATTTCGACGGCGTTTTGAGACAAAGGCGTTTCCCACGTCGCACCTCGGTCACTTGCACACTTTCTGGAAGGAGAAGCTTCAGAGAAGCTTTAAGATGGTTCTTTTTGAGTAACGGCTTCTTCTGCACCTCACACAAACCTGACACAGCCAACGCAGTAGGAAAAAACAGCCCCTGTGGTGGCGTGTGGCGGCGGCAGCTTCGTGCTGTGGGGCCGGAAATCTCGGTAAAGCAGATGGAGCAGAATACAGAGAACCTGCTTGGGTCTGCTAAACAAACCTGACGGTTGGAAGAGAGATGATCCCTTACCACCGGCGACAACCTGCACGACCTGGAGCAGTTCAAGCTGCTTCACTCTCACTCCACAGTCTTAAAAACCTGCAGTAAAAGCTGGATCTAAGGTGAGAGGAAGCAAACACCAAAATTAATTTTGAAACGGTGTCAGAGAATTTCAGCGCACAGTCTGTGATTCAGTTGCGACGGTTTTCTCTCGGCTTTTCTGCGTCCCTTTGGGGCAGAAGAGAAACGCCGCGCAGGTTGACAGGCTAAAAGTACAGCAGCAAGCGGAGAACAGTTGTTTCTTGCGGGGGTCCGGGGCCGTGGTGGCGTAGCTGCGGACGGTCAGCAGAAAGCGGGCGAGACAAAGCATCTCTGGCCGGATCTCCTGCGAAGCGCGAACGATCCCACGGTCCCCCAGGGCTCGGCTCCTGGACCCTTGTAGGATCCATCTGCCGGCCCTGTCTGCCCGAACCCGCCCATGTGCCTGTGCCCCCCTCCCCCGCACTCTGCCATTGTCCCCCAGGGTGTCCTCCCCTCTGCTTACCCCTCTTCTCCCTGCTTGCCTCCCGCAGAGGACTGTGACTGTGAGGGCTATTTCAATGGACAGTACATAGGTGAGCGCATGCATGTCTTCTCCGCTTCCTCCCCACACACCGCCAGGCAGGTAGCTTTGGGTTCGAAAGGTGCACTGGAATGTGGGGGGTGGGGGGTTGGGGTGTAGCATGTATGTGGACTCTTCTAGAAGCTTGGAGGTGACTTCACAGCATTTTGCACCGGTCTATCACCTTATACATATGTGTTTATATTTCACCCCCCCCCCCCCCAAAGTGGTACCTGCCACCATTATTCATTTTGCTAGAAATGGATACAGAGGTTTTAAATATTCAAATAAGGTTTGTACTTCAGCTTCAGTGGGAATTATTAAGTACCGGTTGGTTCGTGGAAATTCAGAACAGGGTCCGCACCAGCCCTGCTGACCCTCACGTCTCCGGGGGGTTTCAGCGACGCTGCCTTCCCACGGTCTAAATACTGCCAGAGTTCATCTGATCATCATCGCCGGGGGCAGATCCCGCGTCGAAAAGGAGATGCAGGATCGGGGGTGAGAATATGGAAGCGCGGGGGGGGGGGGGGGGGGCGGGAGAAGAGGGGNGGGGGGGGGGGGGGGGGGGGGGGGGGGGGGGGGGGGGGGGGGGGGGGGGTCTGATGAAAAGGTGTAGCCTCCAGTTGGGTGGAAACAGGCTGATTTGTTGAAGTGAGAGGGAAACTTTTCCACGTTTCGATGCTACGTAACTGAAAAGCCGGACGGCGTCGAGCGGCATTTTTCAGAGGGTTCACTTAGGAAGCGGCAGGCGAAGGGGGTGTTTGAGGAGGGAGAAACGCGAGTGCCACCGAGCCCTGACCCTGTGCCCTCGGCCCGTCCGCCGCGAAGCCGGCCTGCGGAGGAGCTTCCGCCTGAGCCGCAAGGACCGGCAGGGAGAGGCGCGGACGCCGGACGGCGGGGAGCCCGACTTCCTCACGTACGAGGAGGTGACGCAGTACCAGCAGCGGCACGGCGACAGACCCCGCCTCGTGGTCCTCATCGGTAAGACGCACCTCCTCCTAACCTTCAGATACCCCCCCAGTCGCCCTGCTGCGCCAGAAGTTGTTCCTTCCTGGCCGTTGATTTACGCCTTTTGCCCCTTGTGATGCTTCTGCCCTCGGTTTCCAGCTGCTGCTCCATCCCGACTTGTCCGAAACACGTCAGGTCGGTCAGTGGCGGTATTAATATCCCAGAGATAAATCCCTCGTGAGAAACATATGGTCTCCTCTGCAGGTGTGTGGATGAAGAAATAAAGTCTAAGCAGGTTTTGCTCAGCCGGGACTCTGTGCCCCAGTGAATATTCGTCTTTTTCTCGCCCCTCTATTCACCGCCGGCTTCACCCGCAGTAGTTCTGTCATTTCGCACCGTCGGGACGGGCGGCCTGCGCCGAGCGACTGCCCCCCAAAGGGAGCGAGCAGACGCTGTGACACTGTCACCGTGTCCCTCACAGGCTCCCTGGGCGCGCGGATAAATGAGCTGAAGCAGAAGGTGATCGCCGAGAACCCGCAGCGCTACGGAGTGGCCGTACCGCGTGAGTCCGAACGTCCGGCGCGCCTGTCACGTGGGCCGTGTGAAAAAGTAACAGCAACGATCGTGTTTATGATGAGGAGGAGCAAAGCAAAAAAACACACACACACACACACACACACACACACACAACCTGTGGCGCCTTAAACAGAAACGTTCAAAAAATACTTCTAGAATGTGGACTGTGTTCTTACAAAGGGAGTCATGAAGGATTATTCCGGGGTCTTCTTCTTACGAGGGGTTTCTTGCAAAATCTCTGCGAATGAGCGACGCCCGGCTTTCGGCTGGGATGGTAGGAAACTTTAGTGACCGGCGAACGTTCTTCCCCAGACACCACGAGGCCCAGGAAGAGCCACGAGAAGGAGGGTGTGGAATATCACTTTGTCTCCAGACAAGCGTTTGAGGCCGACGTGCAGAACAACAAGTGAGTTTGCGGGATGTGGACGTCAGAGTCCGTCTCCCTCACGTCTTCATCACGTGTGTCCGGTTTTGTTCAACATACGTGTGGCGGGTGTCAGGCGAGCGGCACTGCTGTTTTGTTCCAGGTTCATCGAACACGGCGAGTACAAGGAGAACGAGTACGGCACCAGTCTGGAGGCCATACGCAGCGTTCTGGCCAGGAATAAGCTGTGTTTGGTTGATGTGCAGCCGGAGGTAAGAGTGAAACGCAGTAAAACACGGTACGCGAGAGTTCACCCCGGCCTGCGTGTTATTAGAAATTCATTTTCTGCGTGTGCAGTTGTGCTCAGCAGCTACTCGCACTTCTACTGGGCAGATATTTTTCTTCGTATCGCCATTTCCCACAAATCCCCGGTGTGCTTCTCCGCTGCCCCCTGTTGGCCAGAGCGGTGAAGTTCTTTAAAGCTTTTGGACAAAATATCATTTTGAGCTGCAGAACATCTCACAGCGGCACCCGTCTCCATCCTTCTTTTGTGGAAGTGGAATTATTTCTAAAAAAAGGGCTGTACAAAACACACAGGCCTAAACTAACGTTTATGTACGGCTGGTTTGTACACGAACGCATTCAGGAACAGCCGCACGACCCCCCCCCCCCGCAGTACAAACACTGTTTTCCTCAGCAGGAGAAGCTGAAACATGGCAGCGCAAAGGAGAAGTGAAAAAGCGACAGAATTGGACCCCCCCCCCCCCCCCCCCCCCCCAAACCTCAACCCCACTTCCCCCCCCCCCCCACCCCCCCCCAAAACCCCAAGTNCCCCCCCCCGCCATCTCCCAAATCTGAGCCCATTCTAGCGCCCCCACCAGTCCAGTCCAGAGACCAGCTGTTCAAAGGTCTCCCCGATGCAGGGTGAATTCTCTCTGCCTGCTGGGGTGGTGTAGGGGGCAGGTAGCAACACCCCCCGTGGAGAACACACGCCCTGCGAATTGCGGCTACGGACGAGAGTTTTTATTTGTCGGGTGTTTGTTGAGAGCGTCTCTGTGCTCCACTCGCAGGCCTTGAAGACCCTGCGCACCGCCGAGTTCAAGCCCTACGTCATCTTCGTGAAGCCCCGGATTCCGGAGAGCAGGAGGCGCCGCAGCAACGCCGCCTCGCCGGGGTCCGGAGAGCCCGGCCGCGTCACGGTAAGAGTACCGCTAAGCGGGAGGGCAGACGTACCGTAGTAAAGGGACGAACGTAAACATGAAGACCTTCAAGGTGTAAACTGACCCCAATAATGGCTTCGCCATAAACACGGCGCAACACCGACACTTCTTCAGTTAGCTCTTTTCGAAAGTGTCCGCTACTGGAATAAAAGCAAAAATATTTTTTGAATAACCCGTTTCGCCCAACTAAGCACGATTAGCTGATAAAAGTCCCGAAAAGCGGACGCGCTGTGGAACCTTCCGCCTCAAGTCGCTCTTTTCCCTGCCGAGGACAAGGACCTGCAGGAGATGCGTCAGTCGGCGCAGCTCATCGACCAGCAGTACGGCCACCTGGTGGACCGCGTTGTCGTCAAGGAAGACACGGCCAGCGCCTGCGTCGAGTTGCGGAACGTTCTGGAGCGGCTGGAGCGCGAGCCGCAGTGGGTCCCTGTCAGCTGGGTGAGGACCTAGTCCCCAGTCGTCGCGGACCGTGCGTAGACTTCACCCCCCCCCAGTGAGTCCCCCTTTTTCAGCCACACGTCCGTTTCCACCGTCTCTCCTGTGACAAACTGGTCCCGAGCGAAGACAAGTCAAGTGAAGCATGTGAGAAGAAACCTAGCGAGACTGAAGTCAGACTGAGGTCGTGCAGCTCCTCCTGGTTGGCGCCACCTACCGTCCCCGTCCCGGTAACTCCTGCACCTCCGTGAGAAACGCCCTTCTGTTCCACACGCTGGTGGTGTGTTTTGTGGTGCCGTTTGTGTTGCTGTACCTCAGTCCTTTGTTCCCTCGGCGATGCTGCTGACGTGACCTGCGCCTGCGCCACACGATCCCCAGATGAAGGTTCTGGAAAGACCGCGTATCTCAGTGCCGGACCCTGTCGCGTCCTGGTGCTCCTCTGGTAACTGACGACTGACCAGCGGTCTTAATTTTAGACCTTACAAGCCACCTGCTTACGTGAGAAGTATGTCAGATGAGAAGGTCAGTGGAGCAAAGAGAAAGTTCTGGAAACACATCCTGGTTCCCTGCCGATCCTTCCCGTTAGCTCTCAACGCACAAATAATCTGGAACGTGCAAGACCACCAGCCCCCCCAGTTAGATATTACAGCCGAATGTAGTCACACCGTCGACAGACGGCGGTATTGTGTTCATGTGAATCCCAGGCTCCACCTTTTTAACCATTAGGTTCCTGTGGAAGAATAAAACATTCACATTGCAGTGCACGATGGGTGAGGAACAGGGGTGTCTTGTACGACGTCGCTTTTCTCTCCACCCGTCAGGTGTCCACGTCTGTCTGAATGCTGAAATGTATTATTTTTAAACGCAGACTGTAGTCGCTGCTGCTTTTTCACTTTGAAAACATCCAACTAAACGCAACTAGAGTGTGGAACGTGAAGGTCGGGGTGTGTTTTACACGACAGGACGTTTGGGAAGGAGAAGCAGAACCAAACGGCGAGATTTAATGCTAATAAGTACGCGACTTTTTCAACATTATTGTGCCACCGCGTCCACTTTCAAAGACAAAAGAAAAAAAAGGTCATTTAACAGTGTCAAAAATTACACAAAACCTCCGTGTTCCTGTTTTACACACTAAACAACAAATTTTGTTATTAATGCCATATTTAATTATTTTTTCATCAGGTTGCATTTTTCCTTGCTTGTACAAATAAACATTTGTTTTCATTAATAAACGAAACAGTGTTACAGTAAGTGATGATTTGTATTTTATAATGATCACACACACACACACACACACACACACATAATATGTACATATATGATGCCTCTTCAAAGACGTGAAAAAGAGACCAGCTGAATCATACACATTTTATTTCAAAGTGAACTAGAGCATTACAGAAAACAAAAAATACCCGTGTGTCTCCCGGAGTTCTACTTCCAGAGCTTTTTGATGGACATGTTCTTCTCGCTGTCCTTCTGCATCACCTGTTCCAGGAAAAAAAAATTCTCTTAGCGATTCTGTTAAAAACGCCTCCGTCCACCACGTGGACCTGAACCGCGTGCAGACGNTAATATGTACATATATGATGCCTCTTCAAAGATGTGAAAAAGAGACCAGCTGAATCATACACATTTTATTTCAAAGTGAACTAGAGCATTACAGAAAACAAAAAATACCCGTGTGTCTCCCGGAGTTCTACTTCCAGAGCTTTTTGATGGACATGTTCTTCTCGCTGTCCTTCTGCATCACCTGTTCCAGGAAAAAAAAATTCTCTTAGCGATTCTGTTAAAAACGCCTCCGTCCACCACGTGGACCTGAACCGCGTGCAGACGGTAAGCCAGGAGAAACTTGCCTTTGCAACGGCCATTTCGAAGTCCTCCTGCGTGACGTGGACCCGCCTCTCGCGCAGGGCGTACATTCCCGCCTCGGTGCACACGCCCTATGGGGGGGGGGGCAGTTAGCTGAATGCGGCAAGAACCCGGTGAGCATCTCGCTGGTTTGGGGCTTCTCCCGAGTTATTTCTCTCTCATTCACTTCACGCTAAACCCCCTCCGCATCTCACCTTGACCTCTGCGCCTGACGCTCCCGGCATCAGCTCCGCAATTTTGCGCAAGTTGATCCCACGGGTCAGGTTCATTTTGCGCGAATGGATCTTCAGGATATCTAAACGGGCCTGAAAAGAAGAGCATTACAACAATACTTCTTAGATACACACCAGTTCCTCAAACAACACGATTTCATTACACGAAATGATCCTGTTAGACCAATTTCTGTCATGAGGTGTTCAATTCACCTTTTTATTACAGGAAAAATAATCAGTTCCCAGATAAAAAGGTGAAACTCAATACAAAACCAAAAGAGCGTTTTATGTCCAGCATAAGGCAGCCCACTGCCTTCTTACACTCTCTCTTCAACCTGTTTAATGAAAATTTGGCTCACGGGTGTTTAGTGTCAGGTAAATGTACACAGGTCCTTGCCTGTGTCTTGTCCTCCACAAAGAAGGAGGCGGCAAAGGAGAATTGATGGAGGAGCAGAAAAAGGAGTCAGCAGATCAGGAAGCGACAAAACAGGTGAAACTCACCTCTTCGTTGGGAGGAGGGAACTCAATCTTCCTGTCGATGCGACCGGGCCTGAGGAGGGCAGAGTCCAGGATGTCGATACGGTTTGTAGCCATGATGACCTTCAGAGGAAATTAAGCCGTGTAAACACATATTATAAACAAAACATTTTACGAGCAAATGATCACGCGGTAAAACACACGGTAACCCGTTGTGAAAAGTCGCCGATATATGTAGTGGGACCTGACGTGACCGAGCAGATGCGAGGACTGAACGCGACGAACCTACGCCATCGATGAAGATGTAACGGTGAGCTCCGTTTGCAGTTTCAGAAGTGGGTATGACAGAAACCCGACGAGAACATCGCAGGACAGGGGTACCTTGATGTTTTTGGTGGCCTCGAAACCATCCAGCTGGTTGAGCAGCTCCAGCATGGTCCTCTGCACCTCGCTGTCGCCCCCGGAGCCCCCCTCGAGGCGCGACGATCCAATGGAATCGATTTCGTCCATGAAGATTATCGAGGGCGCGTGCTCTCGGGCCATGACAAACAGCTCACGCACCATGCGGGCTCCTGCGGTCAACAAATCACGCACAACATCACACACCGTCCTGCCTCACAGCTGTTGGTGACCATAGCAGCAGCTGAGCATCACTGGTTACCGAGAGCGACAACGGTCCCGGTTCCGTATCCCTGAGCAAGAACTTCGCACAACACATTTTCGCTCACCGGCCACTTTATTAGGAACGCACGGCTGTTTGTTCACGCAGCTGTGACTGCACGTATGAAGCACAGACCAGGCCCGGAGGGACAGTTCCTGTCTGAATGACCATTAGAGCGGTCAAGACGTGGAGTTTAAGTGGCTCTGAACGCGGTGTGATCATGGCGACGGTCGCTCTGCTTCCAGCGTTCCAGAAACAGCCAAACTTGTGGTATTTTTACAGTCTTACAGTTCCGCAAACATAACAGTACTTTACCTCGCTTTACTGCAGCGTCACGTTCTGCCCCACCTCCCAAGCTATTGCAATGACGTGTGATGAGATGTTAGTGAAACGAATGCGACATCAAAACATCTCTAGAAATGGCAAAGCTAGACAATTAACTCTGTGCAGACAAGTCCAGCACCTTGGTGCTGAATCCATGTGGTTCTGGAGTCAGAAGAGGATTCTACTGAACAGGAGTACCTAATAAAGTGGCCGTCACATGTATTCAATCTCTGGCTGTGTTTAAAAAAAAAAGCCAAAAGCAGTGGAAGTGACATTAGTAAGAAAAGGCATCTTATGAGAAGTGTGGTGTGTATAACAGGATACAAAGCAGCATAAATGTTTAACTAAATGGTTACACACACAGTCCAACAGTGTAAACCCTGGATCTGAAATGCAGGCTGATGAGATGATTCCGCTTCCAACTCACCCTCCCCAATGAACTTCTGCACGAGCTCAGAGCCGGACACCCTGATGAAGGTGCAGTCGGTGTGGTGGGCCACTGCTCGTGCCAGTAGAGTCTTCCCAGTCCCTGGGGGTCCATAGAGCAGAACACCCTGCAAAGCACAGGTCATCATCAGACACTGAGAAAACACCTGACAAGCAGTGAAACAGTTCCATTAGTGCTTAAAAAAATATTCATCTAAGGGTCTTGGGGGGGAAGGGGGGTGTGGCAGGATCCCACCCCAGACTCGCGTCACTCACCTTGGGCTGCGCGATGCCGAGCGCTTCAAATAGCTCCGGATGTTTCACCGGCAGCTCTATCACCTCCTTGATCTCCTTGATCTGCTTGTCCAGCCCGCCGATCATCTCGTACGTGGAGTCAGGCACCTTTTCCACCATCATGAGGGACACCAAGGGGTCCACCTTGTTGGGGAGGATCTTATGGAGGGTGTAGCTGTCATTGCGCAGGGCCACGCGGCAATTCGGAGTCACCTGGATGAACCACGGTCAGTGAAAACCCGGAACGGGATGCCAAAAAAAAAAAAAGAGAAACCACCAAAAATGCAAACCAGCTGAACTCACGTCGTTGATATCAATGTTCTTGTCCACGTCCACCACAAATTTCCCCTCTGGGTGCACCTGCAAACACAGCACGAACGTTGTGATGTGCTTCTCCGACGAAACACCACACAGCTGTTCCTGAAGTCAAGGCGGAAGCGGGGGTTGATCCCACCTTAACCAGAACCTTCTTCTTGTCCATGGCCCTCACCACCTCGCCTACGTAGGAGCCCTGTTCCTGCAGCAGCTGCAGCTCCTCGCGCAGCAGACGCACTGCAAACGCACACAATGAAATGATGTAGCAGCGCGCCGATCACAGCTCCGGGGCCAAAGTGGGACGACGGCGATCCCGGGCGATACACGTACCCGGGTGCATGATCTACACGTGCAGTTTTACCTTTCGCGTTCAGCTCGTTCCTCTGAGCCTGCAGACGCCGCAAGTTCTGACTCTTCTCGTTCACCGTGAGCTGCCAAAGAAGATGCACGAATAACCAACGCGTACAAACGCAGAACACGTGTCTTCACACTCCTTGCGCTCTTCTCACCTGAAGCTCCTCTATTTTGGACAGGTAGTACTGCCTGAGACCATTTCCTCCTTTTCCGTCTTCCATCTCCATCTACCAGGGACAGATTAAAAAAAAAAAATTACAAGTGGACAAATAAAAACAAAGCAAACGTGACACAAATATACATGTATATCCACCCCTGCTGTCTGTGCTGCAGCTCAAACTAAATGCAGAAACACAGTGTTTGGCCTCCAGGTCAAGGTACCATAGATATTAAGCACATCACATTATTATTAAGTTATACAGTATTTTGTCAACATTAAAGTTAATGACTTAAGGCTGAAAGGCAACCAGCATTCGAGAAACGTCTGCGAGCAAAAACATCACTGCTCGCGATTTAGGCGCAGTTTTGGTGACACCATTTTATTTCACCGTTTCCATATTTTGTTGGTAAACAGTCCGTCCAGGGAGAAGCTGCACTGGAAATGAACTAACGGTGACATGAAGGGATGTGAAAGCAGCGCTAACTGTTTATGTGAGTGACAGTTTTAAGTGTATATTGTTACTGTCAGACGTGGTGACAAGTTAGCTTAGCAGTTAGCACGTCGCCCCCGGACCGGTGCAGCCTGTGCCACCTGCGCACGGCCGCCGTCTGGCTGCTGCCCCTCACACAAGACGGCCAAGGCGTCTTCTAAACGTTCCTGTCAGCTTAAAAAGTGGAACTGAATGTATTTAAACCAAGTCGACAAGGACGGCAGACGAGCGGCGGGGTACAATGAGACAGCAAACCGGCGCGGCTGGCCGTTAAAAACCCACAGCGGGACGTCCGCCGCCCCAGCACAGCCGCAGCGACAGGGACGCGCCTCAGCACCGTCCCGCCGCCAGGCGACAAGCCCCAGGAAACATCCAGCAGCACGAAGTCAACAATTACGATCGTTACTGCCACACAGGCCAGCCTTACGTGGTCCACTCCGTCCAGCGCCATCTTGAAGCCGCCTCAGGCACTCTGCCTCACTTCCGGCGGCTCCGGCGCTTTTGAGAGGCTGTGTGGTACGTGGCGCCCTCTAGCGCGCGGGCTGACTGGCGTTTTCCGCGCCTCCTTCAAGCGGCGTTAAAGCGGCCCGTTTACGATGCGCGAGCTTCTTGCGGACTAAAGTCGCGCAAAAACCTGTCACAGCGCCTTCGTGGTTGCGGGGCTTCAGGTTCATTAAAAAAAAATCTCTAGGCAACATGTAAAACAAGAATCATGTAGTTTTGAAGAGTCGCAATTCTGTATGTGTGGGCCTGGCTTTAAAATGTTTTTTTTTTTTTTTTTTACCCCTTTTTAGACAGTTTTAAGTTACTTTTGGCCGGATTGACTTTACCAGTATAGTCCAGGCCATTTTTGCAAATACATTTATGTAGCATAATTAAGGCTGCTCATGTTTATTTATTATTTATTGGCCTTACATCCACACTGCGGTCTGTCATCCCCACACAAGTCCCGTACAGAGAAAAACCACCAAAAGCTCACAATAGACTGTATACATGAATTTTCACTATAAATACGTACATGTGGTCTAGTTCGGACGGCACAAGCGGCACAACGTGAACACCTTACAGCCGCGTGAATAAAGCCCGATTGTCGAGAAGGACGCAGCAGGAAGGCGTCCGCTAAAGACAAAGGCTTAGCTTTGTTCAGTGGGAAGAGCAGAGGGTCGGCGGTCCAGAAACGGGTAGAACTGGACCGTCCCGTTCGATGAGACCTCCCTTCTCCAGCAGCAGCTCCAGTGACTCCGGTACCAGTTCGGTCAGCACCGTCAGAGGGGCCATTCGCCCCTTTCCTTGTATAATCTAAAGGCATCCATTCATAGAAACGGCTACATTACAATATTACTAGTGAAAAACAGCCTTCACGTTTCTGCAGACACACCTTTCCTCACCAGTTGGCCTCATGTTTAAACACTCAGTTTAATCCGTTTGCATTAAAACCACAAACCGCATTTGACTTACCTTTTCGCTCCACGTTTCAGATTTATATCCCGTGGTTTTAACAACCGCCCACCTCTGTGTCAGATGACGGTCAAACGCATTAATGTGTCACGTGTTTGGTTGATGCAGGCATCTTTATTTTAGAAATGTACCAAAGTAATCCAAAAATACATATGTATAAAAGGTAATAAAATTCAAATGGTACACAAATCAGACTTTCTTGGAAAAAAAAAATTAAGCACCATCACATTTCTGTATACAAAGTGTAAGACTAAAAACAGACAAGGTCAACGCAACCCACCACCAACAGAGCACTGGTGCTCAGCTCAAGTTTCCTGCAAAGACTCCTCCTCTACCCACACACACACACACACACACACACACGTCAGGATCATAAACAGTGTATAAGTACTGTAGGCACGTGGGAAAACAACTGTCCTATTTACAATTTGCAGACAGACTAAAAAGTAAAATGAAAAGATGCAAAGTATTTCTCAACATCACAAAAAAAGGAACATTTTTAACACAGATATCAAACCCAAAAATTAAATCAGCCAGTAAAAAGTAACTTTACAATTGGAGGGAGAGAGAGAGAGAGAGAGAGAGAGAGAGAGAGAGAGAGAGAGAGAGAGAGACGTTCACCTCGCAGCCAAGCTAACGTGGTAGTTACCAGCACAAGTGAACAAACACCACAGCGACTCTGGAATGTTTACGAAAAACCGATATTCGTGATGTGCAACGCTGAACCTGATTTGGGTGCGAAAGGCCCGCCGCTGCAGAGCGAACGACGGCTCCTCCCGGCGCTCCATAAACACCCCTCTATGGCTTGGATTCCTACCTAATCAATATCACATTTCACATCTGAGCGTCTCTCCACAGAGAGCCCCGAACGCAGGGGCTCTTGGCGTGCTTACAGCGCAACACGCTAACAACATGACAAAGAGACTGTAAACATTCGAGCCAAGGCAGATGTGCTGACCGGGAACAGCTGGCCTGCGGAAGGGCGCTTTCCCATCGGCTCCGGGAGCCACATCGCTTCACCGAGGTTTCCTGAGAGTACCATCAAGAGTGGATTCTTGAATTAGGCCAGACTTTTTTAGGCTTTCAAAAATGTAATATTTACAAAGTAATAAGGAAAAATGCAGCCGCAGCTTTCCCAGACCAGGGAAGAACTCGCCTTTACACCACAACACGACACCAGTACTGCACAAAAACTGACCTGTACAGCACTTGCGCTCTTAAGCAATGGCTACGCTTCAAAATTACAGAAAAATAAATTGCATATATCGTAATACATGACACAGCACAGAAGTAACTACATCAGAAATGGAAATCATATCTATGCTGCACTGTAGAAAACCCAGATGCGCCAAAGTGTACATCCTCTTTGCTCCATCGCTAGGAAAAGAGTGCAATAAGAAGGAAAACAAAGGAATAATTTCCTGTTTCATACCAAAAAATGAACAACAGATGCACGTGATATATAGAAAGATTTCTGCATATTCTCTCATTTTCTTTTCCTTAGTAATACTGCATGTTAAGTTGCAGATTCATCTGATTTCTCTGTAATGTTTCAAAATGTATGTATGTATGTATGTATAAATGAATGTATGTACGTATGAATGAATGAATGAATCAATGAATGAATGAAAAAAAGGGGAGGAAACGGCAACTTTTTAATCGGTTCCAGTCGGGCAGTCTCACTGCAGAGCGTCCGGCCCAGGAGAAGCCGTCGCCCGGGATCACTGGTGACCCCTAACCTCTGGGAGGAAACGGGGCCGGCAGCTGCGGGAAGGACCGGCTGGAGCCGAGGTCTCAAGTCAGCCGGATACCCAGCACCTGCTCCAGCTCTTGTCTCCTCTGCTGCACCTGGGAACGAGATGCAGGTCAACCTTGAAGTCACCGGTCCTCCCTTGCTTGTCTGTCTGCGTGATGCGAGTGAAGCCCTTCAGGAAATATGAACCCAGATGTGACACAGCTCTTGCCAACCTTGGAGAAGATGTAACGGCCCACAGCCTCTGGGACCCAAGGTGCCTGGTAGAATTCGGAGCGCCTCTCCTCCTCCGGATTCCCAGCCGTATCCGTCATCAGCTGCCGCGTAAAAACACCAAATTAGTACTTTCCCGTTTCCTCAGCTCCATGCTGCGACTTATTACCACATGTAGAATCAAACGTACATCATTCAGGCTCTGAGCTGTGATGTACAACAGCGTGTTCGACAGAGTGAGGAACACAAACGTACACGTTACGGGCGGACCGCTGCCTACCTTCAGGTCGCGGCACTGTGACTTGAGCCAGTCCTGGATGAACTCCTGGGGATTGTTGCTGAAGCTCAGCATGAAGTCCCTCTGGGTCTTGAGCTGATTGATGGACTCTATTGTCTCATGGATCTGAGGGTCGGATCGACAGCAAACACACGCTCAGCACCTGACATTTTCCCACCGAGGGGCCTCTCGTGTGCCTTTGTCTTTCTTGCACGTTCCTCACATCCACCTGCTGTTACGATGGGCTTCTTCAATAAAACCAGAGGTTTGCGCAGTCTGAAATGTAATGGTTGTGACCTGAAGATACAACCATGAAAACCGTACTGAACTAGTACTATATTTTTCAACAGAACGACATTTTATCAAAGTTTTATTACTTAAAAGTCTACATCTATTTTAATACACTTGACATGGTTGCTTGCACTTAAATGCGACCTGAAGCTTTTAAATCAACAAAGTGGCAGTTAAATTAAACTCCAGTTTTACTTTGCTTGCTGTTGCTCCAAGCAACGCAGAGTGATTGGAACCCTGATAAAGTTATGTGACAGTATTTGCTTTTTGACGTGTTAATGAAATGATTGTTTTCTTAGTAAATGGTTTCAAGTTGTTTTCTTCTGGATGAATCCTAATATCACGATCATCATTTATTTTAAATTCTGTCTATAAAGGCTCAGGATTGCAGATGTCCAGAGCCTCTTCCAGAAGCACAGGCGACTGGTCCATTGCTTTACGTTTGTATATATGCATTTTTTTTTTGGAATTGCATCCACTAACCATTGTCTTGATTTTAAACTACTGTCCCCCTAAATGACAACTCCTTACTGTCACCCTGAAGGTCCTTATTTGCAAGCATTGAGAAGAGCAAACCAGGAGGCACCTTCATTTCCAGGGCAGCAATCTCCTGCTGGTTGGTGGTGGAGGACAGGAAGCTGTTCATCTGCCCCTTCAAAGGGTCGTCCACCTCCACGTCAATGTCGTAGCAGGCAGTCTTCTTCTGATCGTTGGGGTCCACACTAAAACCCAACGCACGATGGAAAAGTATGCAAGTTTAACAACTCACTGTAGCTGCCTTTAAAAACCAAAATAGAGATTAGACGCATTTGAACCTTCGATGACCCCCGTTTTTCAGAACTTGTTGCAAACGGTATCTGTCGTCATCTGCTATCCATCATCATTTTTGGACACCCAAAATGCTCCGATTTAAAGCCCTTTGTTTGGTGGATATAAAGCAGAGATGTTGTATCTGCTCCCTGTAGGCTCACTGAAGTGATGCTGGACCAGCCAGCCGAGCAGAGCCACACACACGTGGCAGGAAGTTTTCTGTGCGATGTGGAACACTAGGTGTCTAACACAGAACTTTACCTTCTCAACTTCCCTAGGAAACCGCATCGTTTTTACATCAGGGTTAATCGTGAAACTGCCTGCTTGCAACACGCCTAGCGCGAATACTCCCTAAACGCTTCTTTGCATCCGCATGTGGTTTCACAGGTTTCTAGCCCCAGGACAATCCTGATACCTGATGACGTGGTTGATGACAATGGGGTCCGGGTGCTGCAGCAGGCCTGCCAGCTTCATTGGGATCTCAGAGAACCTCATGCGGATACAGTTGAAGATCTGCAGCAAAGACAACGGAACGGCCTTCAGAGTTGCTGTCGCCTGAACCCTGCCAGTCTCTCGTGGTCTGGCGAAGGGAGAGACTCACCTGTCGGAAGTAGCGGTTGCAGTTGATGTACTCCTTCTCGTGGCTGTCCTGGAGCTTGTTGTTCTTGATGTACAGCCAAAGCGCCTGCATGATGCTGGCCCGGGTCTGAGTGTGGACCCCCAGCAACCGAGCCAAGCGTGGGTCCAGCTTGTACTGCGGGGGCTAAAATAAGGGAAAAACTTGCATTACTTGCAAAACTTGCGGTAGCCGCTCTTTTAAATCCAGTGTTTCCCGCTACCCTCTGTGCTGCCGTTCTTCAAAGACTAAACCTACTCCGTCCAACAAGGCTTTCTTCTTCCATATATACGTTTTTCATTTACACGATACACTTTGCTTATTTGTTACATTTAGCAGACCCTCCTCTGTAAAGTGCCGCACAACTCGAGTAAAAAGCGTATTAACAAAGACCTTTAAGTAGACACGCAACTGCTAGAGCAGTTTAGTTGTTCAGTGCCACCGCTGTGCACACATTACACCAGTAGCTGCATACAGAATCGAGGGGAAATACAAAGACGATTGTGACGAGATGGTATGATGCAAGTTGATGGAGCTGTTATGAGTTTGGGCCAGAACTGGGTTTAAAACAGATGTGCTTTGGGACTGTGTGTGAATGTTGAGAGGGATTCAGCTGCTCTGGGGGACAGAGGGAGGCTCATTCCCCCACAACGAGCCAAAACCTAGAACCTATAGACTTTTCATTTTTCAATTTTGGATCCCTTTTGTATGAGACCACAAAGTAGCCCACTTGCTGGGGTGTAGGGAGCGGTCAGGACCTGTACCCGTGACCTGACTGTCTGTAAAGAGTTCTGTAAAGGAGGGAGGGGGTCGACCCCCACTGCAGTACCTGGTGATCCAACATGAGGAGCAGGGTGCACTTCACATTCACATCCCCTGGTCGCTTCACCTGGAACCCATCTGTCTCCTGCGTGGTGGGCATTCTATGCCACTGCGAGAGGAGCATAAACATACACCCAGGGACTAAATCTCAGTCAACTGGCAACAAACGCAAAAAATTACACTACTACATATTCCAAAATTCAGACAAACAGTCCCATTGTAATACTATTTTCCTTCTGTTCGACGAGGCCAAACTACAATCATAATCTAACTACTGGTTTTTCAAAACTGGACAGGTTGTTTTACGTGTTTGTTCAAGTGTAATCTAAACAGTCAATCAGAAACAATGAGAGGTCCTCAGTGTCCAAGGCACTCTGGAACAGGGACCCCCTGCTTTGCCGGGCTAAACATAGGGCTGCCGTCAAGCTGAAGCGCTCCTGAAGCATGAAAACGCAACAGGTTTTAACTCTAATGGTATGACGTGACGTGGCACGTGAACACACTGTATGTTTACTGTAAACTTTTCTATCTGCACTTGGACCTGCTCTGCAAAGTGACGAGTCCCCCCGTAAGCAACGAGGGCAGCCTGATATTGTGCCTTAAGCCTGATCACAACATTTAGCAAGGAAATGAAAGGCAAGAAATTAACTATTTTTAGATATGGTGCCTTTTTGACTCCCTACAGCTTTAGGAGTAATGCCCTGTCTCCTATCCAGGACAGAAACTTCATGTGGTTTTGAAGGTCGCACTCGTATTTTATACCTCCACAAGGTGGTTATCTGGTCCATACAACTCCTTGTCAAGCTCAATGACCAAGCTTTTGAAGAAGGACGAGAACTTCCTCTTATGCTTTGCAGGCTGAAAAAACAACAAACACGTGATGGTAAGAGGAAATACAGTGGTGAAGTTCATTTTCCTTGGGGTTCGTGAGGGAGAATGCTGCTGCATTGTTCGGGTCTGACCACATCAGGGGGTTGGTTTCTGTGGAAGCTCTGGATTCTGGGTGACCAGTGCTCTTTGCTGGCATCTTCTGCCGCATATCCTTGTGCAACACGGCCTCCTCCGCTACGCTCCCGCCACCCGCCTCAGACCCCACCCTACTGCACGGGCTCCAACCAGCACTGCAAAACAAGTTCCTCTTTTTCACGTGGCAACGATCCAGGCTCTCAGCTGGAACGCTACTGCGGACGGCTCAGCCTTGGTGCGCTGCGCATAATTGACGCGGGTTTCTTCCCCCTCTTATTCTCCCCTTTTTTCAGTTTCTTGAGGAAACGCCGGACAAAGAATGCACATCTGGTCCCCCCAGTGTGAGCCAAGGACACATGCCAACCCTGCTGGAAAAGCCTGGAAGACACTGAAGACGCCATTATAAGGAACGTGCCTGAATCAAGACCCTCCCACCCCTTTGCATCGACACATTTTTGGCAGCCCGCTGCCGACGGTCCCCGTATTTTTCTAATGATGCCGATTACGTCAGCCAAAAAAAATCTTCCACATTGACAACAAACCACTTCAATCGCTCTAAGACAGAGGGGCAACAAGTTTTAAAAACTGTCAACACATTGCATTTAGCTAAAACTTCTCGAGAAAGCAACTCAGTGTTAAGCTGCTTACAGTGATTTACCATTTAGCCGGGTATTTTTTACTGGAGTGGTTCAGGGTAAGTACCTTGCACAAGGGTACTACACCCAGAGGTGGGATTCCAGCATTGGTTTTTTTTTTTGTGTCCAAAAGGAAAACGCTCTAACCAATACGCCACCTACCCATCCATTTTAAATGAGTTAGCTGAAATTCAGTCTGAACTGTTCTGCTGGGTTTCCCAATCCCGAGAGAATCCCGTCAACGCTGCTATTCACTGCAACCGGCCTCCTCATTATTCCAGCTTCACGGACATAATGAACCACTCCAGACGATGTCAAGTCTGTAAACATTCAGTCCTGTTCACCCGTCCCGTTCCAAAAATGATCAACGTCAAATTATTTAATCAAACTGCTAGTTAATTTTAAAGGGGCTTTAAAATGTCTTTTAGCAGCACAAGTCTCTCCAAAACCTCTGATAAAACATACAGAACTGTCAACATCATCCATTATAATAGTCACAGTGATGTCAAAATGCACAAAGGCCAAATAAAATTAAAATACAGCTTGGAAGGACACTGTTGCACATCTTTCTTAAATTATTTTTTAAACTATTTGCCATATCAAAATTCTCTCTCTCTCACACACACACACAAGCACACTTACATCCTCCAGCAGTTTGCCCTCGACCCTCAGCTCCCAGGAGGCCACCTTCTCAGCTTCCTCACCCTCAGGCTTGCCAGGCGTGTAGGTGTTAGAGATGTAAATCCGCAGCTTGCGCTTTTGCTGGGAAAAGAAAGGAGAAATAAGAACCCACGTGTTGTTCTCTTTGGTTCCTTGACAGATGTCTCAGTTTACAGTGAGACCTCTCTCTCTCTCTTTTTTTTTTTAACAATGGCCAGTTAATGTATTCTCATTGCATATAAACCTCATGAATTCAGAGGCATTTGGTCATTTATTTTATTTAGTTAAACAGACATGGACAGACAGATAAGAAATGATTAATCCCAAAGGCAATTACATAAAAATGACTTTCCTGTGACCATTTCCAACAAATGGTAATCTACAGATTTTGAATTTGTCCAGGATTTGAACATCGGACCTTGAGCCCCCAAAGTGAGACTCAAACCCCCAAGTTTACCATTATTCATAATTTACCATCATGAAATGTAAAGAATATAAATGCCACAAGGCGGGTTCGAAAGAACTCCACACCGGGTAGTTAACGTAGTGGGTCGCTTCACTAACAATGTGCCTGACGTTTTAACCCTAACCCGATGTCAAGTGTCATCACGTAGAAAGAAAGCTTCTAAATCATCTCACCTGCTTCAGCTCAGCCAAAAAACAAGGAATTAATTGCAAAACCAACAATTACGACCGAAACCAACTTCAAATTAGGTACGAAGCCAACCTGGCAAGTTTTTGCTCTACAGTTGCACTTTGGAGAAAGAAAGTCCATGAAACACTGACCGTTATTGGTTTTTTAATGGCCTCCTGGATTTCCATGCGCTTGCGGGCGATCGTCTGGTCCAGCTTCCTTTCGAAGGCTAGGAGGTCCATGTACGCTTGGGATTCAGGAACCAGGTCTCGAATCTGCAGAGGAACGGGTGTACAGAGCACAGGGACACGAAAGCCTTCATTTGCTGAATAAAGATTTAACTGCAGATCTCTAAACACGATGGCATTTCATTGAAGGCCCTACTAAACTGAACCCTCTTTTTCACTTTTGAAGTGCTTGGTATTAGTGGAACATCTTTTCATCGAGGATGCAACGTATTCACGACTGTGACTTTGTCTCGGGACACAGATCACGAGGTGGGCTTCAAACTCACCCTCTGGGGAAGCACTTTGTCTGCCATTTTACGCCTTTTCACACTGAAATATAAAATATGACAACGAATAACTTTAAAATAACTCCACATAAAGTACTAAAACACCACTCTGCTTCATGAGCAAAACAAGGATACAAACATAAACACAGTATGCATAAAAAGCATTTACCACACTTGGACTTTGCCTTCACAACATTAAGTCACAGTGGATTTAATGAAGCTACTTCTGACACCGATCAACAGAATACTCAATTTGAATGAATTGCATACATAAACCACAAAATAAGTTAATGTACAGATCCAGTGTAATTTAATATTGAAAAACAAAAAATAAAAAGATGTCCAATGGGCACGGGTACTTTTTAAAGTGCAGAAGCAGCAGGAACCAAACCAAAACACCTTCATTACGTCCAGAGATTCCAGCCATAGACACCAGTATATTTTTGGTCCCCTCGTGGTTCCCATGCTCTAAACAGTCATGAGATCTCTTGCGCCTTGAAGTTTCTTTGTTCTCAAGATACTCAAGACTAGCGAGTGTGCCCTTCCCTTGCAGCCAGAGGCCATGACCACAGACGCCCTCTCACACTGGGCACAAAAGCATGTCTGAAACCAAAAACCTGCTTGACACAAACACAGACACTCTGCTGTTTGTGGAGGAGCCAAGAAAAGTGGGCGGCATGCCACTTAAACAGCTCACTCATTTACCACTTGCGGCATACACGCAGCCACCATAAGCTGGGGAAAGGCTGCGTCGAGTCAAAATCAGTCTTCTTCTTCTGAGTTGGAGGCAACTACACTCCAAGAGGAGATACAAACGTTTGGTTCCTGAGAACTCGAGGTTCTGAATGGTTTCATTTAAACCCACTACAATTCAGACAATATTTCTGCTTCCAAAAGGTCCCAATCTCAGCTTTGTGTATAATTAGTTGGAAAGAGCTGAGAAAGCACAGGTAGACAGACCTTCAGCATTGCACGGTAACTAATGAATAGAAACGGCTTTGTTTTGTTGTGTCATGACAACTAATGTTAGCTGTTGAAATATTTGTTTCCACTTTAATGATATTTTAGCATAAATGGGAGCTTTGGAGTTGACCAACTCAAATCGATTTTTACCGCTGAAACTAACGGTGCCCTCCCTGACATAGTCACGTAGCAAATGAAAGTGAGTGTGACTGAAAGTGTGATTTAAGAGAATTCCCCTTGCAAATGTTTTTTTATTTTTTTTTTCCTGGAATAAATTACCTTTGCCAGGTAGTTGAAGACTGCATACTTATCATGGCAAAGCCAGTAGCCAGATGCAGCTCAGATGTACACACAGAACTGTAGGTAACGGTCTGTAGCACCGCGCCCCTAATAAAGTCCCTCGCTCACCCACGTCTCTGGCCACCCATGGCCTGCTGCTGTTGCTGGAGGAAGCGCTTGCGAGCCGGGTCCATGGCAGACTGCGGCATTCCTGGCCGCATGGGCAGGTTGGAGCTGTACGAGGGCCCTGGGACGGGTCCCGCCATGGGCCCCATAGCTCCCATGGGCACCCCCCGGTTGGGAGGCATGCCGGGGCGCTGAGCAGAACCAAAGAAAGATTGGATTATAGCCCAGAGCTTCTAGGATGACAGTACTGATGCAGAATTATTCTTTCTGATAATGACTGACAGGACAGTTACTGAAGTCATAAATCATCATTTTATAACTAATCCCGTGATTCATTTTTAGCATGTGCAGCTGTAATTACATAAAACAGGTTGAATAAACAGTTCAAGTATGATTGGAAAAAGGCTGCCCAGGAACCTGACTTCAATACCGTGACAGAGATTGCAGAGCTAAGTGTGGAAATAATGTTCTTTGGGTTTTCATACACAGCGTAAAATGTTCGTGGGAGTGTACCGTACAGGTTAGACAGGTGACAAAATAAAACGGTCTTTTTTCAAGCCATTGTTAAAGGTAGATGAGGCGCAAAATCATATCGGATTAAAAGAAAGGGAGTCAATATTTTGACTTTGTATAGACATCTTAAAACTCAAACTTTTTTTAAAACATTTTTTCTACCTCCTTACGCAAGTATAATTTACACACGCACACTTTATTGTGCAAGAGGGCCACTTTGAGAGAAAGCAACGCTTTAGATATTAGTACGACACTAGCTAGACGTACCCAAAACCAGAATATTCTTACACAGTTTTAACTATAGTTGTCGATTTTGTCACAAGAGACAACTAAAGATCAAGCGTATGTTAGAACTAAAAACCGGTTCATTTTTTAGAGGGGTTGTGTATTATGCAAAATTGTGTCTTTCACGCCGTTTTATATTTAGGTTCATCAACATCTTACATCCACGACAGTCTGGTTCCTTGGGCACAGCCGCAGATGTCAGTCATACTGCAGCGTTTTCCCACCTTGAAGTTCCAGTGGTGGGGAACAAGGCGATGAAAAGGTCTGCAGTTTTTTGTTTGTTCAGCACATTATTCTGTATCATTTTAACCAAACAAACTGGCAGAGGGTGGATTCAGGATGATGACAGATACACCGCCGCTGCGTGGCCCTGTTTTGCGTCCCTTGTGTCACCTGTGTCTGTAAGATGTCTTTGTACCTGTATGGATCTCGACAAGTGTCTGTACGTTTGTGTGTGTATTTGTACATGTGTCTCTAGCGCTGTAAGAAGTGGGCCACGGGGTGGTTTTCAACCGTGTTCTTCGTCTCGATCTCTCTCTCACACACACACACACACACACACACACCCAGGTACAAAGCGGCACGTGCACGCTAGTGCTCGCAACGCGGAAGTGCCACTGCAAACCGCAGCGCTGCAGGCCTTTCTTTGGAAAACTGGGTTTTTTACCACATCTGTCGGGTCCCACTGGGGGCGAACGACGCAATAATAAGGTATTAGACGTATAATAAACCCAGTAAGTGGCCTCGCAGCCGCCGTGTTTCGGTCTGTCCAGCAACGTGAGCAGCGCTCGTTCCCGCGTCACCGCCAGTTAGCACTGACTGTTAGCACGTCGCTAACCACAAAGTCGCGCTGAACTGCGGCAACGACGCTAAAGCGCCCAGACGTACAAGCGAGGTCGCAACAGCGTTTAGAGGATCTGTTACACGTATTTCCGACAACAAGCGCACAAGAAACGAGCTGTGAAGCAGCCCTGCGGTGGTTCGCACGGAAAGCACTACGCAGCGAGCGTCAGACGGCTCCGCGTCTCCTTCCGCCGTGCGATTCGGCTGTCCGGGCGCTGGTTCGGCGGGTTACCTGGTGGTACTGCGGGGCTCCGCCGCTCATGGGCCGGTAGCCGGTGCCGCTGTGCTGCATGGCCGGGGGCATCCTCACTCCGCCGCCTCCGAGCCCGGCGCTCATGGGGTTAACGGCGGGGCTCGCCGCGGGGTTTACCGGGCTCCCGGCACTACCTGGGTACCCCCCTCTCGAAGACATTTAAACACAACAAAACAGTAATAACAGCAATAAAAGCTACAAGTGTGAGTGGTGGCACTTTAGGCGCGCGTCCGCGCGACACCCCGCGTTGTGCCGCGAGTTCCTCTCTCAGCGAAGGGCGGCTGCCGCGCGTGTCTCCGCTCCCCGCGAGCCCATGGCGCGCGCCTCCGACGCCTGACTGTCACACACACACACACACTATCTCTCTCTCTCTCTCTCTCTCCCCCCCCCCCCC
>UFQX01000683.1:0-10134 GCA_900497675.1 Arapaima gigas
ATCCTCGCTTTATAGCATTTTTCCCACAGGTGCCTAAGACTTTTGCACAGTACTGTACGTATTAACGGTTTTAACTACTTGTTCCAAGAATCAGTGCAGAACTGTGAAGTTTTTGCCATAAGTCCCTGTCTATATGACTTTGCATCCATGAGAAGAATCACAGATGTGCTGTAGAATACGCAGTACATTCCTTTATTGAAACCCCAAGGACAGAATCCTGCATAAGTGAAGCATCTAAAGTATTTTCACTCCGGTGAAGTGACCGTTGTTTGTTTGGGTTGCTAAAGAACCAGTGAGCAGCAGAATATAATTGAATTCCAGTTTAACATTTCAGCACTGCGTCACTGATGAAAGGGAGCACACAGTTTGCGGCCATATCTAAAAGCATATGGAGCGTTCTCTACAAAAACTGAATGGCTTTGCCGTTTTCTCCAAATGTATTTCAAGTGTCCTTGGTGAACAAATTGAAAACCGCAGCATACGGTTTATTGAATCTATGTTTACATTTTTTGGCTTTAGAGCGTTGAAATGGTTTCCAGTTAAAGCTCATGCCCCCTGTCAATATGTGCTGACTCAGCACTTTTGGAACTGGCACAAAAAGTGGTTACAGAAAAAGTTTTTTTTTTTTTTTTAACTTCTGTCTCACGTTTTTCATCTTTTAAAGTCATTTAAGGGGCCACGTGGATCAACTAATGCAATAGGTCCATTAAATTAGAGGCGGCCACAGAATAAACAACAGGGGAGCGAATGGCGGGAAGCGATGGAAGTGTTACGGCGGAAAGGGAAGGAGAGAAACGACCCTTTTAGGACAGCAAATCAAATCAGATCCGTTATCAAAGTTGGTTTTGCCGCCGCCGCATTTCTGCGTCGAAACGGTTGAAGATGCGTGTCGGACAGGTCCAGGTGACACCGAGAGGAATATTATCAAAGTCACGGTTTCTTCCGAGGCCGAATAACTATGTAATTAACTGTTTGATTCAAAATTTTTTTATTTTTAAAGTGTCTCCGATATGAATTATTCAGAGTTGAGGAATGTTGCGCTCCCTGCGCGTCTGAGTCCAAATGCAGGCCGAGACAACAGGAGCACCGGGGCTGTTTCTACACAAATGACAACAATCACAATGAATATTTTATGCAATATTCTTACCCTGAGCGGGTGGGGGAAAAAAAAGGTTTGCTTGTGTTCAGATGTAATATGTTCTCCTCCTGTTTTGATTCTTTTGGGTTATGCTAGTCCCAGGGGAACATTTTTGTCGCCGACGTGCCTGTATCTACGCGGAACGATTCGCCGTGACAAGCAGAATTTTAGTAGCGAACATCGTTCGTATTTTGCGTTTTGCAGCCGTGTACCTTTTTCTGACAAAATCATTATTTAAGCATCCTGTTGCCGTCGTCTAATACTAGAATCACGTGTGCAGTAAGAATATCATTAATATAAGCAGCTTCTAAAAAGCTCCCTCATTAAATTTTGAAGTTAAGCATTTTTTCAGGCTGTATGTTCAGTGCGACACATCATCCAGTTTATGTAGGATTTTTTTTTTTAAAAAAAAAAGACTGCCGATGTACAGTCTTAACATTGGATCAGACTTTTTACGTTTAAATACATCCCGTCATTTTATGACAATTATTTCAGGCTCATTTTGTAACACGGTCGGTTCTCGATATGTTTAAGCAACTGCGTGTAGCTTTGTTCGTTCTCCCACAATAACGTATGGTAATATGATGATTCCCCCAAAGGCTGGGCCTTTATCGTGGATGACGCTGACACTCGAGAAGGTCTGAATCTCTAATGGAAGCTACTCGTCCTCCAGGGTCGGGCCGATGGCACCAGGCCCACAAGCCTGTTTTGTTTATTTTTTATCAATAGCCAGACAGCGCTGAAAGACACAACCATTGTGCAGAGCTGTCTATTGAAAGGCGGGTCCTGCTCTTGTCTCACCTGCGTACTAAAGAGCGTCTGTAAGAATGTCCACATTGTGCAAAGTGTACTGAAGCACTGCAGCGTCATCATCTGTGGTTAACAGGCCCCCCTGCTCGCGTCCCCCCTTTCCGGCCACATTAATTTTAGGCACTCGTCCGTTTTGTCAAATTCACTTTTCCTTGTTTCATCTATGGGTAGAATCAGTTTAAAAACGTACTTAATTTGCATTTGCTAAAATTTATGTAACTAAAGCAACACTGTTTAAAATGTATCAGGTCAGCATACATTCTGCACGCGCAGGAATATATTTATAAATGTTCATTTTTATTTGCCGTTGACATATTGCCGTGTATCTCTGATATAATGTAGAAGCCAGCGAGCGTTACGCATACCGTGTCCAAGTGAATAAATGTTTTTTTTTTGTTCTGTTTATCACACGCTTACAGGTGATAAACAAAACGCTATTTATAGGTCTGCAGGTATTTATAGGTTACTTGAGTAGCAGCTAGGAGATGTGCAGTGCGAGAGGTGAATCTGCGAAAATAAACCTGTCCACGATGAAATATTCCAGCCCGTTCACGCCTGTCTTATAACCTACTGCCATTTGAAGGAATGGTGGTGCATGAATGCACAGTTGTTTTTTAAAAATTTGCTGCGCAGGGGTGAAAAGCTCAGACTCGGCTGTCCTGCAGGCAGTCGTGCTCCTATCTGTCTGAATTTGGCACGGAAGTAAGGACCGCCGCAGCTGCGGCTGAGGGGGGTACGGGAAAAGAATAGACGATTTCTGGGAGCTGGGGGAAAGATGCACATTGTCGGGATTTTCTGAAGCTTTTGGACAAGAATGTCAAAGCAAACCATTCTTCTAAGGTTTTAAAATAGAACACTAATAGTTCACATCAGTCTGCTGTTGACAGGCTGTGAGAGGATGGTAATCTGTTTGAATAATATCTACAACCCTGGTAGAGAACTTCACCGATTCTCTCTGTGGATATTTCTGGAAAGGTGTGACGTCTGACGCGCATGAAATCAGTTCATTAAAAATGTATATTTTCATCGGATATTTTAATCTAATGTTTCCTGAAGATCCTTAAAAGGTGGAGTCGTGTCTGTTGTGATCCTGAACGGTTTCCCACATTTTGAGGAAATCAAAACCAAATTAAAAAGAAACGGTCGCTATTTATACACTTGGTTCTGGGTTTTCATAAGTAATGATAAAAATTGTGAATTCATTAAATACTCTAAAATCACCATAACTTCTAGGCAACGTGGTGGTTCAGCAGGTGTCGCAGTTCTGTTTGCGGGTTCCGGTCTTATCCTGGCTGTATGCGGTCAAAAGTTCCTGTAAACGTCCTCTGGCTTCTGTCGTTCCGAATCACAACTCAAGAAGTGCCGTTCAGGTGAATCGCTCGTTCGAAATGGCTCCGTATTCCTCTCATGTGCCGTATTTCCCAGAACGGTCCTTGAGTCCATTTGACCCTATTTAGATAAACAGAAATGGCTGGATAAATGTCAGCACAAAAACTACTTTAAACTGCATAAGTCATATCGCATTAATCACGTACGGCGTAAACACAAGGTAAAGAAGCAAAGATTTATGTTAGTTTAACTGTGGTCATATGTGAGGAGCGCCTAGGCTTTAAGTGTCTAAGAGTTTGACCTCCGACAACTTCTAATATTCTCTACATCAAATGGAAGACGTGAGTTAAGAAATGTGCTGCTATGTGTGCCGATACGTGCAAGTAAAGGCTTTATTCAAGTGAAGGAAAAGGTCGAGTCAGGTCAAGTCAGCACAATAACCCTCGCCCCCTTACTGCCACCAGCCAGAGTGTGAACAAGTAGAGACTGCAAGTTTTTGAAACGTCTGCAGTCGCTGGAAAAACTGGGCTGTATCATGTTGAAAAGTATATAGTTATCCTGAAACCGCGGTGTTGTGCTGTGCACAATGGTATCATTCCCAGAAACTCACTCAGTCTAAAAAAAAATAATTTATCCATTTTGTCACCGTTATTGTAAATAAGGAATTCAGATATTTTTTTTCCTATCCGTTCCACGTACTTCCAAATGATGTTTACTTAATTTACAACCATGCAAATAGCTCGGTATTTGGCTTTTTCTGAACATTTAAAAAGAATAAAATGATCAAATACCTAAACCAGAAATCCACATGACTTTCTTTAAAATGTGATCCAAGCCTTGTGTGACTGCTGGAACTTCTGCCTAATTCTCAACGTCTGCCACTGGTGTTTCTACAACCTTTACCACATAATAACAATATAGTAATGTACAATAATAACAATGCACTCATTCTATGTGTCCTAATGTACACAAAAGCCACTTGTTGGAATTATCTGACAGTCCCAGTGGAAAGTGGTTCCACCATTGGGTTCTTTGTTAACAACCATCTCATCCTAGACTAGGGGACAGTCTGTTGACCCTCGACTGGTGAGACCTACAGTACTGCGGAAAAGTCTTAGGCACCTGTGGGGAAAATGCTATAAAGCGAGGATGGTTCCAAAAATAATGCCACAAATACTTATGAATCAATAAACCTTCTAGAAAGTGCAGTAGACAAAAAAAACCTCAGTCAGATCAATATTTGGTGGGACCACCCTTTGCCTTTAAAACACCATCAATTCTCTCATGCAAACTTGCATGCAGTTTGAGGTAGAGGTTGGGAGGTTCTTCCAAACTGGCCACAGGTCTTCTGCAGACTTTGACTGTCTCTGCATGTCCTCCCAGACTGACTTGATCATGTTGAGATCAGGGGTCTGTGGGGACCAGACCTTCTGTTGCAGGATTCCTTCTTTTTGCTCAAGATAGTTGTGTATGAGTGAGATTGGGTGTTTGAGGTCATTCTCAGGCTGCACAATGAATTTGGGACCAACCAGAAACCTCCCCGATGGTAGATAAGAATCTACCTGTACTTCTCACCAGACATTGAGGTGGCATGCCTAAGACTTTTGCACAGTACTGTATTTCAAACCTCTAGGCATGTCCTAGTTGACACATCTTTGACACTGTGGTCTTTAAATGAAAAGAAATCATCTTCAGCCTTACCACCTCAGGATGCCAGCTAAACTTGTCCAAACAGGACAATTATGTTACTTTGTCCTTTCAAAGATGCTGCCCTTCGAGAAAGTCCGAGTTTCTGAGACCAAGCTGCAGATGGACACACTTGTATCAGTGTCAAGCAACAGCTATTTTAAAGCACAATACGAAATTAGACCTGTGTGCAGAGCTTGGCTTGCAACACCCGAATTGCCGTCGTCTGCTATTCATCACTGAAATATGTGTCTGTTTTGCAATCAGAAAAGAGCAACCTTTTTCACTGAAGAAGATTGTGGACCATCTGAACGCCCTCTTTTCTGTGCTTCAGATTCGTAGGTATTGCTTTGCAAATCTAAATCTCTGCCACTAATGTAGGGAAGGCTGAAATTTACGTCAGATTTCATGTGCAATCCAAATAGAAATCACCTTTACCATCGATGTGACTCTCTTGAGCGTAAAACACTGAACAAGCCCATTTTGCATTGTCTTGGAAATGAACAAAAACTGAAAAAAAATGCATTAAGTGAGAAGTGAGACTATTGGAAAACTGAAGTAAAACTGATTTGATGCTTATGAAATTTTTACTTCAAATCCAAACACAAATATGAGGCTCCTGTAAATCCTGTAAATGTCAGCTTTCATACCAGCGTAATGTTTTTCTATATTCAAAACCATGTGAAACCATGAAAAAAATGTTAATTCTTGTGTTTAGGTCCCCGGGTTTTAGTTGTGCATAAATACTGGGCTAAATAGATCGCAGATGTTTCTAGTTGCTCAGCTGGTCCATGTTCCCATAACTTCAGACAAATGAAAGGCCTGTGAATATATCGAATTGGTTGTAGCCGTTGGGGTCCATCTTTGGATGAAGATGAAAACTAAAGAATTAAATATGGTGGAAACGCAAACCATTCTGAAGATGAGTTTACGACAGACAACAGTTAGAACCTTTGCAGAGAAACTGGGCCTCACCAAGTCGGCAGCATGAAATGAAGGAAACCGCTAGAGGAATTAGCAATTTGCAATGAGCAGGACATCCAAGAAAGACCACTGCAACTGACGACAGAAAAAATCATGAGAGTTGTGGAGAACGGCCCCCAGAATAAGACAGAAAGAAATCTCAGATAATTTGCAGAGAATACAGAAGCTGCTCTGCAAGACCAGGTAAATAATGCTGAGTCAGAAGAATTATGGGGAAAAAAAAAAAGTTATTTGGGCAGACGAGGTGAAGATGAAGTGATAGAAAGGAAAGCGTGTGGAGAAAGAGTGGGACTGCCAACGATCCCCAGAACAACCCCTCATCCGTGAAGCATGGAGGAGGATTATAATGGCCTGGGCATGTATGGCGGCCTCTGAAACTGGCTCACTGGTCTTTATTGGTTATCTAAGTGATGATGGAAGGGGCAGAACGAATTGTGAAGTGCACTGAAACGTCTCTTCACGTGTCTAAAAACGCCGTCAAATTCACTGGGTGGAATTTCATGATGCAGCAAGACAATGGTTCGAAATCATCCTGAACGCTAGAGCAAGGAGTTCATCAGAAAGAAAAAGTGGGCAGTTTTAAACTGACCAAGTCGGTCTCTTGCGACAGCATTCTGGTAACTTTACAAATCTTTAATTTGGTTTAAAGTTATTTGCTGCAATACGTATGCTCAGCTAGCTGAAACTGGGGGCAATGTTAAAAATGACAAGGTTCCCCGATGGTTTAAGCTACTATACATGGACCAAAATTACCTAGAAACAAAAGCTGACATTCTCCACTTTACTATTCGCATTCATCCTTTGATCTGGAAGGAAAAATTTCATAAACACGAAAAAACAGCCAGCTTTACTCGGCTGTCCAAATACTTACCCGTCTCCCGGTATAAGGCCGGAATCCGGTCACATACACTCAGTGGAAGATACTGAAAGATGTCCTTCAATCTATGGAAAGCACCTTAGATCCTGGTCAGGTCTTTCTTTCACAAACATGTCTTTCTTTGATGTGATTCATTGTAAGAACATGAGAGACATATTGTCCAAACTGACATAAGCCCTTGGAGGTCCCAGAGTGCTTCCAGCTGCTCTTATTGAATACTTTCTAATTTCCATGTTCTCAAGTGATTCGCACGCCATTGTGTGCTGAATGGACACTTATCAGACTCAAAGTACCCTCCTAGATGAAATTACATGTACCGCTTATACTATCATTTTTTACTTAATATTTTCGCCCTCCTTAAATAAAGGCTCCTCTTACTTGGGTGCAGTTTTTCCTGTCATTTTTTGTCACAGTGTCTCTGACAAGGCTCTGTTTTGCAGTAGTTTCTATAAGATAATGTAGCTCTCCGTTGTCAAAGAGATGCTAATATATACGTAGGTAAACACAGCAAGCTAGTGAGACTCTCGAATAAGCGGGCTGCCCCATGCGGGCCCATATCTGTCCTCGGACGACGCTTAGCGTGGTTCTCATACTGTTAGTCGCCATTGTTCTGTTTTTACGCTTTTATACAGCAGAGTCAGGTGTAGCACCTGACTTGTGGCAGTATTTTTTGGCTTGGCCTCGTGTATCGCCGCGCATCCATTACTCACGTAGTGTCACAGCCACATTATTTTAATGCTTCACGGCACAGTGGGCTGGATTTTACTGTGTTTGATCAAGATCTTAGACTTGCTTTGATAAATCAACTAATTTAAATATCTCAGGTACGTCCCGGCTCACCGGATCAGTTTATTCGCTTGGGGGGTCAGAGTGTCCCATAAATCTTTCTTTTTTTTCCTTACTGTACAACCAAATCCTCCTTTGTAACAACACAACCAGCGCCTGTCGCCGTTCAAGTCAACACGGAAAACGCAAGCGCGCACAAACCGCTCCATCTCTCCCAGACGCAGCTCTTTGTCTCGCTTAAAACCCACCAAAGAGCCGCCATCTTCCCCCCGCTTTAAACCAAAGCCCGGGTTACACGGGAACCCCCGGCAGCTTCGTAGGTTTCCGAGGAGCCCGCCGAACGCAGCAGAACGTCTGCGATGGGTTTTTTTCTCGTTTTCACTCGCGCCCGCGTGCGAGAATCGCGCACGTTGGCGCCCGGGGAGGAAACCGTCGGCGTTTCGACGGGCCTTACGCGGGCGCAGCGGCTTTGTTATGATACGGCCAACAGCCCGCGCACCTGTTACAGCTACCCCACCGAGCGTCCGGTGCGGAGGCCGGTAGCGCCGCGCGTGCTCGTGGTCGAGCAGAACAATGAAGAAGAGTCGGAACGTGCCGTGCGGAGTCCGACTCGGGCTCCGCCTAATTACGCACATTATCTCATTTGTCATTGTATGGGACTGTTGTACCATCTTCCATTCATTTCATTATGCTTTTCACATACTGGCAGGGACCATTTGGTCTGAATTTTGACCACCCCCCCCCCCCCTTTCCCTTTTAGTGATGCAGAGCAATTTGTCAAGTAATTAGCGGCGCTAATTAAATTTTTGTAGCTGTAATCCAACGGATATGCTAAAATATTCCTTGTGCCGCCAGTCCTCTGTCGGTTCACATTTAACTTGATGGTTTAAAAGAGGCTTCTTTTCTGGCTTCCACTCCACTTAATCACCTCATTTGCATTTTATATTGGTAAATCAAATTAAACACCAGTAGCTTTTAGTGTGATTGACTGTGGTCAGGGCTTTTCAGACGGGGGTTTTTTTTTTTTTTTTCCACAGAAAATTAGACCAATTTTAATATGAGTAGACTTCAGCTTTTCATATTCAGCAAACCGTATTCACTCAGCTAATTAAAAGCTTTTTTTTCCCCCCTTTTTGCTATGTTTTCCCAGATGGATGCACACACACACACACACACACACACACACACACGCACGCACGCACGGGAGTGTATGGTTCAGACTGTATAGAGTTACACGTTCACGCAAACACACAGCGAATAAATGTAAGGATGTTCGAAATATTATGCCCGGTATTTTCTGTTATATCAAAATACACCGGAAGGACCAGCATGAAGTTTGATCCACATGTGATGCATTCTTATAAATATATATACCGTCGCAAATGTATTATATGTCACGAATTTATTATATCCAGTTGCGTTGAACTGCACGCGAGTCGCTGCACCGCAGATTTATGAACATTTAACATTCACTTCTGATGTTAAACATTTTATTTCTGCGGCACAGGTTTCAAATCTGTGCTTCCTACAGACAAGCAATTTTAATGCAACGCACAGAAATACCGGGTTTAAAAAAAAAAAAAATGAACAAAAATGTTGCTGCTATGATTGTTCACTTGCGCGACTTTGAATCGGTTCCTATTGAAGTGCATAAGTACATTTGCCACAAGGACGCTGAAGCCGTCTGACAGCACATTCTCTATTTGGACACCAGTCCAGACTGAAAAAACAACTGCATTTCAATGACGCTCCTATAATTCAGCCCCCAGCTTTACCAGATTCCCTCATTTCGTACCTCACACGTCATTTATTCCTATATTGATGCATTTTTTTGCATAAGCTCTAGTAGTCCTTGAAGAAAGACGTTTCGTTCCATTTTGCAGATTTTTTTAAGGTGTGACGTCGCGGGGATGCGAGAAGAATGGCGGAGCCTCTGAGTGAGACGAGACCAGCGACACTTGACAAAAAAAAGGCAGCTGTCCTCCAGGGAGCGATCCCCCCCGGGAACTAATGGGCGCTGAGCTCTCGGCTGGGACCGTCTGCCGTGTCACTCCTCAGGGCTGCGACAGTCAACTTAATTGCAGCTTTTAGGATCATTACTGCGAGAATGTGAATTTTAAAATGGACGGGGCTCTCCTGGCTCTTGACAAACAGGCCCCCGGCAAGAGTCAGCAGTGCCAGCAGCCACTGGGAGATGTATGGAGAAAACCACTTTAATAGGGCCCCTTTTTTTTAACCCTTCTCTACATGAGAAGAAACATTTTCCCCTTGCCCGTGCCATTTCGAGCATTACTTGTATTCTTCGATTATATATTCCGCGATTTCCGTTTCTTTTTCATTTTTTTTTTTTTTTTTTTTTAAATGTTCACATTTATGAATCAAAGCCACAAATTGAGATAAAGCGTAAGAAACAGACAGAAGGGTTTGTGTTTGGCAGCCGGACGAAGGCGACTGTTCCCGGGACAACTCGCGTGATATAAATAGTCGCGATCCGTGTCCCCCCCCCCCCCCCCCCCATCTTTAT
>UFQX01000683.1:10153-72218 GCA_900497675.1 Arapaima gigas
CCCCCCCCCCCCCCAGTAGCGTTTCAGAAACGCTTTTTCTGCCCTGCATATATCGAACGCCCGCTTAAGCTTCTTTATGGCGGGATGCGTTCGAGCGAGCCGATTTTTGCACCGGGGCCCGTCAGCTGGAAGGTGCCGATTTTTTTAGAATATATTGTAAGGCGGCAGAATTGAGCCGGAGAGCCGCGCGGGGGAAGCTGGCCCCGCTTCAATCGGTCCCGGGGAGAGGCCAGACTCCTTAAGTACTTTTAGAGACCGACTGTCAATCCTGCAGAAAGCCACCTCTCCAGTGACACTGCACTCTAATCTTTCGGCAAACGCGGGAGGAGGAGGAGGAGGAGGAGGAGAAAAAAAAACTCAGCGAGGATAAAATAGTCCCTTTTCTGACATTTTCTTGAAAGTATAATGAGCGCCCAGGAATAACTGCCCTGAGCAGTTTCTTTAATTGCGTGATCGCACTTGGAGACTCTTCTCGTAAACATACATTTCAAATTTTGCTATAGATACTGGGAAATATTGCACTAATGGAGACGTCCGTTCGAACCGGGGGTTTAGCGAGCGATTAACTCGAGGCTCGCCGTGCGTCAAACACACACGGGCGTGCGGCTGTGAACGAGGACAGCGGCGGATGCAGTTACTGTCACGTGACGTGCAAACGGAGCTAAACGGAACGTCGGGCCCCTCGGCTTCGCTCGATCCGCCGGTTTTCGTCTTCCAGGTCGATACAATTCACCCTGGACTTCGGCACTGACCGTCGCGACGCCTCGTCGGTACGTTTGGTGTCAAAGGTGCACCGCACGGGACGGGCAACTTTCAGGCTCTTCGGACCTTAAGCGCAGGCGACCGCGAGACTCGGTGCGCTTCAGACGCCGCGCGTGAAAAAACAGCCATTTGTATTCCCAATTAGACAGCTTGCCCCGGTGGCTGTAAACCACTCCACTTCTCGATCAGGTTTTATTTGATGTGCTCGTGAACAGCTGGATATTGACCTTCCTCGGTTGTTAACACCAGGAGAAATGAATCAATTTCTTTGTAAATGCGTGGAAGTATTATAAAGTCGTTCGGCGCCTCGCAGTCAAGTTTGTTTCGCAGATCAGTGGCACCCCAGTGAACGTCAACTGCGCTGGTTAACATAAAGGTTAAATCTCTCTGAGGGCTTTTGTAATTGGAAACCAAATTGAGTCAGACTCTGCCAAGTGTGTTTTTCAATTTGTTTGTCAGCACCACGATAGTATAGGCGCACTTGAATCTAAAGATCAAAATGGGATGAGGAACGACAGCTCAACAGGTTGTGGTACAATAAACAATTATGACATCTCAGTGAGATGGACTGTTGCCTCTAGAGGACTTTGTGGTGTTTTCTGCTTCTGTAACAGCAATGAGGCCACAGTTTCAGGGGTCTGTTGTGCTACACTGAAAATACCTGCCGGTGTGACCGTGGGATATGCAGTACTGTGCAAAAGTCTTAGGCACCTGTGGGAAAAATGCTATGAAGCGAGGATGGTTCCAGAAATAATGCCATGAATACTTATTAATCAATAAACCTTCTAAAAAGTGCAGTAGACAAAAAAACCTCAGTCAGATCAATATTTGGTGGGACCACCCTTTGCCTTTAAAACACCATCAATGCTCTTATGCAAACTTGCATGCAGTTTGAGGTAGAGGTTAGTAGGTTCTTCCAAACATTTTGAGGAACTGGCCACAGTTCTTCTGCAGACTTTGACTGTGTCTGCATGTCCTCCCAGACTGACTTGACCATGTTGAGATCAGGGCTCTGTGGGGACCATACCGTCTGTTGCAGGATTCCTTCTTTTTGCTCAAGATAGTTGTGTATGAGTGAGATTGGGTGTTTGAGGTCATTCTCAGGCTGCACAATGAATTTGGGACCAACCAGAAACCCCCCTGATGGTAGATAAGAATCTACCTGTACTTCTCACCAGACATTTAGGTGGCATGCCTAACACTTTTGCACAGTACTGTATAAAAAAAGTTTAATCTATGCATGCTGTGGTCAACTGAATCATATATACCACTTGAAATTGTTAAAGAAATTCAAAGGTTCATACATAGGGTGGAGATAAGTGGCTTGGAGTCGAGCTTGTGTGGAGTTCACAGTAACAGAAGGTACAGAAATGCTTTGCTGTTGCTGTTTTGTTTACACACGTTTAGATTGGGAACGTAGGAAGAACTTGCAAACCCCACACTTCTGAGTCGGACCCGTACCTTCGCCTGAATGGCTCAGACGCTGGAAAAATGTTCCTATTCAAAAGCTCCAGATTTTCCATTACAAATTTCCCAGAAGTATGTAGAATGTATTTTTGGTAAAATTTTTTTTTCCTCACTGACCTTTAGGTTTTTATGTGATTTTTTTTCTTTTTTTGTACCTTAGCCATACCAAACAACGTTTTTTGCTAAACTTTTTTTTAAAGATTCATTATCTGTTTACCTTTAAAAGATGTCTCGCCTGCTTCGTGTCGCTTTCAGTTTATGGACTTTTAGATTAACAAACCAGCTCACTGTCCCAGTACCGTCAGGTAAGTGGATACTGTCTGCATGGTCCCATTTCGGTCCTATTCAGTTCAAAGGGTCACTTTTCAGGACTAGTACAGGCACATAAATACTATAGTACTGAACATCAGTAATAATAATAATAATAATAATACTTTATACCTTTGCATTTATAGGTGTTGTTCCTTGTTTTAGCTGGAAAGTTTTAGCGTGTAAAACACAACAGTGGACAAAATGAATACGGTATCCGGATTGAATTCGTCCTTGCAAGCATGTTGGGTACCAAATTTTTTTGGACACCGAGTGTCTATTTTCCATCATTTTAAATGGGGGAAAATGAATTAACAAAGCACTCCCAGCCCATGGAAAAACAACTATATAACTATCAACCCATGACTTCAGCATGACAAACACTGTAAACGCCAGTTACCCAAATAGAAAACACTTACCGTGGTCATTAATTTGCATATATTTATAATGTGTCGTACAGGATGTACAGCACAGGACATTTTACGTTAGTCCCCCCCAGGGTCAGTGCGTTACACACGGGAGACGAGAGGGCGCATGGTGGGGTTTGCAGCGGGAATGTTACGAGACGTTGAACAAAGAAAATAAAGACGTGTGTCAAAGTAACCCGCCCTTTGAAGCATCTTTGTGGTACAGTGAAACAACAACCGGCACATAGGTTTATTTGAAACAAATGAAATGTGCAGTAAATGCGGCGACGTGATCCGTGCAGCCTGAGCGAAACAGCTGATAACACCCATACATTTGCACGTCTGGTATCGGATAAATTCGCAGGTTTAACTGTATCGAGTTAAACCTGCGTGTCTGCAAACCTCTGACCCCACACGTTTACATACTCTACGTTTGTTTCTTGGGTCCCAGTCCAGCGCGATATGTAAAAGGATGCCTCAGTTCTCCCCTCCGCAAGCATCGCCGATCAGCACCGAGGCCCTTGGTGTTGAATAATAGTAACATATTTGTAATAGTAACGTAATTTTAAGATATTGCATAAGCAATCTTCCTTGATAAAGCACCCAGAATCCCCTGCTAACCCAAATACTTCACTGTGCATTGAACTCAGCTCCACTTATACACTATACACACGTTTATACAATATATATGCATTTTAGTGGATTGCATATATATGTTTGTAACCAATTAAAATGCAGAATATAGTAGCCATGACAAAAGTTCCAGGTTTCAGGATAGGACAGTAACATTACAGTGCAGATTGACATTTACCAGATCCCTCTATAAATACCACACAAAGAGAGAGGCCACATCTCTTTGTGACTGATCTCACCGCCACTACAAAAGCACCACCATGGAAGCAAACAATGAGCACCAGGACATTACAAAGGATCAAATGGTTCAAGAGATGGCCATTACATTATTAAAAAAAAGAGACATATATAAAATTACAGATAATCTGTATGTCTGCATTTAAAAGCCTGCAAAGCCACCTTAAACTGAATAATGGGTTCAGCCTACAAAGTTTGAGGCCAGGATGTATTTAAGTTGTGTAAAGGTCAGGTTTCAGGACTTAAAGCACGACAATATTGACAAAAAGAATTTATGAGTTTAAGTGTTTTTAGAGTGCAGGGCAGCTGGCTGACAAGGAAGTACTGAGTGAAACTTGCTGGACGGCGGTTACTTCGTGGCCAGGGGGTAGGCTCAGGACGCAGAACAACGCAATCCACTCGTGTTCTCAAATCGACGACGTTGAGCGTGGATTCAGCCGCACGGTTCTTTATATGTTTGTGCATAACAAAGTCAAATGAAAATAGAGTTACGTGCGCAATAAAGCACACGCATGACACAAATGCATCGTCTTGCCCAACATAATTTTGCTGGGTTTTACGATTAAATTCTATCTCGTTCAACTTTTCTTTTTTTAACTAGTAACTTCCCCTTGAACATCAGATGAATGGTTCGAAATTTATTGCTACCCTGAAAAACGTACTCAGTTTTAAGCGGTGCCGGAATGCAACGAAAATAGAGAGATTCCACAACCTATTATTCATACCTGTTCCCTTTCCTGTAAGACAAGAGCGTCTTGATTTTTCAAGAGTTTGTGGTTTTGAAAAGCCGATAATGCCGCCCCCTTTGCTCTGGCTAATATTTGACATCTCTGAATGCTACATTTGCTGGGTCACCAGTACTTTATTAAGATTTGACTAAATGTGCATTTCATGTTAACAACATTGCTCTTTCTTTTATTGATTTTTTTTGAAGATTCAGATAGTCCAGCCTATAGTGATGTGTACACAGTAGTTTGTTTGGCTCAGTGCTCCTCCATCCTTGGTCTGAAATGCCAGTGTTTGTAGGACAGGTTTTCCCATTGAGTCTGTTTAATTTTTGCCTTCTTGCTGGTGAATATGCACTCAGTGGTCACTTCATGAGGAACACCTCCACACCTGCTCGTTCGCACGATTATGTGCTCAGCTCAGGTGGTAGCGGCACAAAATTCCTGAGGTCACGCAGAGACGGGTTATGAGCTTCAGTAAATGTTCGCATCTGAGTAACTTTAATCCTGGCACAGTCGTCGGTGCCAGACGGGGTGGATTGAGAATTTCCAAAATTGCTGCTCTCCTGGTATTTTAATGCACAACCGTCTGGAGTCGACACAGAATGGTGCAAAAAACAAATAGCGCCCAGTGAGTGGCAGTTCTGTGGGTGGAAACTCCTTGTTCACGAGAGAGGTCAAAGAAGAACAACCAGACTGGTTTGAGCTGACAGGAAAGCTGCAGTAACTCAAATAACCACTCTTTGCAATAGTGGTGGGCAGAAAAACATCTCTTCGTGCATGACATGTCAAACCATGAGTTGGATGGGCTACAACAGCAAAAAGACCACATCAAATTCCGTTCCTATCAGCCAAGAACACGAAGCTGAGGCTACAGTGGGCACTGGCTCACCGAAACTTGTCTGTTGAAGATTGGAAAAATGTTGCCTGGTCTGATGAATCTCAACTTCTGCTGCAACCCACAGATGGTGGGTCAAAATTTCCCGTTAGAAAGGATGAAGCCATGGTCACAACCTGCCTTGTGTCAACATTTCAGGCTGGTAGTGGTGGTGTGATGGTGTGGGGAATGGTTTCTTAGCACGCATTAGTCCTCCTAATACCCATGGAGCATTGTTTGAATGCCACAGCCCATCTAAGTATTGACCATGTGCATCCTTTTATATCCACAATTTACCCATCTTCTAATGGCTGTTTCCAGCAACATAATACACAAAGTGCATGTCGTTTCAGATTGCTTCCATGAACATAATAATGAGTTCAATGGACTTAAATGGCCTCCCAAGTTGCCAGATCTGAATCCAATTGAGCCCCCTTTGGATGTGGTAGATCAGCAGATCAGCAGCATGAACGTCCAGCTGAAAAATCAGCAGCAATTACATGATGCAATCACGTCAACATTGGCCAGAATCTCTAAGAAATGTTTCCAGCACCTTGTTGAATCCATGCCAGAAAAAATCCAGGCCGTTCTGAGAGCCAAGGGGGATTCATACAGTGAACCAGAGCAGCCTGAATAGAAATGGTTATAATTCTTATTTTTGTTGAATGAAATGTTGGGAGTCGTAGTTCTCCATCTTGTTTTTTTGTGGTGAATTGACCTTGTTGTGTCCAGTCAAAGTCATGATGCTGGAAAGGCAGTGCTTTGCACAGTGGGGGGGGGGGGGGGGGGGGGGGTTNGGGGGGGCGGGGGGGGGGGGGGGGGGGGGGGGGGGGGGGGGGGGGGGGGGGGGGGGGGGGGGGGGGGGGGGGGGGGGGGGGGTGCGGTTCACACATCGCTTCTGCATGAGAAGCTGCTAATCACGACTTTGCCAGCTGCAACATGTCAACACTGTAATCGTTCATTTCAGATGTGCTCTGTTGTGCTCAGGGTGTCTACCTCTAAAATAAGTCTTCATTACCACTAAACAGATCTACTTTAATTGTAGACGTCTGGTCTAAACTGTCATTTTAGTTAATGACTTTCTTAAATAAAATTTATTTGTGCTCATAATGGTCACTTCCAAAGGAGAAATTTGCATAATTCTGAAGCACTATACATTGGGGAAAACACTGACACAGTAATTCCGTGGTACCCGAATCTAATTCATTGCTGAAAACACATCAGATACTGAATTTTTCAGATACTGAGTGCCTATTTCCATTATTTTAAAAGGGGAAAAATAAATAAGTGCTGCGCTCCCAGCCTGTCGGAAAACACCTATATAGCTATCAGCGCATAATTTCAGCACGAGAAACACTAAACACCAGTTACCCAATTAGAAAAAAAATGTCATTAATTTTCAAGTTTATACTGCACAGTACAGTATGTGTAGTATAGGACATTTCACATGTTAGTCCCCCCGAGTGTCACTGAGTTACACACAGGAAATGAGAGGGTGCGTGGCGAGGTTTGCAGTTGGGAGGTCAGTGTTAAGAGATGTTGAAAAAAGAAAATAAATATGTTTATCAAAGTAACCCACTGCATCCACCTCTTTGTTCCACATAACAACCGGCTTTTAAATATAAAAGTTTTTTTTTTTTTTTTTTTAAATTGAAATGCACAATAAATGTGGTAAGGTGGTGTAAACATGTTCAGACAAAGCGATACAGCTGGAAACAGTCGATAATACCTGTGCATGCTCATCTAATTTTGGATAAATTCATACGCAGTAGAGTTTATTACAATACGTGCGGTATTATTTTATTACAGTCCACTGTATGGGGTTTATTTACACATTTTTATTTATTTACTTTTATTTATTTAGATTTTTTTATTGCAATATTGTAAACACACTTTTTATATGATCAACCCCCTTGCTTGCCTTCTCTTCAGCACAAGATGCGGATTGAAACCCAGCACTTCAATGGCCAAATTTGATGTAGGTTTTGATGCCTGCTATTATTACTCCCTGGGCTTTTGTTGCCTTGGTTTCCAAGATGGTATCTCAATGATTATTCTGAGATCTATAATACCTCTGGATTATGTCCAGGTGTAAAGCACTGACCAGTTCACACTCAGCATTTGACAGTGCCAACATGTTTAAACTCTATTCTTGAATTAAAATTGATAGTTGCTGCAAATTTTAGCTTCGCCCTTCTCAGACTGCTACGCCTGCTCCAAGCAATAGCACTGTGCGTGTACTTGTGTTATGGAAAGATGGTTATCGCCCATTGGTTTAATTTGGCTCCTATCAACAGGCCGTTGGTAATTTGGGGACTCTGCCAAGTCACATGGTAAACAGTGAACCAAGTGATCTCATGTTTCATGCCTATTTTGCTTGCTACCACACAGGTCACATTTCCAATACATTTTGGTCACACTTTAATTAAAGGTTCTGTTTGTAATCGCACTGAAAGCAGAAACAGGTCAGCAAGTGAATTATACTCTGGCAGTATGAAAAATGGAGAAAATCAAAGCAGCAGATGCTCCACACAGTTCATGGGACTCGAGCATGTGAGCAAAAGAAGCCATTATTTTGGTTTGACTTTGCATTTGGTATCAAACTATAATGCCTTGGAATATCCGGCACGTCAGAAGTCAACCTATTTGTTATAGCAAATAACAATTTAAAGGTGATGTTGCTCAACTGAGCATCCCTTATCGCACCGGCAGTTGTGAAGAACAGTCTGCATTCTGATGTGCAACTTGTACTATCACTCAGTGTATCCACAGGTATGCATCTATTCACTATATCTGACTATCTGGGCCATAAAGAAGAGGAGTCTCTGTGATCAGATATGCCAGAGGAAGGGAATTCTTTACTAAACAAAGGACTTGTATTGTGTCACGCAATAATAAGAGCGAAATGAAATACAAACTGAAACTGATACGACCGGAAAGCCTGGCCTTGCCGTGGGAGGTCTTACTAAACCCACATAGCTACTACCCTAGTCTATATTCATGTCAGCTTGAAAAAAGGCACCTAAATAGCATCAGGGTTGGTAACTTAGGGGTTTTAACTCAAGGGTTTTAACACTTGCAGACCACCACCACCACCACCCCTTTTTACAAATCCAAACCAGTTAAAAAGATGTACATACATTAGCAGTCCACCGACAACCTTTCTCTCAGCTCCACACACCACTTCCCCTGTCTTTTTACATTTCTAGTAAACAAAACTAGTGATCAACAACTTGTGGCTATTACCTTATGGCAGCGCTTGTTCTATGAACTCAAGCTGGTCCTGGTCCTACCACGATATGCTAGTCTGAGATGATCTAGAAGCTCAAACATTTCCCACTCCAGTGTTTGAGCTGAAGAACGCTGACATATCTGCTTATGTGAGAATGTATTACACTGAAACCCTTCCTTAGGATCCTGTTACTCTTGAAAAAGTCCTCATTTTTATTTTGGAACAGAATCTCTTGGTCAACCACGGGACTGAATCTGTTGTTCAAGACTTTGTTCTAGGAGAACAGCAGTGGCCTCCGAGCGAACAATTTCACAGCGCTGGTCTATTTTGTCTGCTTTATTCATCTGTCTTTTTGTCACACCTACTTGCAATCTTTCCCCTATATAAGTGAGCAGATTTGTGGCTGGTCAATAATTCTGCCGTATATTGACCACAGATTCAGCTGAATCAGTGTGTCTAAAGGGTTACGTTGGTCTCGGAAATGAATATTATAGCTAGAGAAAATACGTACGAAAAATCTGACATTATATTCCCAGGCCTATGTTTCCATTTTCACGTTACATAAAATCGTTTCGGATCAGCGTGGACTTTGCACACCAACCCTGCCACATATTTGTGAACAAATTTATTATGGAAATAACAAACAAACAAAATATTGCACTTAACTGAGTAGATGATTTCTAAATGTACAAAGGAGCGTCGATGAAATGGAACATCTCGAGAAGCATCCGACACACTGCTGTCAAATTCTTGTGCGATCAGAAGTGCATCCTTTTGACAGGCTTTTGCAAAAGGCGTACGCTTTGAAAGGAAGGAAACTTCAGCGCCTCCCCTTTATGTGAGAGGCTTGATTTATACAGCGCATCAATGGCAGTTGCTCTCATGGAACAAGAACCTTATTACATTGGCTTTTCAGTTCTTTCAGGTTGGCGCGTAACCTTTTCTTCTCGTCGAGGTCTCCCATTTCTCTGGATGTGCAGGTCACGTGCAGCATGATCAGATAGTGAAGACTTGATTTTGTGGCAGAGCAGCATCTATGGGAGCCATCTGCTTTGAGCAGCTCTGCTTCTGCGACTGTGGCTAGCTTGACCGTGCCGTCATCTGTGGTGCTTCTATAAATGAAGGAAAAAGTTTGCGCCTCCTGACCGTAACGTTGGACTTGGGAGCTGAGTTAGTGGAGCCTGGAATGTTTTCCAGGTGACACTTGGAATCAAATTCCAGATGGAAATAAATGTCCATCTTTAAAGGACATGTGAAATAAGATAATTTCTCTCAGGATACCTTATTTTTTCATCTCATGTGGATTACGAACCACCATATGGGGTGTTTTTTTAGGTCTACTGAAATATTAAATCAATAAGAAATTGTTGTTTGTTCAGAGAGACACAGGACCGCTAAAAAAATACTGACCCCCCCCCCCTTTGGATAATTCATTAATTAGGCTTTTTTGTTACTGGTCAACAGAAGATACTACAGTGAAAGCATGTTTTTACAAATCCATTTCCAACTCATTAGAAAGATAAGAAATAACCAAGTAAATAAGAATCAATTCCCTTTACAGTGGCACACATCAACCTGCAGAACACAAAGCATTCTGGGGGGCAGGTGGACAGGCAGGCAGATAGATAGATAGATAGATAGATAGATAGATAGATAGATAGATAGATAGATAGATAGATAGATAGAAGGCCAACAGGTAGAAGGTGAATTACCTAGGGGACCTGAATGAGTTACCTGTACAGTAGATTTACCTGTAACATTTTACCTGCTTGAACGTTTGGCAAATGGAATCTGGTGTGAATCAAAAGTGAGCCAAAAGCCCGGCGTTCAAGATAGCTTGTGTGCTTTGAAGGGGTCGGCTGGACTGAAAGGTTGAAGGGTCCTCTTTCAGCACCACCGTTCATTCCCCTGCGGATCGGCCGGCTCGACTCCTGGGGTTGCACCGCGGAAAGCAATATCGTGGAGGCTCTCAGCGTTCCTTTTCACACTTATTACGTTGACAAGTAGCACTTGGAGTGTCTCCTTCATGGGTGCATTCGAAGCTTTGCAGTCGGGGTCTACTCAAGCAACAGACAACTGGAGTCTCTGAAAAGGCTGGTGTCGTCTCCCTTTTGCGTGTGTATACTTCAGAAAACTCCACAACTTGCAACAAATCTGGCTGTGGCTTTTTTGGGACAGGCCTGGCTCCCAACTGGCATGTGTGGTTTTAAGCTGGAAACTTTTCCCCTGCAGTCTTTAGTGTTGTTTTAGCAACAACTGTGGCCTATTCACCCTTCTTCAATGCCTGTCTAACAGGCTCCATATTTAAAGATGCTTTGGAGAAAAGTGTCAGCTAAATGCACATTATTATTATTATTATTATTATTATTATTATTATTATTATTATTATTATTATGTCATTCCTTTGTTTTTACAGACCCTGATTCAGACCACAGATTTCTCTGCATTTAATTCAAAGTATATACAACGGCACACCATGAAGAGCAAAACAGGCCCCGGATTTGGAATAATTTCTGATATAAAAATATTTTTAACTACCCAGAACCCAGAGTGTCTCACGTTCAATGATACAAACCACTGTTTCATTGCAAGGTTTGTGCTAGAATTTACAAAGACCAGGAACATACACTGCAAAGCTGAAATTCATAGACTTGAAGGTGGCTTTATTAAATTGTTAGATGAACTGTTTAGCTGCTATGTTTTTTTTTTTTTGGTTTTTTAATAAAATGGGCCCCGTTTTGCTTTTTCGTAGAACTTGCAAAATTTTCCAGCTGAAATCAGTTTCTGTTCAAGTGTGAGAGATGTCTGTCAGTGCGCAGCTCCAGCAGCTGAGAGAGGGATGTGAAATTGCTCGGTACTGGTGTCAGGCTGTTCATTAGGACGGCCGTATAAATGGAGATGAAGACAGAAATTTTGTGCCGGCTGCGTGTGACCTGTTTTCGCCCTTTTATTCGGTTTCTGAATCCTACCACTTAGACTTTGAATCCACCCGCTGTTGTAATGACAGAATAAATGATGCGTTTGTATTTTCAGTCCCGAGCTAAATTTTACATTTTCTCACTGTGCAGAGCGTCAGCCAGCCGACGGTTAAATTTCTTGATCTCCTCGGCACACATTTCCACGCTGTCCTTCTGTTCCGCCTGAGACCTGCTGCTCATCTTGCTGTTGTTTGTTCTACAGCTCATCTCTTGCAGTGAAACTGCAAGGTGGCCACCGTCAAGGAGTTCCACCTCCTCGTCCACCTCCTCCTCCTCCTCCTCCTCCTCCTCCTCCTCTCGCTCCGGCTCGCAGCGCGGCCTCCGCTCATCCAGGGTCCTGTCATTGTTTCACAGACGCCACTACCAGGTACAGTGCCGCTTTTGTTCCGGCCGTTCAGTGAGCCGAATGTTCCTGCGGAGCCAGGGCTGAGTGGTAGTCTTTCAAGGGCTTTTGTCCTGCCTCTTACCAACCACCCCCCCACCCCCCCACCCGCCTCTTTTTTGACAGTCTGCTGCATCAGAGAATAGTGAGGACATTTAAAAGCTGGAACTGCTTGTCAGTTGTCTGAACAGCAGGACCAGAGTCCTCTGTGAGTCGCTCCTGCTGTTTGTTGTGTGGTAACACAAGCATTTGGGTCACTCATTATAATTTTGCCTGTTTGTTTGGTTGCTTTTTTTTTTTTTTTGACAGATATAACTGTTTTGTTCGGCTTCCTTTCTGAAATTTTTTACCATTTCGTTCGAGCCTTTGATGCCGTAAAGGAGGGCATTTGATGTCCGACAAAATGAACCGAGGTGTTCGGCCAGGAGGACCGCGCATGACGGGGCTTTAGGTTGATGCTCAGCCCCGGGGGGTTTGATCAATAGACGAAATTAGTTTTGGTTTAATCAGCTCCCCGCTGGACACAAAACGTTGTGACAACCTCCCACTTTCGGTTGTTTCCATCGATCCCAGGTTGTGTCGTGTGCGTCAAGCTCTTTACTGGCCCCGTCAACATATTTCCAGTGTGGGGGTCCAGTGACTGCAGCACAGCTTTGTACCACGTGCATTAGGGAATTCTAATTACCCACAATACACAGCACGTTCAGTTCGCCGCGCTTTTTTCTCCCACCGAGACATACAGTCGGATGTCACCAGTGAACTTCTTTTGTGAAAATCTCTGATTTTCAAGGGCCGCGTACACCGAGCAACAAAATGAATCACTCAAGGCCAAGGTAATATCATAACCATAATTCCAAATGTTATAATTCTTCTCCTTTGTCTGGTAATGACACTTGAATAGGAAAACACAACGCGGAACTCTTTGTTAATTCGCGTGGCGGTTACAGCCCTCTTCCGGTTTTAAGGGAGGCATCAATGACGACACGTGAACGTGGCAGAAAATCTGAGTGGATATTTTGCGCAGCGGTCAAAACACTGGCAAAGTGCGACTTCAGCGCTTAGCAACCAAACAACGGCTGGCCTCCCACAAGCGTCGGGTATCCTGCTCGCTTCGCAAGCTGCCTTCAACTTTCTTGTGGACATGAGACCACCAAAAACGGTGGACTTATGAATACAATGGGGGGCAAGAGAATTTGACTTGTGTCTAGTTATGACCCGGGTATCACTGAGGTTAAATTTGTGGGGTGTCGCTGAGAATTCATTTAAAAATCTGACCGCAGCACCTTTACGAGGACTGACTTAAATGCTGTGGGCAAGAGAATTATTTTAAAAAGTCACTGTCCGGATCCACCATATATCCACCGTGTTTAAAAAAGGGAACGGGACACCAGAAGAGCACAAAAAAAATAAATGTTTGTGACCTGGCTTTTCAGGGTTGTTCCATTTTTACATTTTTTTTTTTCCATCTTCGACTCATAGGTGAAACTAACGTTACAGCATTTTATAAACAATTCTGATCAACAGTGTAATTCATACAGTATCACCGTGGGGATATTGACACATAAGCCAAAGGTCGATATATGCAGTACGCCGTTGTGCTATGGTTTTACATCATCTCAGCCTTAAATTCTTAACAGAGCCCTGTAAACAGAAACTGTTACGCTTAATGGCACAGGAGGTGACGAAAAAACACGAGCGGCAATACGCAGCGGAGTTATTACCTCCGGAGGCCCGGCTATTTACGTTTGTTAACTGCAGTTGACGTGTTTTTAAGTGTATCTCCCAAACTCTTCGTGCTAAAGTGCACCTTATAGAGCACATTGTACAATATTAAATGAGATCTCATTTTTGCTGGGTGTCAGCGGGATCCAGAAATATTGCAGCAGGCATATTTGGCTTGTTTGAACATTGGGGGACACATTCCCCCTTTTAACAGCCACAGCTGCTGACACTTTAAATGAAATTATGACAAATATCGTTTTGTCAGTGAATACTGGTTTTGTTCTTAGTAGTTGCTGTTAGATGTTTCTTACTGGTGATTCCCATTCTGGTACAACTCCTGTATGGTCACGCTGAAAACATGTTATGACAGTACAGATATCGCTGACACTTGTGCGCTGTGTTGTGACAGAGAGGCCCGGGTCTCGCAGCTGACGCTACAGTGGCTCGCCTGTAGTCACGACATGAATAGTAGCTTCACCTCGGACCTTAGGAGAGCGTCCGAACTGAAATGAAAAAAAGACCAGAAACCATTGTCTGTGTTTCTAACTGTGCAGCCTTAGTTCCTCACTCGCAAAGACTCCAGCAGTGATTCAGAATTGCAATATCTTACGATCAATAACAGAATAACAAGGTTTAATGTGAAGAAAAAAATCTGAATTTCTGGAACAGAATTCTGGAGGATAAAGAAGACTGAAAAAAACCGTAAAGCAAAATCGGTATTTTTTCCATCTTTTTGAAAATGTATATTTAAAATATCATTGAAATCCGTGCTAGTTGAATGCTGCCCACATATTCCCAGTAGAAATGTATTATCAAGTTCAAATCATCATAAAATGTGAATTTAAATATTAATTTTTTTATTGTATAAATCCAGTGGATCATTTTCTAAGCATTTTGTTATAATCACATGCGATAATAATAATGATGACAAATAATTGCTTATATTATCAGTTACACCTGAATCGATAGTACCTACTTTACTGTTGTTTATACTAACATAGAAGAATGTTCCTATTCCTACAAGGCTGTGCTGTAATCTGAGTTGATACCAATACTGGTCAATTCTAGTTTGCTAATTCGGGTGAAATATACTGCACTCAGCTGAAACCGAAGTCAAAGTAATATATTCAGCACACATTCCTCTTCAAGAAAAAATACTGGATGTCACATTTTATATTCACAGCAGCTATGCTGCAATTGTTTTTACTCAAAAAAAATCTTTTCAGTAAGCGGAATGTTTTCTCGGATTATAAACAGATGATTTTTCACTCGCGTTCATCCTTTGGGCAACTGTTTAAAGATAAACAGATATAACATTAACATTCCCTCAAGAATACGTGTTGTTTTGCTCGTAAATTAAATACAATTTATATAGTGAAAGTGAGACAGTGTTCAGCCATGAGGACAGTATTGACTTGTGTGTTTCCCCTCTAGTGCAAGTGCAATTGAGTATTATGTCATTGCGCAGTGAGCCTCAGTTCCGACTAAATGACCCCACTGTCAGAGATGTAAAAAGATGAAGAACTGCCCAAAAAAAAAAAAAAAAAAAACCTCTGCAACAAACAAACCATCTCCAGCCCTTGCATTCAAAGGTTAATCCTGTTCATGGTTGACCAAAACCTTTGATGAATTGACATGTGAGGCCCATCCCGGATAATACGGTTTTTTTCGGATAAGCGAGTGTCCTTGTCGTTGCTGCAGGGAACCCCCATCGTTGCCCCCATCGATTCATTTGAAATAGAAATTGAGTTCAGATTACCGCGACTGCCGCCGTAATTGACAAATGAAACATGTAAATAGACTGCGTGCACCCCAGGTTGGGATTTGCCAATAATGTCATGTCTACAGTCAAACTATGGATGAATGTCATTCGTAGTATTCTGTTTAAATCAACTTACCACGTTCTGTTCGGGAGACTTCTGCACTTTTTTTTTATTGCGCCCTGGATCCAACAACCAAAAATAGAGGGGAAATGAAGACATGTGACACAGGATTCCGTTGCGTTTTGATGTCAAAGCGCACTCTTGGCAGATTTATTCTTCAAGCTTCCTTAAAGTGCCCTTTTCGGGATTTTGTTGTCAGGCTCCAAAACACAGGATGTAAAAGGTGATAAAAATAGAACAGAAACAGGGGCCACTGAAGATGATGTTACTGAGGCCCTGTATTCTGCAATCGCGCCGGGGAAACGGTCCTTTCTGTGTCATCGAGGTATTGAAACACAGATCACCGGCAGAGGAAAAGCACACCAGACAGCAGCACTAACAAGGGCACACATGGCTTGTAGATATACACGCATTCTTTGAGCTAATCCAGCCAGTGTTGAGTTTCATACTCCAGCAGAATGAGACACGAACATCTCAGTGATGCAGTGGAACATTCGGCTGGGCGGCGGTGTCAGGACTTGCACTTTAAGCCAAATAATGGCGTTAAAGTTAAGATTTTTGCTGAAGGTAGTCGAATTTGACAGCATAATCCCCAAAACAATAGCTCCAGGTAAATGTTCCGGGAGGGGTTAAGGCACAGTTGTCAGCCTGTGTGTGTATATCGTTGCAGTAACAGCACTTTTTAGACCGTTAACTGGATTTAACTGATGTTCAGTTATGAACATAAGTACTGTTATGTCTTAACGTCTACTATCATCCAGCCGGTCTTATAACTTAATTTAACAAACTACTTATATATCTAAATATTTTCCCCATTTATTTGTTTTTCGTTTTATTTTATTTAAAGTCTGCCGGTATGTTGCGTAAGGAGTTTTAAACCAACGTTCCGAGGTTATAGCACGGCGCCCGAAACAGCAGCATCCTCGCATATTAAAAAGCTAAGTAAACAAAATAAAATCGCATGTTTTCTCTCTCCGTTGACGAAGGTTTTCACAGTATGCGCGTTTTGTCTGTGAACTGGTGTCAAACTGCGCCGGTCACTTTCCAGATGACAGTCTGACAAAAGCCGGAGTGACCAAATGACGCACGGGCGCTTTCGTCATCATTTCTATTTATGTCAGCAGTTTAATACGTCAACACGGCGGCAGGCAGCGGCGTGGCGGTTAGAGGACGGCAGGCTGAAGGTGCTGGGATCGACTCCCGCTTCACCCCTCATCTGCGCATATAAACGGCTAAATCGTAGTAAAGGTCATTATGTAAGATTGTAAGTCACCTTGAATAAAGGCGCCAGTCGAATAAAGAAGAACGTTGCTAATAATGGAGGGAGGGCAGTAATACGGGAGTTTACTTTTAGACATCCAAAAAAAGTCAAGCTGAGCAGGTAAACGACGGTGTTTTACAGTAAGAGCCCGTCCGTTGGGGGCCCGTCTGACTTCTCCGGACACGGTGGGACGGGGGGTAAATCATCTACATTTCACTCCTTGGGATTCAGAGTTTGGAAACATAATTGCGTCATTTGAGCGAAACGGGCCGATCGTGCAAAAGGCGAAAAACAAATTATTTCGTCACTGATTTGATGTTTAAGTTGAACGTCAACGAAAACGCAGTTACAGCGGTGGATGCGGTTCAACCGAGTTTAACGTTTTTGATGTTTATGAGCCTGAGGCTTTGCGGATTTTTTTTGTTTGTTTTTTTGTTTTTTTTTTCCCTGAGTTTTCGAGATGTTATTTACAAGGACATTTACCTGCGCAGGGTGACGGGAGGGTGTCAGTGCGGGGTGTTCGGTGCGTGATCTCCCTGTGGTTCCCCGCCTTAACTGGAAATAATGCAAACAGAGCAGAAATATTCACTGCTGCGGACGGAATGAAAAGAAACAAATCACTGCTGAATAAAGCGCATTTTCCGATCCATCTTTCGTGATAAATAAAACTAAACGGTTTGTCCACCGACGTCCGAGAGCGATCGTCTATAGCTACACCTTCTAGTTTTTAATTTTAATGTTTTCTTCTTTATTTCTATATTAAAATTATATATAAAACGCCTGGTTCACAGCTTCATTATAAAGCAAAACATGAATTCGTTGCAATACAGTATTTAATGAACCTTCCTTAAAGTAAAAAATAGTCAGTGGTATTACTGTATACAAGTATTGCAGAAACGGACAAATATTTCATTAAAATAAATTCCATTCGCTCTTTGAAAGAAACGACTTTCAAAAGTTTCATTATTGTGTATTTTAGCGCCTGTTATGATCGAATGAGTGTTTATTCCGTTATGATCTCCACAAGCAATATCTGTCCTGCGCCGAATCGAGATCATTTTTATTAAACAATTTAATAATTTAATTTTTTAAATCATTTACTCATTCAAACGCATTCAAACACGCAAAGTTTCATGCTAACAGCATGCTAAGTCCGAAAGACGTATTAAAACTAAACTGCACTTTTCTGATTTTCAATTTCTTAATTCTATCACAAACCCTAAAAATTAAAATAAAACTAGGCGATGGCATTTCATTTTGCCAGATTAAGTATCTTTTAAAAAAAAAAAAAAAAAAAAAAAAAGCCAATTTTAATNCTAAAAATTAAAATAAAACTAGGCGATGGCATTTCATTTTGCCAGATTAAGTATCTTTTAAAAAAAAAAAAAAAAAAAAAAAAGGCCAATTTTAAAACTAGAAGGTGACCGGCTTATTTCACCAGTTATCTAGTCCAGCTGTTGTGGTAAATGGTTTAAAATAAGACATGAAAATCGGACACATTCAAAGACCACGGTACAATCATTTCTCTTTACTTCAGCAAACAGATACATGAAAAGTGGCACGTCTTTCGACAATAAATAATAAATTATATTTTTTTGTAGAACAAGAAACAGAGAAAAAAAAAAAAAAAAACATTTTTGTTTCCAGAGCTAATAACTGGTTTCTTATAACCAATAACTATACACATCTTTGGGAAAAAATGTTCTTGGACGGACAGACAAACTCACACACGAATATTCCCACGAAGCTTGTGGCAAAATTAGAGGTATACCGTGTTGCAACATTAGTACTTGGGCTTTTTAGGAGATTATTCAACAAAGTTGGACAGAGCATCGTGGCCAATCCCCCTTCAGTCGTTCGCTTTGTGGGTCTGAATTTTCAGGACACTCACATCAATGGGTAAATCTCAATTCTTCTCACATTTTGCAGTCTCTCACATTATCCCTTCCCGATTTTCTTCCAGGTCCACCTCGTTGCTGGAATACAAGCATTTGCTATGCTTTTTTTGTCTTACTGTTTTATTTTGGCAAGCTTTTTTTTTGTTTTTTTTTTTTTTTTAACCTTAGCTCCAACAGGCAGCACCATATCAGCATGATGAGTTCAGGTCTATCCAAGACAAAACTGTAACGCAGAAAATTCAGTCCCAACATTTACATCATGGATATCTTCCAGGTTATTCTGCAATGCTTCTCAGATATATGCAGAAGAAGGTTTTCAGCTTCTTGGTAATTCCCATGATTGTCTTCACAGTGTACAAACACAACCAGGGGGGTTGTTTAAATAAAGAGGCTTCGTGCAGTTGAGAGGAGGGAACATTTTGGACGGAGAAACCAGTGCGCAAACTGTTTGGTTCCTTCTTTCTGACTGCTGCTGTTTTCAGGCATCTCAGCTATGAAATCGTCTTTTCCACTCATGCCTCTATAGGACTTGCTACCATGCTGTTCGGAGTATCTGGCAGCTGAGAGGACATTGATGCAACTTCACTCCCAGTCGAATTCGAACCCGGTCCTCCTTCTGAAAAATTGACCTGGAAAGCAAGTAAAATCCTGATTACATCTTCTATAAATAAACAATGGCGCATAGACATATGACTCACGCAGACAGCTCTAATGACAGTAACTCAGTGTTTTCTTTATTGTGCGGGAATCCACATTTTTCCCCCCCCATTTTCAGTCTGAATCAATTGGGGGGGAAAAAAAAAAAATCTAATAAAAAGCAGGCTATAAGACAAATGTCAGGCAGCCACATCTAATATCGACAGTTTAGACAATAGCAATTGATAAATGAACGAGTCTCTTTTATGCACTCGTGATGCTTTGATCCAAGAATCCACATGAACAGCTTTGGAACATTAGATGGGACATAAAAAAAAAAAAAATTAAAAATATATAAATGACTGACTACAATCAAAGGCAAGAAATATTTAATGCCTCCTAGTGGGAAGTTGTAAAAACTCAAAAAAAAAAATAAATAACCACACTTCCTACACAGCTTCAGTATTTTGTGTCTCACTGTGCTTGGCATTTGTTAGAACCGATGTGCTGCCCCCCCCCCCCCCCCCCCCCCCCCCCCCCCCCCCCCCCCCCCCCCCCCCGCCCCCCCCNATTTTTTAAAACCCATGTGCTCCCCCCCCCCCCCCCACCCCCGACGTGATAAGGAGGGAGGTGCCTGGCGCTGGTTCAGTGTGACAATGTGAACAGTGCATGCTTTGTGCTGCTACTGGCACTCACTAGTTGTTGAAACGCAGGCTGGTCTATGTCACTCTGCAGTGCGAAGTCGCTCAGTACTTTCCAAGGCGGCTGGTAACTCTGCACCTCCACTGGGTTTGCCTGCAGGCCGCCGTCATGTCTCTCCGGACTTGCAGCCACCATGGGGGTCCCTGTCATCCCCTGGATGTTCTGAGGAGAGTCCCAGAACTCATTACCACACTTGCGCGTGACATATCCAAGGGCAGCCTCTACCTCTGCGCTCTTTTCACAGAAACATATTTTGGTTTGGAGTTTACATTAAAACTTTTTAAAAAGCTCTGCACTCTAAAGTGCTTCACTGTGGCATTTACAAACAGCTAACCAAGCTTAAAAACTATACGTTACAGGTAATAACAGTAAGTCAGCGTTGCAGATTTAAATAATCGCACAATAATCACTGGTTACTAAACATTATTGAGTTTGGTGAGTTTTTTTTTTTTTTTTTTTTTTTTTAAATTTGCTCATGGAAAAACATAATTAACCAAAACTACATTATTTTCCCTTCTTTCTTTATTTCTTTATTATTATTTCTATTTTTTAATACAGTTCAAGCTGAAGACAGTTACTTCACCAGGAGGACAAAATAAAGAATGTGTTCAATAACAAACTGGCATTTCAATTATTAGTTACTGCTAAAATAATAATAATAATACCTGCTGTTTTCAACAGACCTTCTTACCTTCCAACTCAATGAATTCACAGGCCGTACAACAAACTGTTACTTTTGGTTTTGCTCTAAATTTCACATTTCCTCTGCGTTCCCATCATCTCCCCAACGTCCTGGAGCAGCACACTATGGCATGAAACTCCTCACCGTTTTGTCATTGGGCTGCTGCTGTTGCAGCTGCTTCATCAGAATGCTCCTCTTCTTGTCCTTACAGCGCTTGTTCTGAAACCAGACACGTATGACTCGAGGACTCAGGCCTGTCATTTCCACCAGCTGCTCCTTCATCAGGGCGTCCGGCCGCGGATTTGCATTGTAGCAGGTCCTCAGAGTGTGGAGCTGCTTCTCGTTGAGGACCGTCCGCACGCGGGTCGTCTTCTCGGGCTGCTTGTGAACGTGCGGCCGGAGCGCAGGCTGCCTGGCCGATACGGGCTCTGCTGCAATGGACGGTTGAAGCAAGAGGGGCGAGTGAACCAGAGCATCGACCAAAGGCCATCAGGACATCTCAAAAGCACGCAAAAGCACACCTATCGTTCACCTGTGCAAAACACGTCGCATGCAGATAAGCCTCAGAAACATCTTTGAACGTCTAAGAAACATTATCATAAAGACAAAATTAGAAACGTTGGAAAAAAAATGACAAGCTACAGTCAGCTACACCACAGCTTTCCAGATCTCTGTACAGGGCCTCAGAAAGATAACCTTTTGCAGTCTAAATGAGCTGTTAAAAGCAACACTTTTCTATTTTAGTCGCTCTCCATGCCATCACGGCAATATGCTTCAAGATGTGGAAAAATTGTATTATTAATACGCTTTCATTTTTCATCATTTACAGTGGAAGCCTCAGTATCTACCAGCCTGTGGAAGAGATAACGGTTCTTTGGCTTCCACTTTGATATCCATCACTAATCTTTTTTGCCCACTTTTTAAAAATAAATTATTGCTAATATGTTACATATCGGGAACAATGCATTGGACAAACAAACGAATTAAATTAAAATGACAAAAAGAGCTGAGCAACGTTAAAAATTACACCGCCCAAAAGCCGTCGATATTTTCATATTTAAAATGTTACTGTCACGACGGCGGCAGTCGCAGCTTTTCCATTAATAGAATTAATAGAATTGTTTTTTTTTTTCCATTCACTAACTTTGATGGCAAGAGACGAACTTTCATAAATGTACATGTTCCTTGACACTAATATTCCACAGTATTCCTATGATCGTTGTCCACGGAATATCATCGATCAGGCTGGATTTTGCCAATAAATGAATTGGCGAGAAGGAAAGAAACGGAGATGAAACCGCGTGCAACCTGGCGCGAGGCTCCGCAGCTCGCCACCTACCCGCCATCTGTAAGGGCCTTGCGGGGTGCAGGGGGCTGAGGGGGTCCCCCGGGCCCACGGTGCCGCGGTCCACCACGCTGTGATCCGCCCGGCAGAAGAGCCCGTCCTCCCTGAGCGCGAACTCGTCCCCGGGGATGAGCTGGCGGCTGCACGCCACGCACCGGAAGCACTCGATGTGGTACACCTTGGCGCGCGCCCGCATCACGAAGTCGTTCTTGCTGAAGCCGATGTTGCACTTGGCGCATTTTATTCCGTACAGCCTGGGACACAAAGCGGCCAAAAAAAATTTTTTTAAAAAAAAAAAACAAAAAAAAGCAAAAAAAAAAAAATCAGTAACGAGTCACGATGTGATCGGGACAAAAACCCTCCGTTTGCAACTCTCCTCGATGTCGGCGCTGAGAGAAGAAAACAAAATGAGAAACTAGAGCAGAAACGGCCTGTAAAAGAAACACCTGCGACGGAACGACCAGCGCAACATTCAACTCGGAATTGTTATTTTGTGCCGGTTAATCAAACAAGGTTAAAATGAAATTAATAATCCTATATCTGTAACCAAACTACTTGGTGGTTTTTTAAACTATGTTTTTTTTTTTTAATAAATATTACGGAAATATATAATGTCTTCTAGTTACATATACGCCCCTCTTTACAACGCGTATTAAATATTTAGCACTTTTTAACTGGGATTCAGTCTGATACTAAATTCTCTTAAATATCCTTTATTGCGGTTAATTTAGCAAAGGATGTTAATAAGGAACGATTTAAGATATACGTGTAAATTAAATACTGTAATTTTGACTGTACGTCACTGTAGTCAATGGGCTGAATAGGAAATGCATGCCTATATAATTTACAAATATGCAACTTATACGTTAACATCATCTAAAAATTGAGAACATTTATTCCCGTACGTTTATACAGGCTTATTGATGTTTTTCTGTGCCTAATGCTTTCTCAGCTCTCTCTCTCTCTTAGACACGCATAAGACACATGTCCACCCTCACACGTATGTACACAGTCATGTACACATAATAATGAACGCTAAAAATAATTCCTCAGATTAATTCGGAACAACGGGTGCATAAAACATTTCAAATAAATAGCACTTAATATCTGTCAGAAACTGGCATGTGAATCCTACGTCTAACACGCTGTATGTAAACATTATTAATATAGTATACAATTTAACACATTTTAGTTCCAACCTGTCCAAATGTATCCTGTGCGATTAAACGTTTCTTCCATTTTTAAACCCGTCGCCTCTTTCTTATTTTTACACGGTTAAATTGTAAGATTTACACGACTAACTTGTGCATAAACACTGTCGCTCACTAAGCATCAGTAACAGACTTAGTCAGTAAAAAACATGCCTGTCTTTTTCGTAAACTTAAAAGCCAAAACAAATACAGAACGCAGCGTTTCCCAAAAGTACCTTCAGTCGGACACTTGCCCAAGCGCGTCAGAGGAGCGATGCTAGGCAGTGAACGCACAACCTACCGGATGTAGTCCCTCTTGCAGTAGGTCTTGCCGTCCCTCACGAAGCACGTACACGACTCGTCCAGGTACTGGTTACACTCTGCACATTTGAGGCACGCCGCGTGCCACTCCAGGTCGGGGGAAACCCGCAGGATGTACTGGTCGTGGATCTGATTCCCGCAGCCCACGCACAGCGAAATGAGCCGCTTTTCTGCACACAAATGAGAGCAACAGCAAGATGAAGAAAATAGTGTCACGCCTTACACTTCCACCGAAGGAGTCACTTTGAACACTTGTGCGCAATTCTCCTGCCACAAGTACACAACTACTACTACCAAGCTCTAAATCAATATTTTAAGCACGACTAATATTAGTAATAATTTGCAAAAACAGAGAAACGCGGCAGAAATTACATGCATAATTATTTAAACTACATCGTCTATAGAATAATGTGGCACGTTGTTAACGTCACTTAAAAATAAAACGGCACTGATTCGCCTTTAACTTCCATGTCAGAGTGATGTCTTGCAAACTGAAGCTTCTTGGTTCGAGTCCCACTGCTGCTCAAGTACATTTTATCCAGACACTTGTCCGGAACTGATGCGGACAGAACACGCCGCTCTGCGAACGATTAAATCGCCGTGACGCTCGCTGTCATCCTAAGTCGCCTTGGACAAAAGCGTCAGTCAAATAAGTGTTAGGAATAAACAATAACAACGCCGGTTAAGTAGGCACACGTCAGTCAGGGACTCGACACGTTCCTCTCATAACAAAACTGCGCGACTCGCTTAAAACACAGTAACTTTGCACTTACTTTTCGGTGGGTCCCCCATGTCTCCCATGTCCAGGTAGTAAGGCGGTGTTAGGTCCACTTTTAGAGACGAGGTGCCGCCGCTTTACGCTGGAAATCGGTGTTTCTGTGCGGTCGGGGGGCGCTGCGGGGACGCGCTGCGGGGTTGCGCTCAAAGGCGCGCCGTTCCGTTCACGGTAGCGGTACAGGGGTGCGCGCGCGGCCGTCCCTATTCCCAATGCTGGGGAAGCAGCCGCGTCCTCGTCACTCAAACTGGCTTCGCTCACTCCGCTGCATCGCCATTGGTCCGACGTCGCGCGCGGACACGTCACGCCCGCGGCCCGCTGATTGGGTGAGCGAGGCCCGAACAGCTGTTCCTGTTATCGCATTACAACTGCTGAAGTCCTTCAGTCTGCTGCTCTGTGTCATCCTCTTGATTCCCTTTCAGCACGATCTTCTCCCCTTTACATGTCCTCCTTTGCTCCTTTTTTCTCCTTTCATGTGGAACATGCAATTGGGTTATTTATACATTATTTACTTATTTACAGCTCCTGTACGCTACTTTATTTTTCGCAGACGCAGGCCGTGCACGTGCATAGCTGCAGTAGGCCTTTATGACAGTTTTCCATGTCACGCATTTTCACTGTCGCGATTTTACTTACTGTTTACTACTGCTCTGCGTCCAGGAGTTTTGTATATAAAATATTCTTTTTTCTCTCGTGCCCATCATCTCTTTAAGCTGACGAGTTATGTGGCAAAGTGTAGCTCATTGACACGAAAATAAAACCATAACGATGCGTAAGGAGGTTGAAAGTGTAGGATTTGATTAGACTTTATGAGGGAATAATAAATTAAAAATGACAATAATGCGGAAACATTTTGCTTATTTTTTTTTAAAAAAACGAAACAGGCAAAATTTGAAATATTTACAGTATTTACTTGGTTTTTTTTTTTTTTTGTTTGGAAAAGGACTTGAACTGTCTGTTCTGTTGGAAATTTCGGAACGAACTACTTCGAGCAGCTTGTGCGTAAATTCCAGTTTGCGGCTTCACTGTGAGCGAGGAGCCGAATAAGCAGAACCCCGTGCGGCTTAAAGCAGCGGCGCCTTCGGCCGCTTCCGCTGCGTAAAGCGAGGCCAATTATCCGGACCTAATTATACATAATGAGAGAGCGCGTGCGGCACGTGGGCACTGTCGCTCCACGGGCGCGCGCGTGCGCGCGCGAACGGCCAGAAGCGTCACTGAACATCTCCCTAGCAGCGGCAACATCTGTAACCGCTTTCGCGCAGACTCCGCAGATTTAAGAGTGTAATTATTTAAGTGTACCAACTTGTGTAATCGTCCCCTAAAATTACAGTGACATATTAAATGATAACATTATTGCTATTATTATTACATGAAAATAGTGATAAAAACAGTGCAGAGTCGTGTGAGACCCGAAGCTGCAGGTACATCAATTCTCGATCTGATTGGACGCAAAAGCACCCCCCTGTGGCAGCAGAGCTCCGTGCGCTCGTACCGATCCTGTTGTGGTATCGTCACATTACGTACAGTTCCTAAACGCTATGAAAACCACACGTTTCTTGAGAATATTACATTGATCTGACCATTTATTTCATTGTTCCTGCGTCTCTTGGGCCTTACAGTCAGACGGGTGGTTGTTGCAGCTACGTTGAGCGCAGTGGCCGTGAACACTCCCACCATCCGTTCCAATTTTTAAGAAAATGTATAACAATAATCAAAATATAGCCCGATGCATTATTTAATTGAACTACATGAGATTTGGATCACGTTGGTTAGGGGCAGACGGCACATCGACATCACAGGCCTCTAACAGCGCAAACTAGAAAGAAAGTGCACTTCTGTTCACTTCTCACGGCGCTGCCAGTTTCTTTTGAAATATGCGGCTACGCGAAGTGACATTCCAGATTTGTGGGCGATCGTGTTCAAGATTAGTTTGCTTTCTATGCAAAACTCGAGAAGTACTGATTCATATGCCCCATAGAGCAGAAAAATTAGACACTAGCAAGGGCAGGGCATGACAGTCTGTTTTATATTCCACCCTTCTTGTTCCGGAGCAATTTTGCATGCATGTTTTTATTGTGTTGTCTTAATAAAATTGATTTTAAAGTATAAGTGACCCTCCTTATAAGTATATCGTGTTATATGGGTGTTGTTTTTTTCGTCCTTCGTAAGGCCTTCCACGCTGGAGGTAGAGATGCTACGTTTGAAATCTTCTGACTGAGCAGAATTACACCTGATTTATGATGCGTTTTCTAAGAAAAGTTTAGTACCTTTGCCGCCACAATCCTTGTTTCTGTCAGAGAGTATTGTGAAAATTCCTAGTTTTCGCACATCCCTTCTCATATTTTTTCCAGCTCTCTATGCTTTCCTTACGGCGAAAGATTTAAATCCAATTATTAAAGTACACACCTTTAATGTATTTACTAAAATGCATTATTGCAATAAAAACTTCATTAAGCAGAAATACGTGCCTTTTTTTAAGCATGTTTTAGCAAAGCTCAAAAGGCTCCATATAATTTTTTACAGGAAAATGTATTAAATTATATTATGGCATTGCAGATAAGAAAAAAAAACAACAGTTGCACAATTCTAAAAACTTTGCTTTGTCACTTTCGCTTGCGTTCTCCTCTTTACTGCAAGCATACGTCAGTAGCAAAGTCAGCGGACAAATATAACAATAGGATGCACTACTTTATGAAGTTCTCAGACTTCGCCGCCAGCCTTTATTCAGTTAAGCAATTCAGTTCAGTCCATGGTATTAAATGAAACCTCAAAGGAAAGCGTGTCCACCGTGGAAGAGGACTCAAGCACTCAGGCTTTGTTTTCAACGCTCGGTTCACGTGACAAGCGTCAGCGAACTCATACGTGCTCGGCCAGCAGCTGACCCTGCCGGTGGTCAAAGCTCTCCACTTATTATCTTTGTGTCAGGGAGCTGTTATGCTATCTACTGCAAACATTCCCTTCAGCACCAGGTTTATAGGTACACCCGAGTCGCCATACACGTCAGCTGTCATGTACCTTGTTTTTTACATTGTTTGCACTTCCATTTACCACTGCACATATCATTTCAATTGAATATTCACCGCTTTGCCATCACGCTCAGCAGAGCTGCCTCTTGCATGATGACGGGCTGCTTTCAGAAACACTACACTGAAGAAGTGCCTACAGTGAACACAAACCAAAGGTAGTTTCCAGCGCCACCTAATCTCTTGACTAAATATTTATTGATAACTATTCGTGGTTTTGAAACGCCTTCAAGCGTACGTCACTTGTGTTTTGTTTTATATAATCGTATAATTAAAATCAGTTTATGACAACTAGCCTCTTGTGTCACCGCAGCAAAACCTATGAGCCTTTCAGAACCGTTTAACGTTCGGAAATCCCTCCGCATTCGTGTTTGACCTGGCAGTGTGTGGCAGTGAAATGAAATAAAGGGGAATTTCAATCTACATAGTGAAAATAGTTTGCATTTTGGTCATAAGAACCAGCTGTATGGCTGTATGGTTATACGCCGTATCATTTATTACCATAGGCTGCCTTCATTTGCACATGTATTCTCGACAGACAAAAAGTTGACTGGCCGGGGTGAAAGTTTCCCCGGCACCCCGGTCGGACAGGCAATAAAGTCTTCTCTCGCCTCTCCCTGATCCAATTAAAAGCAACAGTGTTGTTATGAAGAGGAAGCTGTTTGCCTTTGTGAGATGTTATGATTCACAATTCATGATGAGGAGTGTGGCTCCCTTTCACACCCAGTTGGGCACAGTCTTCAGAGCACAGTGGGGTCCCCCCGTGGAGAGTGGCAAGAGCTGTCCTTGAGCTGCTTTGTCTGCTGCTCTCCATCACATTACACACGTCTCTTAGGGCTAATGGCCCAAGCGCAGCGCTTCCGTGCTTCCACCCTGCTCTCAGCTTTAGCCGGCGCATATGGAAAATCACGCTCCCGGTTCAGGTACGATATTGAAAACCGCCCTGTAACTAACTACTTAAAGACAGACGCTTGTTCGCGTGATCACAATGAAGGAGCCGTGGGACCTGCTTGTAAATGTACAGTAAAGATAACTAGAAAATGAATAATGAAGTAGCTTGCTAGATACTCCAGCTATATCAGAAACGATGCGGTTAAAACTGGACGCAACAAATACGTCCGACTGCATTTGTTAATAGGCGGCGTGTTTAGTCAAACCGAGTATTATTAGATGACGGCATAGATGTTTGGTCTGTTTCACCTGGTAGACATGTTTGTCAACAACCCAGTGATGCATTATTCAAGGTCACATAACTCGCGCAATGCCTCGTCCCCGTTTCGATTTTAGTCGTAAAACACCTGTCACATGTTGTGTATATTTCCTGTTAGTCCATAAAATCAACATAAAAAGCCGCCGAAGAATTCGAGGGAGGAGGCGGCAGTATTACGTGCAGCTGTCTTTCGTCTGCAGCTCCGATCGGCTCGCTTCTAACCCGGGAGAAAACCCTCGAGACGCGGCGGCAGTCGTTCGCTGACCGTAGAGGGCATGCGTTGTGCGACGGGACTTTGTGGGATATCAGAAACGTTAATGAATACCACTTAATCCCACTGTTTCCTAATCTTATCTGCATGGTTTGCTTTGCACACACCAATGTGCTCGCGCCACAGGTGTGGTGCAGAGTCACGGCATGATGCGCCAGCGATGGCTGCCCGTGTCCGCTCCTTCGCCCCCACCCCACCCCCCTGGAGCCAATCTAAATTGTACAGCCGTTTGTTCAGCCATCAATCAAAGCAACACTGTCAGGAATTATTACCCAAAAACAATCCTTTGCCCCCCACCCCCCCCCGCACCTCTACACCCCCCGTCCGCACGCCACTTTAATTAACACCGACTGGAAGTCGTGGGGAGAACAGTTTTTCTTTGTGTCGAATTAATGGATGCAAGTAAAGGCCTGGCTGGTAAACAAGTAATCTACAAGCTGACCCCACACACTGCTCTAGGAGGAATGGCCTAATGGTGGTGCAAAATGATTAATAGCTATGCTGAGTTCATCTGAAGTAATTGTATATTTCCTCATGTAAGGGCGATAGGGTGTGGGCATCATGGAGAATACATACAAAATATTTAAAATGTGTTTTTAAAGCATTCGCACTGTGCGGCTATCTGCGCGCGTGCTGTGCAGCGTAAAACCACCCTTCAAATGTTCTTTAAACGATTTTTTTAGTGCTATCTGTATTCTTTGCGTGGAGGTCTCTCAATATGCCGAGATGTATTTATGTCACTCTGCCACGAGGTCTAAAATTTACACGAGTTGTCAGCTGACACGTGGAAAAGGGGTATAAAGAGAGGGGAAGGACGCTTTAGACGTCCTCACACCTTAAACTACTGGTATGTCACTGCAAAGTCAGCATGAACTAGGCAGCAAAAGCTAGCTAAAATAAGGATGTTCGACATTGTTGCGCGTGAAAGTCAGCGTGTGCAAATTTCTGCACTGCGTGCCGGAACACCAAAATATCTGAACGCTTTCTGCGCGACCTTGAGTAGTCCTGGTGATAACTGACTACCCCACTGCTTCCCCAGTTTGGAAGCATTTGGTAAATTAATGACCGTTTGATGCAAAATTAATGAATTGTGAAACTATTTGCGAGTCGCCCATTTTAGCTGAGGGCTGAATAAATTCCATTTATTGGAGAGGCTCACACTTTTCCAAAATAATGAACCATAAATCCAAAGAAACAATTAATATGAACGACCCATTTGTTTATGGATGTTCACAACACCCTTTATTTTGAAAGAAATGAAATTTATTTCAAAAACATTTTGTGCTCCTAAGCGAAGCTAACTGGTCTGGCCTAATGCTAAGACATAGTTAAGTGAAGGAGAATAAAAATTATGGTTATTGTGGTAAATGACATCTTGCAAGCTTTAGAAGTTTATTTTTGCTTTAGGTGTGACCGAGCGAGTGACAATTACGGTTGCATAGCCTATTCCTTGGCAGCTACTACAAGCTTTTTTCTCCACCGCCTGGCTCTTGTAGTTGGTTCATTGAAAGCGAAAAAGTTTAGCATATAAACTTTGCACTGGACATCCCTTTGGACCAGAGACGATGGTCAAAGAGCAACACCGGGCAACCAGAAAACACAGAGAGGTCGTTTCAGGATTACAACTCCGCATGCTGTGTGGTGTTTCATATCTGCAAAGAGTCGATTTCTGCTGCCTTGTCCCACTCAGTGACATCTCATTTTCAACATCTCATCTGTGCCTCGTGGCTGGAGTGAACCACAGACCATATGGCCTTTGCTCCGGGACCACCTGAGGCCCTCATAATCACAGCAAAGAGCCACTTGACACCAGTCAAGCAGATGGTCTTCAATGGCCTTCACTGGTGACGCTCTAGCCCTGAGCTCTCATCTGTAACCATTCAGATGGGGAGACCAAGGGAGTCCGAAAGAGGACGTCCACACATGCTAAAAAGTTCTCCACACGTCTACAGATGTAGCCATGGGCGTCACCAAGGGAGGCTGTTAAGACCAGCTGGTTGAAGACGGTCTACACCTCTGAGTAGCCACTTCAGGTTATGATACTTTCAGCAGTTCGAGACATTCTGTATCCTGTATAAATCCACCAGAAATATATTCAAAAGTTCAGCTGAAAGCATTTTTGCACGTACTGTAATTGTTCAGCCACGGCAAGTTCTCAGTCTTGTCGCCGGCTTGTCGAGTAGTTGTTGATTTTTATTCCAAAATTGGAATTTATTAGGATTAATTGAACTAATTTGCTAAATTTGTGCTGTACTTTGCTGTATGTAAAGAAATGTACCTCATTCCCACCTGGTGTGTATGAGACAACTTTATAGGTCGTTTTGTAAAAATTTCATTTGAAATAAATTCTATTATTCATTAGATGCTTGACTGTTCAGTCATGAAGCCAGTACATATCTGAGCAACCTTTACAAAGATCGTTGTGCAGGTGTAGTAGTCAGATTCAGCACCTTGCAACGGGGCTGAGTTTGAACCCCCGCTGCCGCTGTAGTACCCCTGAGCGCGGTATTCCTCCGCTGTGCTCCTCCAGCAACGTTATCCGACTGTACGATTCGGTAAATCGCTGCAAACAGCTTAGTTTTTACGACTTTTCCAAAAAATGTGTCAGCTAAATAACCATTAAGCTCCGGGGGAAAAGCACATATTAACATTTTTTATACTAGACAAAACTCAAATATCTTTTGCAGTCCCTGCGATCTGATTGTTAGCGTGTGTAACATTTAAATCGGTGTTTTTTTGTTGTTTTTTTTTTTATTCAGAAGGAGTGACTTCGGGACAGGGCTGTGGGATTTCAGCCCTCGAGGCCTGCGGCCTGCAGCATTCGGAGTTACATTTCAATTAGTGACTGATTTACACCTCAAACACCAAATAAGACTTGTTGTCCGGATAATGACTTTAGTCACGCCATTGTGTGCCGCTGTTCGACAAAAGCCAGCAGGCCCTGTGTCCCTTGAGGCGCAGGACTGCCCACCCCTGCTTTGCAACGGCACACGCTATCCCCAATACTGAGATGATTTCTCGGTCTTCGCCGCGGCGCATAATTTGATAATATATTTTCTTGCTTTATTTTTTTCTCTGCTATTTGTCCTTCGGTTTGCCCGGCACACACGTTATTACTCGAAGGCTGCAAAGAGGAAGCGGTCAGAAACAAGACCCTCTGTTACAAATGTTAGAACGCACCCAAATATTTGGGCTTTAAATACACCGAGTGTTTGTATGCGTATGCCTATAAATACGCGTGTAAAAAAAAAAAATAATACACATATGCGACTTTAAGCACAAGCTTTCCATAATTTCCAACAGCGTCTAGTTAAACGGTTCTGGTCGTCTCTGGGCGATCCTGGCACCCAATGACGTAAGTCAGATTATAAATAGGAATGATGGCCTCTGTGTTTGTCGGGAAGAGAAAATGCTGTGAATTGCAGGGTCATTGTTCTCACTACAGTAAATGCGATGCAATATCACTTGTTCGGTAGATTGGGATAAGAGCTGGTTTTGCTGCTGATTTGACCAGTGGAACAGGACCCAGCCACCAAGAATAGACTTTTCCTGAGCCACGGGGCCCATGCAGCCGTTGCAGTGGTGTGGAGCGTTTGAGACCGGGGATTGACATGGAACCATGATGTGACAGCTTTGGGAAAAACTACTGGAGGCTTAAACACATCATTTAACAATTCTTCTTTCACTTGGAACTGAAAGGGCATGGATTCAGGTATGTGTTTCCATCAACCTCTCAGCTCTCTTTGAAACTGGTTTAGCTTCCAAGTTAGCAGATGCAGGTAACCGTACGGGCAGATATTGACGTTAAATTCTGACAAAGAGGTTTTTATTCGTTCGTCGAATGACAAATCATTCATCGGACGAAGGGATCCCGCAATAAGTCCTTTGGAGAGAAGTCGCTGTGGTACGTGACGGTTCTCACAAGGAGGTTATCTGCTTTTTTTTTTTTTTTTTTTTTTNTAATGAGCTCTACGCCCACTATTCGCACTATAAAACAATAATGAGACAAATTTTTTTTTTTTTTTTTTTTTTTGCTAAGTTCTATCTTTCATTTGCCATTAAACCACAAGCAAGGTTAGAGATTTGTGCCCCTGTATTCTATTTTAACATTCTTATCACAGTTCTGCAGCCTGTCATTGTGACACACATACATGAAGCAAATGCTACAACTGACAAAGTGTGCGATGCTGTCTGTCCACACTTGTGCACATGACACGTTGCGTTTGGGCCCGGATCGTAGCTGCTTTAAAAATGCTGCGACACGCATGCACGGATGTTTATTTCAGTATTCATTCTCGGCCGTCGGTTTGAAAATATTTCAAGGCTGCTCGCATATTTAAACGATATTTTATATTTGTAACAGGGTGGTGTAGCACTGCTGTTGTACTGAAACTGATCACCTCGGTAACAGATCGATCAGTCTGTTTCTGCACCGATTTGGAGGCATTTCCAGCATCTGCACTGCAATTTATTGCTCATGTAATCTCTTCTTTTAAAGAGCGCATTTTCAACATACGACCATTATCTTTTCTATAATATATTAATATAATATGGTAATAGTACATACGAGGCAATTAATAAAGTACGTCGCCATTAAAGGTCATCATTACAGTAAATTGCATAAATGGAGCCTAAAAGCCGTGCGTGGGCAACGCAATTCAAATGCAAAATAGATTAGTTATATGTTTAATAATAGCAGATAAACACAAAACACAATCTAGTTTGTGCATGAGAAAAATAAAATTGGAAAAAAGCTTTGAAATATTTGTTGCACTTTTTACTGTGGAGAATTATTATGATAAATTACTCACGGGGGTAAAAAAAAAAAAAAAGCTCTATGGTGAGACAGCACTAGTGGATGTATTAATGTATTTTGCACCTAACAAATACAATGTGTTTTTTTATCACATTTTAAGGCTTAAGGCTTTTTTTTTTTTTACATTTTATCGCTGAGGAAAAACACGCACATCTGTCGATGCTTCCAAATGTTTTGGACATTTTGTGTTGAATTTCTCCTCGGAAATATTCTTTTCGGTGTCCGTTAGTTTGCTCATTAACACAATAGACCGAGTGCCTGCTTTTTTTGTTCCCCCAGATATGAGCAAATGTTTTGTAATGTGGGTACTTTCACTGGCTGCTAGACTGCGGTTGCAGTCCTCACACATTCCATTTCACTTAATACCTGCTTATTTGTGGAGTGACATTTCAGGATAGCTCTGAGAAGTCGTGCTTTTACCACTGTGGGTTTGCAGTCATGCACCACATACCACTGGACGGTTCTTGAGGCGTACACTCCACACTTCACCTGCACCCGTGACCCAAGGTGGGGGGAAGGCGGTGTTACCTGGGTGGGTAGAGTCAGCGGCACTGTTGCATGTGTTTACGCCTCATTCTCGTTCGGTAACAAGAAACCCCCGTCAGCTATCACTGCTGCAACGCAAAATAAATAGATGGAAGAGTAAGTGGCCCCTTTCAACCCCCCAGGAATTCTGGGACTTATCGCTCTGCATGCCGTCTACCTTCCAACCCAGGACCCAGGGCAAGCCGTGTACAGCTGAGGCAGATCTCTGGTAAACAGGTAAGTAGAGGCTCCCATGCCGGTGTTTCACGGATCTGAGATGGGTGGGCGAGCGGGGACTTGCAGTGTGAGAAAATCCCTGCAGACCCCTGAGGCCTGTGGTCAACAGCCTGTGTGTCTTAAACAGGCCCCACCCTCAGCCTGTGTACCCAAGCCGCAGGCAGTTTGATGCATGGTTGCCTGTTGGGGGTCAGCACAAGGATCTCGCCTTTCAAGGTTTTCTCAGGTCTCACGCATGTGGGGCACCGGCTCTAAGGTTAGTCATTCACACCTCACAGCAGACCACCAAACAGTGCTTAGAGCATCCGTGCTCCTTCATTGCCGTCAGTTGTACCTTAGTAGTTTCACCTCTAGATATATTAGACAGAGTGGGCATTGCTGAATCTGATCTCATTCTTTCCAGATGGAAGAGAGGCACTGGTGTCTTCTTCCTCCTTATCACCGTAATTTCCTATCATGCAAGCTTCCCAGAAGACGACTCATCCGATGTGGTAACTAAAGGGTGAGATCAGTTCCACGTCTTCACGCATCTTTGATGGCATGTAGTTACTAGGCCCAAAATCCATAGCTCGCTGTTGTGTATCATCCACGGAAGCAACTATGGTTGCATCCTGATGCGGTAGCGATTACACATAAAGTTCTAGCTTCCTTGAGGTGGACCGGTGTCCTTGCGCCCTGTGCTTCCAGGCTGCTGAGACCCTACGCTGGACAAGCACTTGTCAGAAATGTAAATCAGTGCTGAATATTCTGCAACGCATATGCTAATCTGTAGAGTTGCAAGACAGATACGTTGATCACACATCGCATAAAGTGTGAGAACGGCGTTCTTGCTCTGACATCAGCCACAACAGCTATACAGTCTGTCTTTGGCGTCTGTATCCTGAGTGCCATGTCAAACCAGTGGAGGGCTTCAAAAGGAAAGCAGGCCCGCTTTTGGCATCAGGTTAAAGGCGCTCCAGTTCAACGGCGAATACTTGACGGTTTTTGTAGCACTTTGACAGGCAGGTATAAAAAAAGCTGTGAAGGCTCAGCGGGCCACCGAGCCCCATGCAAAGGGAGCGCTGTGTTTGTCTACTGGCGCCAAGCTCTGTTCGAGAAGCTCTCTGGGCCCGACGGAGCGTCTGCCGTGCTGTTAATGGCTTCCTTCAGCACGGCCTTCGCCCAGCCTCACTTGTCAGAGTAATGCTCAGATTCCCTGTCAAAGGCACCACACCGACTTCAGTTTACAGTGTGTGGTAACGTGGTACAGCACTTCACCGTGTTAAACTGGGTGACCAAGGTTTCATTTGGGCGGAATGTCATTTTAACCTAATAAATACACGACTACAGTCATCATCAAGTCATTGAAAAATAACGTTTTGGAGGCTGTTTACAATAACATAACATCCGTATGTCGGACAAGTATGTAGATGGTTTCTGAGGGACGGCAATTTCAGTTTTTATTTTTTTTTATTGGAAGCTTGTGGATGAAGAGTTCCAGTAGGGTTTCCTCACTGTTGTATTAAATGTCATAAAAAGAGACATTTTACCTTCTCCTGATACACCAGAGGTCACTGAGCGAGTATGTAAGGCAAACTAAACATTGATCCCCTGCTTGCCACCAGCAGCGTCGCTGGATTTGTGACCCATTGGAGATTTATCCCTGAAGGCAGCGGCAGTCATTGCTCGCAGGGGCTGTTTTGTTTGTGAAACTGGGGTTAAGCTCCACAAAGGTGAGATTTCAGATACGTCCTGAAAGACCACACCTGCCTAGATTAAGAGTGTCTTTGCCCCCCCCCTTTCATCACCCAGGCTGTACCTGGCCACTGCAAATGTTGGCAGTAACGTGTGTGTCAGATGCTTGTACAGTGACCCTGCAAGCAGAAAGTCTAGCAGGGCCACCGCCCTGCATGGCACGACGACACCAGAAGTAAAATGTCCTCCAGAATAGGTTGGATTTAGGACTTGAGACCAGCCGGCTCCTGTTGAGCACCGTTGACTCAGGCCTGCGCTGGAGTATTGGCCGTAGGGGGAGGGGGCCACTAGTGAGGGTCTCAGCAGAAGGGGAGTAGCTGGGAGGCTTTCGTCTGTCCTCCTGGGAAACAATAGGCCCCTTCTAATGGTCCGTGTGGCCTCCCGCGAAAATGACACCTCTTCTCTGCGCCGCTGTCTTGCCCCCAGGCGTCTAGCTTCATCTCTCTGCCTTCTTCACATCTTTCGTCCGGTCATCTGTTACTTTCTGAGGCTGTCTTTTTCAGTCATGGTAAACGGCTGGGTGGGCCAGCCTACCGCCAAGATTTATCGTGAGACTCTTCGCACGTGGAAATTTACGTTCTAAATCTTGTGTTGTTTGTTGTTAGATCAGTGGTTAGGGGTTTCAGAGCCCTAGTAGAAATGTCTATGCATCAGTATTTCTTACATATAGGCTTTTATTGTTTGCTAGTGGTACGTAGAAGTCGTGTAAGTAACTGCAAATTCACGGTCGCAAATTCTTGTAACAGAAATGATATGCTGGCTCTTTGGCAAAGTGTTGACAGAAAAAAAGCATCTTTTTTCTTGTCGGTAAAAGTGGACGAACACTGGCAGCGATGGTGTCTCCTCAGGCAGTCGCACTTTAATTGGCTGCACTGATTTACCGTTTAACTTTTTCAAAATTATGACTTTGTATTTGAAGAGCAGATGTGACGCGGTCAGGTGATGTCACCAGGAAATTGCCAGAACGCGCCAAGCAGGTGTGCCCGTTGCGACTGTGTTCTCTTCCACTTTATCTGTTCGGTGAGATTCTACGTCTTTGTTCAGGATTTTTTTTGTCGAGGGAAAAAAATAAGTAAGGAGCAGATGATATATTTTTGCGTTTTGTTAATATTCCATAGTTTTTTGTTTTTTTTTCGGGATACATCTTTACTTTGTTTACACTGTTGGCACTTAACCCAGCATGAAATATAGCTGTTTATGTAATTTTTACTGTAGGGCCTCGCAAAAGTGAACAATAGCAAGACTACTGGGTTTTTATTCATTTGCGATAATGCCGCTTGCTGCCAAGTTTGAAATGGTTTTATTAATTTATTTTCCACGTTGGCTCCTTTCATTGGACTTGTATGTTTTTTTTATGTGCTCGGCGATTATCAGTTATATTTATACTACATAAAATGCAACGCAGGTGGTATCTACATTCACGTTCACGTATTCCGTTATGTTTTCAGTTTTACGAGCCCGAGTGTTATAAAAATGAAAATATAATTTTCTACCGCAGAACATCCGGAAAACTAAGTATTGTTAGCGCTTCATAAAGTTAATGAAATATTTAGTTAAATCGGATGTAGGTGCATTTGGATAAATCTTTCCCCCCCCCCCTGTTCACAGCTTTTGGTGGAGGGTGTAATGAGTGTCACGTTACCCCCCGGATTAGATCTGCTGCGGCCCAGTAACCCAATAGGTACCTGCCTATTCTCTGGCGGCGTCAGGCGGCCTGAACCACTCCACTGAGGAGACATACCTGGCATTCCACCCGAGCCTCCTCACTCGCTAAGTGGACTGGAGCCTGCCTACCAAAACATCGGCCTATTGTTACGAATGGACTCGCCCCCTCCACACTGACAGGCAATCCAAGTGTGAAGTTGCTCCTGTAATGCCCTATTACCCTCATAAGAAATCCACATGTTGTTCTTGTCTTAACGTCCTTTATGTTTCTCTGGCTTCACAAAACAGCTTTTAGAAAGATTCGTTTTTGCGGGTTCGCAGAAATGTTTAGCGAAAGAAAAAGTGGCAAAGACCTCCCAGCCCTTCTCGAGATGTTGAGAACCTAGCGCAGGAAGGAGGGAAGAGGCTAGGGATCAGGCAGAGGTGGCGAAACCTGAAGACACGGAGGAGCTGCGCGTCCCCGGCACCTCTGACAGCCAGCAACCTTTGTCCCTGTTACCGTCTGCACGGACTTTCCTCCAGCAGCCCCCAGTGTAGCTGTACGGTTTCTTTTCATTAATTTTAATTGTATAAAGTTGCCCGTTTTTTTTTTTTTTTTCCCCAATAATTCAAAGATTCTAATAAACGCAATTATCTAATTACTTCATCTTAATTCTAGTTGGACAATTGGGCTGGGACAACTCGGCGGGAACCTGCTGGGGAACCCGGCGCCGTCGCCTCGGTTCCTTTTTTGGAATACTCACAAACGCGCGCCGAGGTTTGCGTAGCGCAATCGCGTGGGTCAATTGCGAAATGGTTTGTGTGTACGTGTTTGTTTGTTTTTGCCGCGTTAATGCAATAAAAACTGTTGTCTCAAAGCAAGCTGTTGAACGTCTCCTATGGCACAGTCAGGAGGTGCACAGAACGGCGCTTTTGAACGTTCTCCTTCACTGCTCACTACGCGGAGTGAAACAAAACGGTTCCATTTTAATATGTCAGACTCATCTTACTGTAATTATGGCACTGAATGGAGCCTGTAGAAGATAATTGCTTTTTTTTCAATGATTTGGTGTGGGTTTAGTAATTTAGTTCATTTTGTGAAATATGCCAATTAGATGTTTTAATTGCAGTCTTCATTGTATCACTTCAAAAAAAGAAAAAGAAACTAGGAAGAATACTGACAAGATGAGATCCGAGCACGACCGAGCGAACAATTTAATATATCACTCTCGCAGACGCAAATATAAAGGTAGATCTCTAACAAACAAGGTTGTATAAGGCCTCGGTGTCTCTTTTTTTTTTTTGTTCTGAATTAAAGAACTTAAGGAAAAATGAGTTTGTTCCGTTCCCTTCCCTGGTTGAGATTTTCCTGTATCTCGTGTGCAACGCGGGATATGGCGAAACGCCTGTTTTGATGGCCGTAAATATATAAATTTATACTCCAAAGCGCTCGGAGAAAATATTTGGCAAATTTGCGTTTTATAAGCAAAAACATGCGGCAAATTACAAACAAAGGAAAGAAACAAAAATTGCAGTGGAAATTGCGGACAGTTTGTACCTGGCGGTAACTGTTATGATCTCTGTTTTTAAAGAGACTTTTGTGAAAACGTAAGGCCGGCCTTTTCATCTTTAACATCATCGCTACCACAAACGCGGGAGTGCGTCAATCTCATCTTACTATTTAGATTTCGTCTTACTATTCCCCTCCGATTCTCGGACCACCAGCCCGTCTGACTTGGAGGACCTTGCCAGCGTGAAGCCATACGAACTCCCTTACTGGCGATCACACAGAAAAAAGCAAATCCTGGCTTTCGCATTACCTCCAACGCCCCCCCTTTCTTTTACAAAACATTAATTATAAACAAAAAAAAAACACTTTTTCAAAGTATTATCATTTCCTAAATTCAAGGGCTAAACTGTCTATTTGTTTTAGCCGTAAAACCCAAGCCAAGCATATTAATACTTAGAAAAGTTTTAAAACTCTGCTATGCTGCGCTAAGTACAATAAATGACTGCAGGACATTTTTTTTGATTTTTTTTGTATTTATCCAGGGAATTATAAGTACCCGTGTAAGAGAGTGGAAAAGTCTTATGTCGGTCGGAGCTGTGCTTTTCTACATGGTTGTGTTTTCCGGAATCACACAGCTTCAGGTTATGTTCGGCAGCGCCGAGCAACCAGGACGTGAGCGTAGATAATACAGTCAGTGGAGAGTCTACGGTCTTTGACTATATATAAAGTCACCATAGAACACAGCCGCACTAAATAGGTCTCACTCAGTAAATTTTAACAGGTCTGCTGCTTCCTTCTGCAGCTTTGTTTCCCCGCATGTCAGATGACCGTTTTCTGGTGCCCTCCACGCTTTTTATCTACACAAGCACGTTCCAGGTCCTGAAATCATTAATAAACGGTCCCCCGAAACAGAGAAATCCCGCTTTGGTTATCTTACAGTTTTTCTTCAGTTCTCCAAATGGGAATAGTTGGATATTTATGTATATCCGCCCATCAAAAAGACCTTGACATTGACTCGGGGGTTTGTGGGCTGTGTTGCTGTCATTGATGCATTAGAGGAAATTTGGGATTAATAATAACATAAACATTTGGTGAGTTTCAGAGCGGAGGTGGTGAGCAGGATCAGCATTAGCTTAACACAGGGCCTTTTAGAGTGACATTAAGATTAAATCCTTTTTTCAAGTCAGCGCGATAAAAATGCTACGCATCTGATGTAGCGTCTCAGCTTTTTCACGTTGTTTTTTAATAAGCTTGCGAATAACCTTTTTTTTGTAAAAAAAAAAAAAAAAAGACAAGCAGGTTGGTGTAAATATACTCGTGCGTGACAAAGAAAATTCTCAAACAAATACTCAAGTGAATTAGTCACCCGAGACCGACTGAGATTATGAATCAGTTAAACACCCCTGCAGTATTTGCGTAGTTTTTCACTCACAAGAAATTAATGTGCTTTTAGTTTTTCCTAACTCATCTATAAAAAATCTCATCGAGTGTGTTTTTAGGCTACATATATAACCGGGAACACACTGTTGGTTCCCTTCCAAGGATTTGAACCACCGACCCTTTGTTTTACGCCCTTACTACACCACCTGCTGTCCTTTGTATTGTTCTTTGCCCCAACCCTATAAAACATGTGTTTATACACACTCTTGCTCCATATTTACCCAGTATTTTATTAGGGTGGGGTAACTGAGAGCACTGCTTTCCACTGTCTCCACCGTGGAATGTAATTATTATATTTTTCAAGCTGTTTTAAATTTTTTATTCTACAATGTCTTTCACTTTAGCACAGGGGAACTGTAAACTAAACCAGACCAAAAAAAAAATGTTTTCATCCTTAAAATATGGAGTTCCTGTTAAATTCACTGTGATGACTGTATGCATCAATGTCATCTGTTTATAAGATCATTTATCATTTCCATTTATGAATGTAAGCAGGCTGTGCGGAAAAGGGCAAATATTTATGCTATCGTAGCTATATTCCCCATTAGAGCTATTGCTGTTTCAGCGCTCATTTATGACCGGGGGGGGGGGAGGGGGGATTTAAAAAAAAGGCTGTATTCTCGCGGTGTTCTTGCCACCCGTGCTTGGCTGGTAGTGCCGCAGGGCTGGCAGAGAGCACGGCTCCCCTGTGCTCCTCAGCCTCTCACCGGACACAATGCAGCAGGTTAGAGACACGTCTCCGTAAATCACTCTCCCAGCTGGGGGGATCGCGGGGGGTTCTGGAGGGGCCTAATTAATCAGCTGTATCATTATGTTTGTCTTGTAGCTGCCAAGTTGTGTTTGGGAGGGGAGGGGCACAGGGGTCCAGTGTATTTAACCCTGAGCTTTTCTTTAAACCCATGTTATCTTCATGCATGTTAATCCCTTGCAAGACACCGGGTGATAAAACAAAGCTGCACTCGAGTCTTTGGGCAAGCAAAGTGCCAGCAAGGCAAACAAACATACAGACCCGCCTTGTCGGTCTGTTAAATCCTCATTGATTCCTTTGTTTTGCTTGGGTGGGCATTCCCTGGCTGATCATTAATGACTCGGGCTTTTCTGGGCAAGACCTCTTCATCGCGCGAACAGCCTTTGGAAGAATTCTGCGGTAAAAGGTGAATTTATTAAAACCCGGTTTCGTCGTTTCGAAAAAGGAATCGGTGCAGAGGGTTTTCTTCAAACACCATCCAGTGGTTATTAACTTGTATTTCGCTCAATCGAGGCGTCCAAGGTGTGTTAGATACACTATAGAAAATTCCCTACAGTCATTTACCATCCTGTACAGGAGAGCAGTGCAGCACATGCACAATGGGCCTCTTTCCAGGCAACAATCCACCCGATACACACGTGTCTGAGCTGTGGGAGGAAAGCAGAGCGGCCGGAAGAAGGCCACACAAACACAGGGAGAACATGCAGACACAGGCTAGTCCACGTTTGAACTCGTGCTACCTGCTGCACCACCGTGCTGCCCAGGTGTCACCAAGGAATAGACCCTGTTCTTGTCAAAGCTGGGTAAGACTCATTTGTGACCTCCAGAGGCCCAAGGCTTTTCATGCCGAACACCATCTACCCCTGTTCCTTCCACGCTCTCAAACACGCCCGCGTTTTTGCTTTAAGCTACAGGGACCGGGAAGGTTACTGTGGCTGCTGTGCCCTCAAAGCCATCCTCTCCTTCAAGGAGGACAGACGTCCTTCCCAACCAGGCTGACCGCATCTGTGTCTAATTGTTCAGAAATGTCCGGTGCTGTTCTAATGTAGACACCTCTCCAGGAGGAACAGTGTCTCAGGCCTTTTAAGATGCACAGGTCAGTGAGCCCAGGGCCAGTTCATGCCCCCCAGGGCCCCGCAAACACGGGAACAATGCTCTACCCAGACCTGACACCCCCACTCCTTTCCCTCCACATCCTAGGTGGTTTTCTCATATAAAATATGTCCATTTTAGAATTTTAGTACTCCTGGCAAGGTCACACAACAGAAAATAATTCCAATAAAGCAGCAAAAAAACGGAATTTTACAAACGGATAAGCTAAAATGAAAACAACAATTTAGCATAAAATAAAATGCCATGTTTCTGATAAAAATTGGCAGCACAGCTGCAAACTGTGGTCAAAAAAAGATTTAAATAATGAAAATTTTGCAAAGGTCTTACGTCCTTTCTTTAAATAGAGAAAAATACTTATGCTATTGTTTGCAGCCATTCTTGCCGTCATGTGTCACCTGGAGTTTCTTCTCTTTCAGCTTTTGGCAGGTTGCTAATTACAGACACAGTCTAAAGACCCTCGAGGCCACAGTTTCGTTCTCCTTCACCTGCCGGCACTGCAGGAGGAGCAAACTCCGGCTTTCCTCACAACCCCGGCAGGAGGTCAGTGATACCTTCCTTACAGCAACCTGAAGACCCCCTCATACCAGCTGTGAGAGTAAGTCCGGGAATAGGGAGATTCGGCACGTCCATGGTGGTATTATTTTTTCCCATTAGAGAAAACTACAAGGACTTATCACTAATAAGCCTAAATTTTGTACTTCAAGGGCATTAGTCTAAAAATACCACTATAAGTACAATTTAAACACAACAATAAAAGGTGTTTAAATCATATGGTGATGTTCATCCATCAAACCCGCTTGCATGTATTCTTTTTTTGGAATTTGTGATGGAAAAAAACACAAATTAAAGAAAACCTTAAAAAATACACGTGTTTAAGCTTAAAACCCCTTTTTTTTGTTAAATATGCTCTACGTGTTTAGGAAGGTTTAGGAAAACACACAGTAACGGAAAAATACAAGTCAAGGAAAACCGCAGCATGTTTCATAGTACCGGAGTTTCACCAAAAATGTAGATGCTTGTTTAAGCATCTTTAAAAATGTTGTCAGGAGGTTTTCAAATTTGAGAGGTCTGGTTTAGACGTAGGCAAGATGAAGCATCGCTGAGGGCCAGGAGCTTGGATAGACTGCACCCCATCTATGAGAGAGAATGATGTAAAAACCTAGTCTGTGACAGGAACCTCTGTAGGCCTCAGGCAGACATTTGGACCACATGCGGCAGCAGCAGCATCCTATAATTTACAAACTGGAGGTACTTAATATATAATGCAATATTCTGCGCTGTGCCATTTGTCATTTGAACCAGGACACAGATTGTAGCTCAGGGCACTGCATCTGTCCTGCGAGCGCATCGGGAAGTGGGCTAAAAGCTCCCGCAGCTGAGCCCGCCAATTCAGCCCAGGCCACGGTGCGAGGTCACCGCCCCCTTCCCAAGATGCGGCGTGAGCATCCAGAAGGACCTGCCTGTCTAAAGCGGGATGCTGTCCGCTGTTTCCCAGCGTAGCTCCCTAGCGCCGCTCAGCAGCACCCATCTTCATTTTCTCACAGGCCCAGACAGGAGGGGCCTTGGTAGCTAAAGAGGGAAAATTGACGTCCCGCCAGATTCCGTCCCGTCGCGCTGACAAATTGTCCTCCCGGTTTGTCAGTCCGTTCCCACAAAAGGTCTGAGATGAACATCCGCTTCCAGCATATCTTCCTGACCAAAACTAGTTTTGCTTTCTATGCGACAGTTTGGACTATTTATTTTAGTGGTTGTAATAGTAGTTTCAAACAGAATAAAGTCGGAGATGATGAATGGAGCGATTATAACTGTCGAGGGGGACAGTTGGTGATGCTGGACACTACGTGTCGATGCGTGTCCGTTCTGATCCGGAAGAAAAAAAAACTTCCAGACCAATTCAGTTCAGAGAGAGAAAGTGACAGAGACAATAATTTATTCCCATAATTGGCAAAGATGGATTTTTCAAATAGTCACAAAACTGTATGGCGTGGGGAAAAAATGGACTAGTTAAAATCTGAATCAATATTTGATTTCATCTTCATTTACAATAAATAGTACAGAGAGCTTAATTCTTACATTCCTCGGCACACTGCAGCCAGCTCCAGAGTTTACCAAATCCTTTCACGGTCAGTAAAGACTTTATCTTTATTTCAAGCTGTGTGCCTGGATTTATGGAAATACGTGGTACTACTTTAATATAACCTACACTCATATATTTAGCTACACTTTTCTATAACACACCCTTATATATGTATGCACATGTACGCTTCTAATTTTAAGAAAAAAACTAAATTCCAAACTAGAACAAGAGGTCGTTTTTATAAAGTAATTTTCCATACAAGTTGCTGCTAAGTCCCGTTAAATTTGTTGTTAAAAAGCAAAACATTTGGAGAAATTTAAATCTCATTTTGCACAGATATGACAAGCGGCTGTAGAACACGAAACACATCTAGCTGTGGAGCAGCTTTTTTTTTTTTTTGGCATCCCAACTGGAATGGACAAAAATTGGCATCCAAATTAAATTACATGTACCAGTCGTGCGGACAAAAGAGCAAAGCACAAAGGCAGAGCCCAGACAGCCCTGTGAACACAAGCCTCTATTGTCTAAGTCCACCTAGGCTGGAATTTGATGGGAGAAGAAGCCTCCGTTTGTATAGTGCAAGTGTGATATATTTCTGTCTATACCGCAATTTGCTCCAGATGATCTACAAAGAACCTTGAGTCTTTAATATATTAATCGAACGACCATTAAGGCACCATTTTTACAAATAACCTACCGTTACGTGGGGAATTTCTTTGATACCAATTTAAGAAATATAACCTATTGCCGCAAATTATACAAGTAGTAGGTCATTCTTTACCTTGGATACATCTATTCAGTCCTTTCGATAAGCGCTATGTGTACTGGTTTCTTGCCAAAGACACGGATTTTCATCAGCCTTGGGCAAACGGGGGCGCGAGAATCGCCATGTATTAGCGGAGGTGAAAGAGCGCAGCGCTGAGCGATATCGGGTCGGATATAAATTAAGCGAAATTTTTTGTTTTCTCTCCACACGAGGAACTGGGTTTGCCTTCAGCGATGGCGCCAGTGGAAGCGTTCGGTTATTTCGTGCCACTGTGGTTGCTGGGTGTCGTTTCCCTCCGCAGTCCCACTGCAGATGACAAGCGAGCAGTAACACACTCGCCCCCTTCCTGTCACGCCACCTGTGTGCCGGTGAGCTTCTCTCCACCTGCCAGTCTGGGCCCCCGTGTTCCTTACTTCTACTCCGTGGTGGAGCAGAGGCCCCACTCAGCCTGTGTCATCATTCGGCACCCCGGGGCCCCACCGCAGGTTTCACCTGGGCTGCCCCGTCACACTGGGGGAGCAATTGTCGCTCCACGTGCATCTGTCTCCGTCCGTCTCGTTGCCCCGGCAGACGATTAGATATTTAGATGACGCTGCGGCTTTGATTCCGTACCACAGCTACACACCAAATGTGTGACGGCGACGTAGAGGAGACCGATATGGCGGGAAGTGAAGAGCTCACTACGCCTCACTGCGCGAGGGGGGCGTAGACTTTTGATGTAGCATTCAGGGATGAATATTTCTATTGTTCTTACAAAAAAGTACATGGTGTTTTTTGGAAAGACGCAGGGGTTTAGATCCCATAACCTTCTGCTAGCCTAACACTTTTGTTTTAGGCACTGTGAATTGTTTTTGTTCTCTTTTTATATCTATATATTTCATTTGTAACGCCGGACGTACGATTATTTAGGGGAAAATCGCTAGATGGAGGTCACGTGAATTTGCACGTAGGAATAAACAAAAGTTGGATCCTGTTCTATTCTACTCCATCCTCTCTAACCTGGAGGTTCAGACTGACCTGTATGTCCTGTAGAATCCAGCAGCTTGGAGCCTCAGTGGTCAAACCACTGCAACAGATATGATCTTCGATCGCTGTAATTTATGTTAAGAAAATGCTCGCTTTACTCTCCGCTTAATGCTTTTTTTGTCTGTATAATTCGAGGGATGTTTATGAAAGTTTATTTAGATTACACTGGAAAAAAAATATAGCATTAGACTTTAATTTCTTGCATGTGCAGACCTTTACAGCACTGAATAATGCAAGGTTACATTTGCTCCTTCAGTAGTGGTTGACAAAGTACCATAAGGCAGATTTGCATAAATCTGAATAATGTAAGGATTGCGTCCAACAATGCAACTTTAAAAAGCAACCAATTTTGTTAAAAAGTGCGCCGCTTTGCGCAACTAAAAGCTCCTGATTTTCGGCGGCCGTCAGACTGAACGGCGAAAAAGAACGACGTAGATGGATATCCTCGTACGGCCCGTTGTTTGGGGCGAAACTGGAAAACAATGAAATATTCGCCGATGGAATACAAATGGCAGAGACAGGAAGGGGGCACTGAATTATACGGGAAAGGTTAGGGTGTAATTCAATTAGGATGTGCAGAGAGCATCTCCCTCTCTCCGCTCACCCCCGTGCCCTCCTCCCATCCAGCAGCCCAGCGCCTGCCCGCCTTCCCCCTTCCAAGGACTCTTTCTCTGAGTGCCCCCTTTTTTTTTTTTTTTTTTTTTTTTTTTTAGCAATCCACTAAGACTTTAAGAACAATATCTTCAGCGTGCCTGAGTCCAGNTTTTTTTTTTTTTTTTTTTTTCTAGCAATCCATTTTATGACCTGGGACTCTGTGCATGGAAGTAAATTGCGATTTAGACTTTCGTGCATGCCTAAAATATGACACGGTTCAAACACTTTTCCGTGTAAATCCCTTTTTAAAACAAACACGCTTTGAGCAGCGTTTAAACACGACATTTCGCCAGTTTCGTGGCAAAATGTTGCGGTGCCGTTTAGCTAGTTTCGCATCCGCCACTTTTATTCCTTCTCGGGATTTTGGTATTAATAACTGAAAGCCCGTCCCCGTTGAAAGTGGCACGTGTCCCCCCCATTACTGGACTCGGTGCCGCTGTTTCCCCGTGAGCGGCAAATATTAAAATATTACCGTAAATGCTAAATGCTCTTGTGGGCAAATCGAAGCGGCTCGTTGCCTTAATAAGGACGATTTGCTGCTCCGGGCTGAAATGAAAGAGGGAAATACAAAAACAGGGGGAAATGAGTGCGGACGCAGAGCGGCGGCTCGCACACTGTTCTGAAACTGACCTGCCCTGGTCGCGCTTGTCTTGCGAGACACGTCACAGTCCAGTTTGCGACAGTTCGTGTCGGTGGTGACGATTTCTGATTAAATTAATTGCGCGGATGTAATTGGCTAATTCGCCCCCCGCGTACGCCACGGGGGGGGCAAACAGTGCGCCATCTAACAGGTGGCTGCATTGCGCCTCAGCTGGTGCCACGCAGGACTCTGACAGTGACCTTCTCTGGAACAAGCACCAGCCCCCCTTCAGCGCCCCCGCCCACCCCCCTGGGTGCACACACCCCCGACCCCCCTCCCACCACCACCACCACCACCACCTTTTTAGCTGGAGTGAAAAGGGTGGTGGGGCGGGGGGATTGGGGACATGTTACTGTACTTGGCGTGGTGGAAACAATTTGTGGATGAATAATTTCTTTCAGTCCCTTGAGGGACACGAGGCTCTTTGGGCTGAATTAACATAAAGGAACAGTGACAACGGCAAGGCTGAAAGACCTGCCTGGTGGGAGGACTAAGTATATCATTGAATGGAATTATGTTGTAAATGATGGGGAGGGGCCGGGCCTTCTGTGTCGCGGTCCCATCTGGTCCTTTAAAGAATACCTTGCTGTAATTACCCCCAGATGGCTTTGTGCCGCGCGCAGTCCGTCCAGCCAGGTGCCGGCGAGCCCCGCTGGGCCCCGCATTTAAAGCCACCAGCAGCCATCCAAAGTGGGCCTGGGCTTGTCGCCTGCTTCCTTCCAGGGTTTTAAACAAATTCAGGGCTGAACTTGAGGGTGCAGAAGATGGAGCTTGTTTACTGCCCTTCAGACTCCACAGCCTTTTCTCTGTAAATTACAGGGTTGGGTGTTTATTTCATTTGGGAGAGACAGAATTCGTGTTTCAGTTGCATTTTATTGATTTGTGTTTTTGTTTTTTTTTTGTACCCCTAAGTGTTCCGAAGGAAAAAATGATATTTTGCTCATCAAAATGTAGGCGCACTGAAAGCAAGAGGTGCGAAACAAAATTTATCAGGTTATTTCAAGCGGGAGTAATTGCAGCTAATAAGTGTTCCTGAAAGGACCAAAATTTTCTGTGCCGTATTTGTTCAGGCTGCCCGTCTTAGTACCCCGGGGCTCTGAGTGTTTCTCCCCACGCGCTCGATGTAAGAATAGTACAGTAAGAAGCAAAGCTTAATTTGTCTTGGTAATTTCCAAAAGGTTTTGTGTTTTGATTTTGTCCAAAAAGCGTCCAAAAACTCGCAGATAGGTCAGGCTTTTGAGACCGAACAATCGCACTTTAATTTGACGATTAATAAATGCGTTGTTGACAGTGTTTCTATGCGTTTTTCATTCCGCTCCTTCCATGCTTAAATTTAGCGGCTCGAACACTTCACGCCGCATAGGTTATCGGATCCACGCGTGCGCGTAAAGTGTAAGTCTTTTTTACACCCGAAAAGAGATCTGTGCAGAGAAAGAATAATGTGGGTGGAATTGATGAGGTTATTTTTTATTTTTTTTTTTCCCGCCCGAAACACAGCATCAGTTTGTTTGCTCGCGTTTGCTTGCCTCCAAACTGCACCTTGTAAACAGTTCAGCAGCTGTCCGGCGTTTGGCAAACGGAAAAAAAATGCATAAACAAATAAATAAAATTTTGCTGCCGCTGTTCTCTTCCGCAAACTAGGTGCATTTGCAGAACTCCAAAGAGCTTGTCGAGAACACGTGCCAACCCACCTGCGGCTACGATTTCTCTCCGGCGTTTAGCTACGTCGCACAAAGGTGGACCCCTTAATACCGCTTCGGCTCGGAGCTGCTTCACGGTTCACTCCGCTGTCTTGTTTTCCACGAAAGCTGCTTACGTTATTTATATACCGGCTGCCTATAAGTAATTCACATTCACGTGAGCATGTGGAGCACGCAGTGCAATGCAGGAGTGCCGGCGCTGACTGGAGGGGGGGGCCTTTGTCAGCGGTCAATGCGCAGGAACCTGGTAGACCTGTAGGAGGTGCTTATGAGGTGGACGGCTGGAAGGTTCTTGCTGACTCGCCGCTGCATAAGAGTTACAAAGAGATCTGCGGACTAGAGGGTCTGCTGATGTCGGCGGCGTGGGAAGAGTAGCTAACGCTCTGGTTCCATCAAAATTTTTATTCCCCAGCAATAAAGCTTTAACGTACGCGCGTGACACGCATCACTAGAGTGCCATCTAGTGATTGACAGTTGGAAAAATAATTTTTCACCTCCGGCCCTGACGCACACCAGAACGCGACTTGTGTTCAACCTTCCCCTCGTCCCCACGTCCCGCCACTCAGTCGTACAACTCCCACGTCCGCCATTACAACTGTCCACCAATTGTCCGGTCAAAAGTGCTGCGGCCCGTACTTGAAATACAAAATCTTCATCACACCCTGTTGGCAGATGAAATAATAATTTTTAAAATGTTCCGCTGGAAAGTTTCTTTTCTAATGCTCAGTGGCATTCAGCTGGGGGTAATTCTTAACTCTCCCCTGTAAACAGTAGGGCTGTTGACCTCCTCCGCCGGCACAGATAAAACTTCAGTGCCTCTCTTCAATAGGCCACATCATTATTCATGAGATATTCCTGCCAGTCAGCCGTTTTTCAAGCCATAATTATGTGCGTAGCTTAGACTCCAACCCTCCACTTTGCCTGAGTGAAGATAAGGATCACAGTAGCTCTTGCACTTCTTCGAAATATCAATTGCCCTCTTTTGCATAAACCCTGCATGGAAATCGAACTTTGCCAGTGAATTATCTTAGAATAAATGGCAATTCCATTTGCAGCATATTTATTTCTTATCCTCGTTCCTGGTCGCAGTTAATACAATTCCTGTCTATAGACGTCCTAACTGAAATACAGACGACGGCACTAAAGCGTTAATAAACCTCGGCGCGTTTTATCTCTCCGTCATCTTCGTCTTTCCGGGATTTTGCCGCCGCCGGTGCAATTTGTTGCAAAGCAGACGCGGAGTCCCTTAAAATGACCGTTCGTGTTCGGGCTTATTTTCTGCGACTTGCTACAGACACGGCAGAAGAGCACGCGTGCACTTGTGCCGGCGTTCTGGGCGACGTTCGCGTGTCGGTAGCTGTAAAAGAAGCGCAGCGCTGCTTATGACGTGCGTCGAGAGTTAGAGGAAATCACAGTCGTGACAATCCAATAAAAGCGGCATAAAGCTGGTTGATAGCGTCTCATTATTGGATTGGTATTACTCTCCCAGTTAGGAGCTTTTTGTGACACTAATTCATCAAATGATTAATGACGTCTTGTAAATACGGTCTAGTAAATATCCCCATTAAAATTAGGTTAATACAAGTGTGTATTAATCCAGTGCCCATTTAAATATCTGTGGCATGTTAACAAGGATGTTTTAATGGATGACATCTTAATATTTCGCGGGGGAAAATGTCCGATTCTGCAACGCAGGAAGGAGCCGCCAGGCCACTGAAAGGATAATCCAGTTTCGGTGCCGGCGCTTATCGGGTGTGTACCGCGGTGAAATGCTATTGTGCCGTAGTTTGTGATGTGTTCGTGGTACCAGTCCTTCCGGGGCTAAGAGGCTGGATCTCGCTAGTAAAAGCTGCACACTGTCCAGCTACAAAAAAACAAACCAAATTGTATCCTATGCACGTAATTGCGAAACATGCTAAGAAATACGATGCTCTCCTTTTTAGTGTTGCTTTTTTTCAACAACAACAACAATAATAAAAATAATGTTTTTTTTATTGTAAAAATGTATCCTATGTATGTAATTGCAAAACATGGTAAGAAATACGATGCTCTCCTTTTTAGTGTTGCTTTTTTTCAACAACAACAACAATAATAAAAATAATGTTTTTTTTAATGTAAAAATGTATCCTATGTATGTAATTGCAAAACATGGTAAGAAATACGATGCTCTCCTTAATATGGTTGCCTTTTTTTCAACAACAAAAATAATGTTTTGTTTTGGGTAAAAATGTATCCCATGTATGTAATTTTAAAAAAAGGTTAAAAAATTTGATGCTCTCTTTAATAGTGTTGCTGTTTTTCATCAACAACAACAACACCAATAATGATAATAATGTTGTGTTTTATGTAAAAATGTATCCTATGTATGTAATTGCAAAACGTGGTAAGAAATATGAAGCTCTCCTTAATATTGTTGCTTTTTTGACAACAGCAAGAACAATAATAATAATAATAATAATAACGGTGATGATATCAGTCAGGGCTTTCACTGTGCCGTTGTGTTACTGTCGTCCCGTATTCCACACTGAGACTCCCGAGCGTCGCTGTTGTCAGTGTGGGCCGGCGCCGTCGATTCGATTTGCTCCCAGGCCCGGCTGCGGGAGGCCGCTGCCCTGAGCGATGGCCTGCCCTGCGCCGGCTGACCTGTGCCAGAGCGCCGTAACTCCCGCCACACTGGGAACACTATTGATTCTTTATTAAGCTGCTCGGTAGTTCATGCCCGTCCCTGTGAGACTCCGTTATCTAGTCATCCCTGAGCGAAAGGTGGCATTTATGTGTCGTGACAAAGGGCAGCGCTGGCCAAAGATCCCCTCCCTATTCTTCAGTGCTGAAAACCGTTGGAAATGTTATTTCCATAAGAACGAGAGCTGGAAATAAAAATTTCACCGCTGGAAATTTTCTCAAAAAACAAAAAAAAAAACAGAGAGAAGGCTTAAAGTAGCGCGCAGAACCTGTCGCTTTAATTTTTATTAACTGTTTCGGCAATAATCGAGTTTCCTCGGCAGTTTCTGACTGTTGATGCATTAGATGTGATTTACCGCCTAATTTTGTTTCGCCGTTTCGATTTTGCCTGAGCTTCTCACTCAGAAGAGGGCGGAATCCAGCTGCCTCCAGCGCGGAGTTTTACAGATTCGTAATTTTGTGCGCCGGCCGTGCCCAGTAAGCCTCGGAGAAACGGCGCCTGCGTATTAGTCGTGGGATGATTTAAATCAGACGGAGTATATTGAGTTAGGCTGATGCACAGACCCGCACGTGTTGTGATGTCATCTGGAAAAGCGAGCAGGAATCCCTCCCGGTCCCTAGGCTGCTGGGGAAAGTGTGGCAGAAGAAAAGAGGGGCTTATTCTGCGTGTCACATGCCATCCGAGGAACCATCAACGTTTCCCTAGTGAGCTCCATCTGTGGTTATCGACATCGCGGGTGTTTCAGTGGCCCTGCAGAGCTGCTTATAGATTTAGCTGCCAAAGGGAAGATCTGCCATAAGAATAATAGATCCTTCCCAGTGTCCTCCAACAATGAAATCCCCCATTTTTAGGCATTAAAGAGAGACTTCTGATATTTCACTGTGCTTTTCTGCTGTATCTCCTTTATTGGAAGTGACAATGGAGGCCACTGTTCAAAGCAGAATCATGTACACGTCCTTCAGGCAGATGACACGTTCAGATTATCAAATGGCGCATCGAACCAGGCAACAACAGCGAGGTAACAGGTAAATTCAGTGGAGAAAAAATATTAAACACGTCGTGGAAATCGCACTTCTAATAAGGTACGTCCACACGGGCCTTGGTGTGCTTGTGTCTTCTGATCAGGTGCATAAATTGTCCCAGAAGAACACGAAAGCTGCTATTCGTATATGCGTCTGTTAAGTCCACGTTCGTATTTGGTCGCAAGTGCAATAAAGAAACAGACGAGAAAAAAATTGCCGCATTCAAACGCTTGGCGAACGGAATGTTGTACACAAGTGATAAAATATTCACTTGGTGAGCGGAGAAGTCACTGCGGTATTAGTGTAACTTTAAAAAAAGACCCAATTAATATTCAAAATTCTCGGTGAGCAGAGCGATTCCATAATTGATACTGCCATTTGCCTTGTAAAGTAAAATTACAGATGCACTACACTTAGAAATATATAATTATAGCTTTCTAGTTGTATTGAAAAGGTTATGTCAGTTGCATACGCTTCATATAATTAGTGATTTAAACATGTATAATACAGAACAGAGAGAAAAAAATGAAATCAATGTTTTTGAAATTTGGAGAGGAACTAGGGAACTGGGAGCACTTTTATTCACCAGATTTGTTCCTTTAGAAGAAGGAACAGCTGGCAGGTTTTGCTAAGGCAAAATCTGAACTGACGTTCAGCATCTGCGGGAAGATACTGCTGTTGTCTGCATGTCAACCATTTTGCACGGTTCCAGATTCCACCGTCAAGATTTTTAGCAACGGCAGAAACATTTAGTCTTAAAAATGGTCCGACATACTCTGGTCGTCATATTTTTGTTGCGTAAATGATGCCATTCGACTGGTCACCAGTGAGTGTTTAACACGAATTTTCACTTAAATAATCGGTATTTGCACTCTGTGGCTAAACAACGATTCTGACTGTGTGAACCCTGCAAACTCGGCTGCTGCACGACACAGACGGCCAAACGCCGCAAAACACATCCTGAGAGTTCATCGCAATATTATAACTCGGCTCAGTAGTGTGCAAAAGTGTTAGGCATGCAGCTTGAATGTGTGTTGAGAAGTACAGGTAGATTCTTATCTACCATCAGGGAGGTTTCTGGTTGGTCCTAAATTCATTGTGCAGCCTGAGAATGACCTCAAACACCCAATCTCAGTCATGCACAACTATCTTGCGCGAAAAGAAGGAATCCTGCAACAGATGGTATGGTCCCCACAGACCCCTGATCTCAACATGATCAAGTCAGTCTGGGAGGACATGCAGACACAGTCAAAGTCTGCAGAAGAACTGTGGCCAGTTTGGAAGAACCTACCAACCTCTACCTCAAACTGCATGCAAGTTTGCATAAGAGAATTGATGGTGTATTAAAGGCAAAGGATGGTCCCACCGAATATTGATCTGACTGAGCGTTTTTTTGTCTACTGCACTTTTTAGAAGGTTTATTGATTAATAAGCATTCATGGCATTATTTCTGGAACCATCCTCGCTTTATAGCATTTTTCCCACCATTGCCCAAGACTTTTGCACAGGACTGTATATTCCGCTTCGTTTCTAACAAAACATTTGCAGAAAGGTTTAATCGGCTTCCTATCTGATCATTTTTGCACCAAAAGTGATTCTTTTTCATCTAATCCCGTAACCCCATGAATTCAAACAAAGTCATTTCAAATGTCGTTTAATCCCTATTAAGAAAAACACACACACACACACACACACACACACACGCACGCTGGCTGCAGCGATCGCTGTTTGTGTTCCTGGTCTTAGGGGTGTGTGATTAATTGTGTTTTGATGCTGTGATGCTCACCGGAGTCATGGCCACCCAGCGCCCAAAGAAATCCTACGCTGCACATGTCAGCATGATGCACACGCTAATTTGTTCACGCCTGTGGACGGAGAAACCCGGATCCACACACGCAAGGAACACGAGCATGCATAAATAAAAAGGGGAGGGGGGGGGTGGCATTTGCGATTGTTCCCAGGTTCCGGAGCCAATTTAATCTTTGATCTTGAATTTTGTCATAGGAGTTACAAAGGCTGGGGACAGGATGGAACCCGGCAAGAAAAAACCCCACCGTCGGCCTTTGTATCGACTCGCGGGGTGCTGAAAAGGTCTTCGGTCATGCCCCTAGCAAAGCATACTAATTTGCTCGATCAAGTCTGTCAGAATATCGACTGCAGGGAGCGGCAGCGCCCGCCTTTGTGCTCCCCGAGGTGGGGGGCCTTTTCTGTGAAACAGGATTACCGGGGGTCACGCAGACAGCGAGGGGATGTCCGTCACTTTCTGTCGGCTAATGCAGTGGGGCGGGTGTGGGGAGACACGATGGAGACGGAGGGGAAAACAGGCGGTGGCGGCAGCAGAGCAGCATGCAAATGTCCCGCCTATTAACCGTAAAGGCGGGCAGTTCCGACAAAGTCGCTCATCTCCTAAAATCTAACGAAATGAACAAACTGTTCAAAGGAGTTTCAACTACAGGCCACATGTAGCCTATATGCGGGGGCTGACCGAAAAACGCTCCCTTCCCTCCCTTCACGGAACGGGAAAAATTTTTTTTGGCGTTTTTTTGACCGTCCCTTGCGCTTCTGTGTTCTATATAACCTGCCTTTTTTCTCAGGACGGCGCCGTAACAACCTGTCAGGTAGTGGGGGGGCAAAAATATTACCAGTGGTACTCAGTGGAGTAATATGCAAACATCGGGGGTCATACGAGGCTCGCCGAAACACTTCAGTACCTGCTGCCCCCCCCCCTTTGTCACGCATGAGTTCTAATATTTAGCAACAAATGCACTTTATTCCATAAGTGCGAATTCCACGAGGCCACGGCAGCCAAAGCGATTATAGTAAATATAGTAACGCCTCCTCGATGAGCTGTACTTCTTATAGCGCCGCTTCACTGTAAAGCTCTTTTATTTTGAGGCACGCTTTTATTTAGAGTAATTTTTCATAATATCCATCCACCCATCTATTCATTATCCATAAGTGTTTTATCTTGGCCGGGGTCGCCGTGGCCTGGAGTCTGTCCCGAATCGCTAGGCGCTGGGCTGCGCAACTGCACCCTGGACGGGACGCCGCGTTTATTATCATAATAATTTGAGGCATTTGTAAAAATTTCAAAAAAACATTGCAAAACGCTTCTTTTGGACGTTTACATCCATTCTTCTGTCAGTCGAATCGCTTTCCATCTGCATTCGCTGTTATTAAGCGCACGACTCTTTTGCACCGTGCTGCTCAGGCACAGTTTTCAAGCTCGGTCGCTGGCCGGCGCCGCTTCTCCAGACCGCGTCCGGAACGCTGCTCGACGTATTGCTGCATCTTAAGTCTCACAGACACATAATTGTAATCCTATATTTTGTGAAACTATTTCATCCCAAATAACTCCGCTAGCAGATTTCTGCAACAGTCTTCCACGTTCACACATGGATGTTTACACACCTACAAATGTGCTTTCACCCTACAAGCTTATAGAAAGTATACATTTAATCGCTTTAAAAATGAAAGCAGTGCCCAGCCCTGTTATAAATCAAATGCTTGTGTGTATTCCATGTATGTTTTCAACTCAGGAGAATGGATGGGATGTCATGTTCTCTGATCTCGTCCGGTGTTTCTCTCGCATCCTTGCAGCACAGGCCTTTGGGTCAAAATCCCACCTGGGAGATTGTAGCTGTTCTTCAGTTATCGTAATATATATCGTGAATAGCCTCAGCTGTGCATCGCGTTGACAAAAAGCATCTTTTAAATGAATAAATGCGAACGGAAGCCAATTTGTACTGCTGTGTAACCTTTCTACACGGGTGTGTATGTGCGAGGCATTCCGGTTACAGGTGCGTGACAAGTGCATCACAATATCCTGCTATTTGTTTATTCAGAGATTTCTCTGACAGCACTGGATTAAATATGCAGCCACACGTGTGGTTTATTTTCAGAATGAAATGTGTGTTTTTTTTTTTTTTTAGATTTTTAGCTATATTTCCAACCAGACGTGTGCCGCACTGCATTTAAAGTGGATTTCCCTATTTTACCGGCAGCATTAGATTTAACTCTTTCAAAGAAAACCATCCGGACCAAAAGAAGTCATTGAGAATAATGGCAAGGATTGTCACAACTTTATGCTTTTGCTCCGTTGCCCATCTCATTGCGCTTCTTTTATATTAATGAGATAAATGTAAAAATGAGGTGTATTAAAATCCGCGTAGGTGAAAATTATAACCTGCATTTGGAAAGAATACTATACCATGTTATTAAATCCTCTTCAGAAATCGAAATATAACATTTGCCTTTGTGCCCATGTTCCTTTCACCAGATGCTTTCAGTGCTGCTGTTGTTTTATCAGTTCACGTTGGAGACACACCCCGGGGGGGGCGAGATGCCCAGGGTGACATCACCAGTTGGCTGAGATAACTCTTCGGCTCCTCACTGTATGCTCTTCTATAAATAGCCCATTGTGTAGGAACACCGCAAAGGAGCCGCCACGTGCGGCAAGCGCACTGTCAACTTCTCCCGCTAATGGACGGACTTTTTCCGCCGCGTAACAAACGTCCTACTATTGTCCACCTCCGATTGTGAGCCTCTTTATGCTCATGAGGTCAAATGCTTTTATCTCTATAGGTGGGACATCTGCTGGTGCTTCCCGACATTTCAGGAGCAAACTGCAGGAAGCCCTTTAACCTGACCACAAAGGTATTTTGCTTTTATTTGTGGAGCAGGTGTTTTATAATCATTAAAGACTCTAATGTGATTCCATCCCTGAGCAGTAAGCAAATAGAACAAGTAGACAGTCGAGTCGTGAGGGTGATTTTTTTTTTTCTTTTTTGTTGTCCTCCTCAATAGAACCATCTGGTGACCAGAACAAAAATGAAATGTTTAGATGAAGCTGTGTATTTTTCCTACATAATTGTGCTTTGTAGAAAAGCTGGTGGACAGCGGAGTGACTCCGTGTTAGGTTGTGATACACAGGGCCGCGCTTTGGATTCGATTTCTTTGTTTCGGAGTCTTCCGATAGCCGTGAACCGGTCCGCAACCCCACGGGCAACGCTTGTGCTCCATTTGTTACCGTACGGTATTCTTTTGTGCTGTATGTGTGCGGGACATAATAAACATTTGCTTTTGACTTTGCTTTTGTCCATTTTGTGTGCTTTCCTCGTTGATGTGAGTTTTAAAAAGTTTGCCATTCATTGAATAAGTGATACACGATACTTGATTTTTTTTATTATTTTTTTTTTTTTTTGTTCTTCTGGCTTATTTGTTCGTTGGGTAAAATGTTACTCGGTGGCAGAGATGTATGACGTTGGTTCCAGAAACTGGATTTGGTCAAGTCTGCAGCGCAGTATGTTTGAAACTGAGCCTGACGCTGGAATTAACTGGAGAAGAACAGCAAAAGATGGAAGACATTGATGAAGTTGTTCTGAGGCGTTGACCCTCAGGGACACCTGTACTGTGTTTACTCCTGTTGACCTTCTGTGCCGAGGTAAAGCAAGCGAACGCACTGTTTACATGGCACGTCCCCTAGCAAGGGATAATGAATAGCGTATCTTCCACCAGAGTCAAGACGTCGGCAAGTTGAACTAACGTTTTCTCGACTCTTCATTACTGAAAGTTCCTTGTTCTGTTTTTCGCAAGGTAACACTTGAAAACAGGAGGGCGAAAACATTCCCGAGCAAATAAACTGCGTGTACCGACATTTTATCTCGATTTTGTTTTGCTGTTTTGTAAGTGGACAAATTTGGTCATTTCGCACAATTCCTTTCCCACCCGAGCTAAAATGAAACGAGGAGGTGAAGATGTACGAGATAACAAAAAACTGCAGACCCACCAGAATGACTGGGAACCAGGCTCAGGTGGGCCGTGTTGTCCTGAGATGCTTCTGAGACAAAGCTGGGATGTTTACATTCTGCTCTGTGCTTTAGACACTGCACTTGGCTTGGTTACCTGCGAGGAGACCCGCTTTGCGCGTCAGCACAAGAGTCCATCCCAGACTTGTACGCATTTGATGGATGCTTTCCTCCAAACACCAGTACGGCTCAGATGAATCTTTGGATTGTGAGGGAGAATGTGCAAACTCCACAAACTCTGAGCCAGATTCACACCTGTGCTCAGGTGCCAGAAAGCTGCACCACCCAGCACCTGCCATTCCCACCGGAGGACTCACATCAGTGACCTTCGGTCCTCGCAAAAACAAACGGCTAAAGCAGGCCGCCATCTGCCATCTCCTGAACGAAGCGTCAGATGAAGGCAACTTACCACAGTCTGGTCCTGCAAAAGAGATTCATCATATTAAAAACGTACAAATTATCGACGGTGGGTAAACACAGAAAATATTTGTTTCTATAGGCGCTTCTGTAGCTGTTTGCAAGCTGCCGGCTTTACAGATTCGGCAGTTAAAGGGGACCTCATTTCAAAGGCGGTTTTCCCCTCTCATTTTAAACAAGACAAAAAACTGTGGACCGATGAAAAGGAACGGTGTGATGATGCATATTAATGCGAGCCAAAAACACGCTACTGTTTTCGTTCGTGTCATTAAAACATTTTAGGGCCAGATATGTCATTCAGTGGACCGTCGTATTTTGCTGGATGAAAGCTGGTGGGTGAAAACCATCCATTTCAGTGTAGTTGGAAAATAAGAAGCGATGGTACCCAGCTTCATTCGGCATGATCCATCCTTCCCCAGAAGATGCCCGTCTTGTGAGGTTAATCGCTTTCATTCTAGCCAACAGTTGTTATGAGTAGATGCTGTACGACTGTTGACAGTTGCAGGGGGTCTCAGCAGTTTGTCAAATTGTTGTCGGTTTACTTAATCTTTGCAGGTGCGATTTTACACGTGAAAGCGCTGAGGAGGTGATGGAATTAATGAAGGTAAACATGTAAACAGAGAAGTTTCTGACGCCGTAAAACGAAGGAACAAACGCGGCCGGACGGAAAGCGCGGCCCGAACGAACGGCTTTATTTACCCCGGAAATCAGCGTCACGACATGGATACACGGGGACGGTGCGACAGCCTTTTCGGAAACGCCCGCTCCTCGTCTGCAGGGTGTTCTGCGGGTCCCTCGTATTCGTTAGATTTATTTTTGTGCGTTTTTATTCCCGGGTTTTATACGGGTTAAAGATCTAGAATAACAAAAGTGAGTGAGTGCAACATGAGGCCGGTTTCTTTTGCAATTTGCACGATATCACTGGTGCTGCAGGAACTGCGGTGGCAGACCTCTGGGTGATAGAAAGCAGTTTTATATCAGAAAAGACACGAGGCCCGAGGAGAAATCTATTATAACTGCCACAGTTGCTTAAATATAAAAAATATTTTTTAAAAAACGTATTTTAGTGGAAATACACCCGTCTTTATTAGCCACACGGAAGTATTTCTTTGTAGTATATCTCAAAACAGCGTAAGAGCAGTAGTTTATGCCCTTATGTTTGCCGTATTAATTGATGAATATTAATAATAATGCGCGTAGAAACCTAATGTTTTTCATTATTGATTTCTGTATAATGATCCGCTCCCAGGGAGCCGACCGCTGTCGATTGATCACTGCGAGATGTCCTGGATTTAGTAGCACCACAAACCTTTTTGTACTAATAACTTTTGGGCCAATAAACCTCAGAAGTGCGGCGCTTCTCTTCTCCCACTGAGGATTTTCCTCTTAAACGTGTCTGAAACGTAGTTTATGCTCTCCCTCGATGGCCCGTTACGAACCAGCGGCACTTCGTATAATGGCAAATTATCCCTATTTCTATTTCCCGAAGCAAAGGCCTCGCAAATTGATGCATCTGTCCTCTGAGGTTTTCATAGAAGCATTACGGCGTTTTTAAATATTAATATGAGAGTACATTTAGCTGAGAGCAGCGAGACGGGAATTCCCCCGTGACTTCAATACAGGTCACTGCAGAGCCCGCCCGTCCGGCCCTCTCTCGGCTCCCTTGATTTACTCTAAATGTAACATTAAGAGATGGGCTTTTTTAGAACAAAGGATGGAGGCTCTTCTCCCCACCCCACCCGCCACCCCCCTTTTCCTTCGGTTCGGGGTTCTAATGAAATGTTTACGGCTCTAGCGCAGCTAATGGAACCCGTCGTCGGGGGGCTCTGACAGGCCCTGAGTGGCAGCTGAGCGGCCAGGCTGGGCTTCGGCAGCCACGCTTCTCTAAACACTGATTAACACAGACTGGATGTCACATCTTGTTATAACATGAGACAGGCGGCACTTTCCTAAGAGATGTTTTTAGAAGAAAAAAGGGGGGGGGGGTGGGGGGGACACACACTGATGGTGAGTGAAGCCACCGAAAGAAAGGCCTGCTTAGTAAATCTTGTTATGAGGCTCGGTCTCGCCTGTGCGAACTAACACTCGACCAGTTTGTGACTTTAACGTGGCCGAATCGAGACGCCGAATCCCCGGGATTTCAACCGATGTCTAGAAGCACCACGGGACGCTTAAAAATACGCTCGAGAAAATTCATTTTTTTATACGTTTTTAAATTACCCGTAACCGCTTGGATCAATGCAGGGTGAGTACATTTGGGAAAATATATTCAGCTATTCGGGGATGTTTTCAGAGACGTAAAATAATGCTGTTTAAGAAAGCTCCTTCAAACCGTCTTTAACTGTAGCAGAACGTCGACAAGGTTAGCGTGACGGAAGTGATGTCTTTTTCGTTCGGGATATTTTCATATCACCGGCCAGCGTTTCTGCCGTTTTTCGCCGAAGCTCCTTTTGAGACTGTATTGCAGAGGAAAAACTTTTTTTTAAAAGCGAGACTTTGCTGAAATATTTGACACTGCGGTTAAAGATGAAAATATGTGAATATTACGCCGCGGTGGGGGGGGGGGGGGGGGATGAAA